>CM035438.1:982500-1292500 GCA_020310875.1 Ceratopteris richardii
TCCATGCGCCTGTGAAGTGCATGCTCTCGTATCCAAGTCGATGGCGAAAGTCGGTGGCGTCTACCTCCTGTGATGTTCCCTCTGGTAGGCCCGTAATCCGAACGTGGAGTCTTCGAATGTGTCGAAGTCTCTGCTCCTCAAGTGTATCCTGAACTCGTGTGAGCTCTTCCTTCTTCGCATCTTCCTTGACTTCCTCACTTTTTCTTTGACCTCCTTTTTAATATTTTTACTTATGACTTCCTCTCAACTATTTTGTGTTGCTTCCATCTCTGATATGATGTGTTCTTGCATATCTGTCTTCCAATCATTCTTGATTTCCTCTTTTAAGTCATGTAGCTTTGTAATGTCTCCTTCTTTGTAATTCTTCATCTGAATGATTTCTTCTTGAAACTTATGCATCTCAGCCTTCCATTCATCTCTGTCTTCTTCGTTCTAGTGCTCTTATTCTGTCTATGGCCTTCCTCATTTCTTGATTAAGTACTCTATATCCCTTCTTCTTTGCCTCTGTGATTGCTTTAGTAATCATGTCCTCCACTTCCTTTCTTTCAATCCGTGCCATGTTACTTCTCAACTGGTACAGGTACAACTCCTCCAACCACTTGAAATCAACTATGAGAGAGAGAGAGAGGTACTGATGCTTTCACAAGAGAAAGCACTAAATGGAAAAAGGTCTATGCTGAAACAACTGACAAAACCCTCGAGAAACTCCCGTGAGGATCAGCTCAAAAAAATGTACTGATCTAAACTGAGGACCAGTGTGGATATCCATTTTCCCGACGTGTTAAAGATGACTATCAGAGAAAGAAGATGGCAAACTGAGGGGAAACCTAAAAGCTGAGTAAAAGAGGGAGATAGCAGACAAAAGGACAAAGCTGTAGAAACCCTAAAATAGAGTTTCAGAAACCTTAAAACTGAATCGCGGAAACCCTAAAATGGAGCTTCAGAAACCCTAAAACTGAGGTGCAGAAACCCTAAAACTGAACTACAGAAACCCTAAAATAGGGTGGTGGAAACCCTAAAACAGAACTCAAAGAGAGAGGAACCCTAGAATAGGGTGGCAGAACCCTAAAACATGTGGCAAAAACCCTAGAACAAAGCTTCAAAAACCCTAAAATAGAGCTTTAGGGTGGCAAAAACCCTGAAATGGAGCTTCAGAAACCCAGTGCAGAAACTCGAAAACTGAACTGCAGAAACCCTAAAACTGAGGTGCAGATATATATATATATATGTGTGTGTGTGTGTGTGTGTGTGCGCGTGCGTGTGTGCATGTGTGTGTGCGTGTGTGTGCGTGCGTGTGTGTGCATGTGGGTGTGGGTGTGGGTGTGGGTGTGGGTGTGGGTGTGGGTGTGCGTGTGCGTGTGCGTGTGCGTGTGCGTGCGCGTGCGCGTGTGTGCGTGTGCGTGTGTGCGTGTGTGTGTGTGTGTGTGTGTGTGTGTGTGTGTGTGTGTGTGTGTGTGTGTGATGGCATTGGATGACTTTATCAACACGACATCCTAAAGGTCAGAGACAGAATGACAAATCTGAAGTAGACACTGGTGGCAGGTTCTGTATCTTCTTCAGCATTAGAGGATATGGTATGAAGTCTGAGAGCAGATAGAGGACTGAGGTTATGGTCATTTCGTCTGAGGCAAAAAGAGGGTTACTTGAAGAGGGCACTCAGTTTTCTGAATTCCCATGGGTGTTATCTATACCAATCCATTGAAGTGCGGTTGCAGACAAGGCCAAGGAGTTCCGGAAATTGGAAGTGAAAGTTGATATTTTTGGGTGACAATGACTCTTAGATATGTGTTAAGGTGCAGATTTCACAAAGAGGCTAAACAGAGTTATTATAATGAGGATCCTTGATGTTTACATACTTACAATGCTATTCGAGATTGAGACAAATATCAATGAGCAAATACTCGGCAGAAGTTTTAATAGCTCCTTACATTTCAGTGCTTTGAATGAGGATGACCAAATAGTTGGTAAAAGTTTTAAAAGCTCCGCACATTTCAGTACTTTGAATGATGATGTCCTGTCTTTCGCACGATCTGAGGGAAATTTGCTTGTATCTGTGGGTTCAGGTAGGTGGAGGCGAAGAGGCATGTTTTGTTTCCCCATTGACATAAATGGAGGCTAAAACGAAAATTCGAATTCTCTGAGCATATGATGAAAAAGGGAACACGGATTTCCAGATTTCCATCCATCATAATTTTCTACCAAAGAGTGATAGAGAACTTTATGGTGGAGCAAGCACATAGATGCAAAACTCTGATACATTAGTTTCAGCCATGTGCTGCTGCAGTGCATGAGCTTCACCTGAGTTATGTATTAAGAGAGAAAGATCATGGGTTCTAACGTTGTCTTTTTTGTGAACCCTGTGGGAAAGAGAAAAAAGACAAGTGAAGAATTTGGTGCATTGAATTTTGCCTGCAAGTCAATCGATTAATGAGTGCTATTGAATTTTACTGGTTAAATAATGTGCATGTTCAAATACAATATTTTCATTTTTTGCAGCAACAACATCAATAGATAGATAGATAGATAGATAGATTGGTAAAGAGATACATACCTACCTACCTACATATATGCATGCAGATAGACATACAGACAAAGAGACACAGAGAAAGAGAGAGACATACATACATACATATGTACCTAGCTAACTCTGGTTCACCTTAATGTTGGACAGGACCCATCTCTCTCTAACTTCTGATCTACTGGAGGATATTAACATCATGGAAGATGAATGGCAGCATCAGTATTTATACCACTCTTTGAAAAGGTTTTTGTTGGGAATCAAAGTCAAAATATTAACCATGCACAGAGAATATATCCTGAAAAGAGTCCCTTTCTTGTAAATATCCGTTTGTTGAAAAATCCCTTTGCAGATAAGGTGTCCTCTTTTCTGAAAAAGTAAATCCTCTTGTGAGAAGTATGCTCAGACTTGATGTCCCTACATCAAGGTTTTGTCCATGGGTTGTAAATGGAACTTGACATTAACCAGCATCTTGGCTAATTTTTGGGGTTCAGCTTTGGGCCAAGGGGTTTCGTCAAAACTCATGAAACTTGACCTAAGCCTAGCTATCCTTTACTCGGCCATAGGCCACTTTCATGTAGGAAGGACCTTACCATTCAATCATGAATTTCTTTCTCTGATCGTCAAATGTTTTGTTTCAATGTAGTCCTCTTCACTTCCATGATCATATCCTTTGTGTCTGAGAAGACACAAATCTGGGTATCTACCTCTATTGTTTCACTTGCTCCATTTATATGCTTGATGGTGTATTCATTCTCCACTGTTCTAAACTTGACTGTCTCATGCCATGGTTGCTAATGCTGCACTTGTCCCCATTGCGACACAACTCAGGTTGGATGCTAAACCTATTGAATACTTCTCCCTGGTCTGTACTGTAAATTTCTTTGGTTAAACATGCTTGGGGAATGAGGACATTTACTTCATTTATCATTTTCATCCGAATATATCTTAGGTGAGCTCCTTTATGCTGCATTACTTTGGCTCATGGGAAAGGACGTATGTCCTGCTAAGGTTAACAACCCAGCTTTGCTTATTGATATGGATTGACTTCAATCTTTAATCTTTGGTGATGAATCTCTGATAAGGTAATTATGAAGCCCTTCTTTTCCAAAGGATGCCTGCTAACTGAAAGTTAAGTTTGCATATTCTAAAGATTTGTTATGCACATATAGATTGAACGTTTTGCTTTACGATTTGGTTAATGTATTGGCTAAATATCAGTTTTTGCCCTTATATTGTGAAGATCTGTCTATAAGGTCTGTTAACGGTTACAAGCTGGACCAGAAAGGCCCACTTGGTTTTAAGCTTATTGTTGACATACTGTAGCTCTTTGTGATGTTTGAAAGGGGGGGGGGGGGGGGTTTCCTACAGTTACCAAATCTTTTGCCAAGAAGGAATAGGGACTTCTCGATCGACCACTCCTTGGGGGTATTGCCAAAGTTGTGAGCACATCTTTCCCACCAAATCTTCCAAAGGATCTCTCCCTTGATCGCATTCCACAACGCCGCAGAGCAACCGATCGCTTCACCAATGAGGGCTTGCTTCCAATTGATTTGTTCTTGGAGCCCCATAGTACAACCAAGGACCCTCCATAGTCGAAGGGATTTAGGGCAAGCAAAGAACAAGTGACCAATATCCTCTTTGCTATGGCAACATCGCTTGCACTAGGGAGGAAGACCACAGATCTTGTTAGCTTTTGCATTGGTCCATATTCCACAGTGTAAAATTTTCCATAGGAGGATTGATTGTTTGTTTTCAATGAGAGGGTGGCAGATAGACATAAATTTCATATCCCATCGAAGTCGCGTCCCGTTGAGACACCATTTCTTTTTGAGACTTATGCGAATGTCATTCCGAGCTTCAACATATGGAAGCTTGGAAAGGAGATAACAATTATACCATTTAAGGCCCAGTAGGTCCGGAGTGAGTGTCTTGTCCCATAAGTAGTCGGATTTTAGAGCGGTCCCAAGCCTTGCATCTGCTCAATAAAATAATCCATTCCTCGTACGTGACCGCAGCACTAGGGTCAAGGTCCTCAAAGTCCACCCATTTGTTCGTGTCCTGTTTCCAGAGGTGCTTCCATTGTTTTAATCCCTTATTCCAGAGTCTCTTTGCACTTAAGGCACTCCAAGGCTCCACGTTTCTCATGCCTTGGATCGGGAACCAAAGAGTCATTTTGTCTTATACCTACAACCCACTTCCAATCTTCATTGATTCTAACGTGAGGTTTGAATCTGTTCCAATTCATCCACAAGGATCTTACCAGGATCGATCCTTTGGGTGAGACCGGAATCGGAGAGAATAAGAGGGTGAGGATCTCGAGGTTATTCCATCCAGGGTAGTTCACAGAGTAATCGCGTTCACGTTTTTGAAAATTAATGTGGCCCAAGAGGAATCTATGTTGCAACAGCCTTAATCATCCACTTTGCCGCAAGTTTATTGGCCATGCTTCCAATGTCCATAATACCCAGACCTCCACTCTCCTTTCGGCTAGTGCATATGGACCATTTGATTTTAGGCACTCCCCTCCTATTATGGTCCCCAATCCAGAGAAAGTTCCTACAAATGTTTTGCAATTTGGCTAATTCTTGATCCTTCGGTCTCCAACAAGAAAGAAAGTATATGATTGAAGATATGAGGAACGTGTTGATCACCATGACCCGGACAACAAGATTAATTTGTAAACCCCTCCAATAGTTAAGTTTATTATTAAGTGTGGCGAGGATCCAAGCCCACCTTTGTTCCAAAGTAACACCAAATCCCATGGGGATACCAAGAATGTGAACAACCTGACCCGATTGAATGATTTGGCTCCACATTTCTCATGCTTTGGATCGGGAACCAAAGAGTCATTTTGTCTTATACCTACAGCCCACTTCCAATCTTCACTGATTCTAATGTGAGGTTTGAATCTGTTCCAATTCATCCACAAGGATCTTATCAGGATCGATCCTTTGGGTGAGACCGGAATCAGAGAGAATAAGAGGGTGAGGATCTCGAGGTTATTCCATCTAGGGTAGTTCACCAGAGTAATCGCGTTCACGTTTCTGAAAATTAATGTGGCCCAAGAGGAATCTATGTTGCAACAGGCCTTAATCATCCACTTTGCCGCAAGTTTATTGGCCATGCTTCCAATGTCCATAATACCCAGACCTCCACTCTCCTTTCGGCTAGTGCATATGGACCATTTGATTTTAGGCACTCCTCTCTTATTATGGTCCCCAATCCAAAGAAAGTTCCTACAAATGTTTTGCAATTTGGCTAATTCTTGATCCTTCGGTCTCCAATAAGAAAGAAAGTATATGATTGAGGATATGAGGAACATGTTGATCACCATGGCCCGGCCAACAAGATTAATTTGTAAACCCCTCCAATAGTTAAGTTTATTATTAAGTGTGGCGAGGATCCAAGCCCACCTTTGTTCCAAAGTAACACCAAATCCCATGGGGATACCAAGAATGCGAACGACCTGACCCGATTGAATGATTTGGCATCCCTGCACAGTGAGTAGATTGGGTTGATTCCCTTTGAAGCCCTGAATGCAGTCTTGGAATGGTTAATTCTGGACCCAGAGGCCTCGCAAAAAGTGTTGCCTGATTGATCGTTTCAGTTTGATTGCCTTTGAAATTTGCCCGTTGACATTGACTTTGGTGGAAGCATCACCAAGGAGAGTGGAGATCATCTTGAGGAATCTCTAACTACACCCGAGGTCTTTCAGTGATTGTAAAATATAGTCCCAGTCCAATCTGTCTAGGCTTTGTCAAAGTCAATCTTGAGGAAGACAAGGTCCTGATTAGATTCTTTAGTGAAGTCAAGACCTTCCCAGATATCAATGATGGCTTTCAATATTGACCTTCCCTTAATGAAGCCTTTTTGTTCTTTGCTAAGCCACTGGTCTAAATGGCAGGATATCCTGTTGGCAATGACTTTAGCAAGAATCTTGTATCCGGTTTGAAACATTGTGATAGGTCTCCGGTTCTCAATTCTGTTCCTCTCCCCTTTTTTATGAATAAGTTTGATGATGCCGTTGTTGAGACAAGCGGGAAGGGCACCAAACTCGAGTGCCTCAAGCCAAACTAAACGCAAGGGGGTGGTCACCACATATTTGAATGATTTAAAGAACTCATTAGTGAGCCCATCAGGCCTCGGGCTCTTGCCATTCGAAAGCGAATCAATAACTTCAAGGATCTCTTGTTCAGAAATGGTGGCATCAAGCAAAGCGCTCAAGTTGCAAGGGACTCTATGTAAGGAAGTCCGAGAGATGTTGGCCATGCAATTCCGCCTACGTGGGGAGAGGGGACAAGCACCACCCAAGTGACTCGTGAAGTGTGCTTCTATAATGCCAATGTTCTCTTCCTCTATCTTACATTCCACCCCATTCTTGTCAAGCAGTAGCGGTATCTCGTCTCTAATTTGTTTTCTTCTAAGAATATTGCACAATGCACATCTCTTTGGAAGGTCTATCCGCTTTACAAGCCAACCATTCCTTAAAATAAATTTGAAGGTTTTTCCTTTTGATCTCCTCCTCGTATCTTAATCTTCCTCTAATATTTTGGAGTCCCTAAACTGAGATTGAATCTTTCCTTCATTAACTTCTTCTTCGAGTCTCCGGAGCCAGCGGTATAGGTTTTCTCTACATCTTCGGCTGATGGTTTTGAGAACCTTCGTGTCCTAATCAAGATCTTACGAGACTTTTCCACCATGTTTCTCCAACACTTGGCTGGAAGGGTGCAAACGGTGAAGGCCTCAAGCCAAGCGTTAGTGATTTCTTGATGGACGGAGGGAAGTGAGAAGACAAATGGACTGGTGTGAAACCAAGGTGCCTTGTGACTTTTAGATAGAGGGGGGAAGGTGAGAACCATTGGGTAATGGTCTGAGACGGTGAGGTTGATATGTTGCATTAGGGTGGGAGGACCCCATTGATGGACGAGATTCTGCGAAATGTAGCTTCTGTCGAGTCTCGTTTTCCTCAAATCCTCACCCTATTGAAGATTGGACCAAGAAAAACCATTCAACTCTTTGACTTCGACCGGATCCAAAAACATTTTGGTTTGGTCCCATATATCTTTCTCTTGGCCATCAACGATGCAGCCCTTGTTGTTCCACCTATTAGATGGGTCTTCCACCATATTGAAGTCACCGCAAATCATGACATTATGAGAAAACAAGTCCAAGGAGGACCAAGTATCGATCCTCGCAACATCCTCATTTGGAGCATACATAGAGATCAGGGAGAATTGAAAGGGGGTGCTGAATGTGACCGCCATCCACCTATGATTTCTGTGTTCGCTGGTGTAGTCAAGCTTATTAGCCTAGAAGTGATTAATACCAATGGAAGTTCCACCAAAACCACGCTGATGGGTTGTGGAAAACCACACATGGGACTGAGAGATGCGCTTAAGTATTTTTTGAAGGTCTTCTCCTTCAATTTTAATCTCTTGAAGACAAATGAAATTCGGGTTTAAGCTTATGTCGCGGAGCCATTGACCAATAATGGTGGCTCTAGAGGGGTCAATTAGCCCCCTAGTATTTAGTGAAGCGATGATAATTTTCTTGCAGTTCCCTCATTCCGAGGGTGGGACTTCTCTTTTTTCCTCTTGGAGTCTTCTTTCTTTCTTGAGGGGGGATGGTCCCGACCATGTGCCTTCGGTTTAAGGGGGCTTTTCCAAGGCATACCTGCCAACTGTTCCCCCTTGCAGGAAGTCTCCTATGGGGGAGATGGAGAGGTAGTTTCCGGTAATGTTGTTCCAATGATGGAGCTTTCACTATCCATATTGTCCTCATTACTTGTGGTGATCCTTCTTCTTTGCTAGTTATGTAGTCCTCTTGATTGGCCTCATTAGAGGAGGGCCACTCCAAGGGTAAGTTACTTGTGCCCGCAAAGTCCCGGATCCCTCCCGGATAATCAAGCTCGTTAACCTCCTCCTCGAGGTTGCAGTATAAGTTATTGAGTGATTTTTCTAGTGTATGGGTCCTCTCAACAAATCTTCTTGGGCTTGAGCTTCTCCTAGGGCTAGTTTTCCTTCTTATTAGCTCTGTAAACCCTTCTGAGTCGGTTTCTGGGATTTGGTCATCCTTGTCTTTCTCTTCAAAGGTTGGGCTGACCTGCTTCCCCTTGAGTGTTTGGGCTTTGTTGGTTGTTTCTTGTTCTTCTGCTTCAGGGGGCAGTCTTTAATTCTATCGCCTTGTTGACCACCATGAAAGCAAGCATTGGGTAGGTTTTTAAAAGTGATCTCTTGAATCCAAGATTCCCCTTCACCCAAGTCGAAAATAATTTTCGAGGGGAGAGGCCTGCTGAGATCTGCCTCCACACACATTTGAGGATGCCAACGAGCGTTAAACACGTGTTTTGTGCCCTCGTAAATGAAGCCCCCAATATCTTCGCGCGAGGCCAGTAGCTTACCAATCGGAGAGACAATATCCCACAAAAAGCCATAAAGGAAGTAAGGGAGATTGGGGAGCTCGACCTAGAGAGGGTACCGAAGGGGTTTAGAGTTGTCGGAATCGGGGGTTTAGAATTGTAAAACTTTTTGAAAGGTTGAATAAATTATGTAGTGTAATTATTCATAGTATATACTTCCATTTACAAAAAAAACTATCAATCATTTTGATAAATTTCTTAAACTAAAAACTAGAATTTTTTGGTAATTGTTTCTTAATTAAATAGAGAAAAGAAAACATTGTTGCTTAAAAAAAAAAATTAACAAAGAAATTTATTTAATGAAATCCTAATATGTGAAATACACTTAGTACTTTTAAAAAGTGGATAGGCCAAGTAATTATGATCTCTAACCTAAGCTTAATTTAGAAAATATGTATTGATTTTTACCATTCAATATAATTTTTCAATTTTATAAACTTGTTCTTAGTTATATAGTTTAATCCCATATTCTTTGCATTCAAATTTTGTGAAAATCTTTATGGATTATTGAAGTAATTTGTGTGTGCACACTGAAAAAGATTGAGTATTCTTCTAGTTTCTTTTTTTTGGATTGTTAGTTGCTTGTATAAAAGTTAAGAAATATTACATCATTGAAAACTGTGGATGAATGCATTAGTGGCTTCTATATTAACAAGAAATCTATTACATGATGATTTAAGATGTGAAGAGATCATTTTATAGTCATTTTAAGCTTTGAAAATAACTTGATCCATATAAAATATTTTTGTAAAGAGTCCCTCTCTTGCTTTTGTGGTTTTTGGCAATGATCTCTCATATCTTGAGATACGAGCATCCAATAATGATGAAACTTTATAGGAAACTTATCAAACTCTAACCTAAGTGATCCAATCGATAGATTGGACAATGAGCACCTATACACAGAGAAATAACTCTAAGAAGTTGGCAGATTTGCACAAGGTATTGTAACAGTAGATAGATATTGACAACCAAATAGAATGAATCAAAATAGCATTGCTAACACACACACACACACACACACACACACACACACACACACACACACACACACACACACACACACACACACACACACAAGGCAAAGTAGATGTGGTTCTTATTATCCTCGACTCAAATGATGGTGTATATATACACCTTTTTGAACTTTAAGTTGGTTGGAGCTCCCACCTAAAAGAAATCCTCATTCTTAAGAGATGATTTCAATTTGAAGTCACAAAGATTCGTGTAGTTTGGCTCCCATTAAATAAGAAGATTTTCTCCATCATTCACTTTGATCTTTGACTGAGGTAAATTCTAACATTAACCTTTGCAATCTTCAAGTCATATGATGAACTAAATATATATTTATGCCAAAAAATTAGACAAAAGTCCTATGGGTATTGATCAAGCACTCAGGCTTGCTCCATGCACCAACATAGACGGGGTCTGTCATGATGGGTTGGTCTATCTTGGTGGGTTTCTGTTATGATGGACTATGGGGTTTGTTGCATAGAGGGTTTTGTTGTGACAAAACATGTCTGTCACGATAGATGGTTATCTATAGACACTTCCATCTATCGTGGGGTTGGTTTGATCGCGATAGATGGGGCCTATTGTGAAGAGAAAAAGTGGGTTGCATGGAAGTTGCACATGATCGCAAAATGGAAGTATAAAAATCAAAGTAAAATCGCCAATATCAATAATACTAGATTAGAAGTTTACACTCGATGATCGTAAAAAGATTGATCAATGTACAAAATGATTGTCATTGAGTGAATGATACAACTCTAATAACGAGATATTCTGCTACACTGCGGATGAGGAAAAATGATAAAATTGGATCGACCTTCTCGGCTACAATGCAGAAAGAAGACCACCTCACTTCACTTCTTTTTGACTTAAAAAACTTCGGGTAATTTCTCTATTTTCACTTCATCTTGAATTCAAAAACTTTGAGTAATTTCTATGAGAAAATCAATGGAAAAAAAGCACTCATTTTAGTACTCTTGAAAAGAATAGACTACTCATTATGCCTTGATTTTTTACTTTAGAGTTCTTATTTTTGTTTTATTTTTTCTCTCTTAATTTATGATGGACTCAAATAAAACATTTCATTCAAAAAAGACGTATGGATTTGAAAACATGCATTACAGTATGAATACATTTCTTTGTAATCTTACAACATTTTTCATTCAAAGTTAAATCCTTCTTTTACATGTTTGTTCACACGTCAAAAACAAAATTTGCAAGACTTTGAATGAAGAGTATTTTGAGCAGAAAATCAATCATGGATAATTGATCTATTTGGTAGTCAATGTGCAGACTCATAAACTGGTTGGAATGATAAATAGAAATTGAAGTTCATTGTAATTCGTCATGAGTCATATGTGTGTGAACCAACTTCTCTCTCCATTTTATGTTTTTCTCTTTCCTTGTTATGTGTGATTTCTCTCACAAGAAATTCAACATCTCTATCTTCATTAAGTATTGATCGTGGTTTGTTCAGAACTGCTCTCAACCCACTTCAAGTCTCTCCTGAACTCTTTCTTGTTTCATCTTTTTTTTTGAGGATACTCAAGGAAAATGGCCTTACATTTTTGATATGTATAGCAATTTAAAGGGTTTTCAAAATATTATTTGCTCCATTGTTAGTAAAAGATCCAATTTCCTCTAAATGTAACACTATCACAATGCCATCCTCTACAAGAAGTGAGTAGCGCCTTGATCCAATATCAAGTCCATCTGCTAGAAGCCAATTGTCCAAATTTTTACACCGGAAATACATTAACACTCAAGATACTATGGCCAAGAAAAGATGTAAACTTCACTGAAAGTTAATAAGCCCCAGCTTTAGTTTGGTCAAAAGCTGATGCTAAAGGTTCGAATCCATTCATTATTGAATTAGTTTATAGCCATTGTGACAAAGATTTCCTAATCCGAAAAGAATGCCACCAAAATAAACATGTTGTAAATAACCTTGGCCACCATAAAACAAAGAAGGCGCATAGCTGTATTTCTGGTCTCCATCACTCCACCACAAAACAATTAAAGAAACAACTTATCCATCATCTATTTGACCCTAGCACTGGAGCATAGAAAGCACCTCCATGGTTGCCGTCTCCTCCTGTCACAAAATGCATTCTCCCAATTGTAGCCCAAACTACTTCCTTGTGCAATAACACCAAATCTAATGTTTTCTATGAGATCTAATTAGACACAGGATAAATGAATCCCAATCAATTCTATTGCATCGCAACATCCCTAGCTTTATGGTAACCCCATAGAAGAGTGCTTCAAATCTCCTTTCTCTCTCTCTCTCTCTTCCTATGACATAGACACAAAGTGCTTATTTCTCTTTCTCTCTCTTTCTCTCTCTCTCTCTCTCTCTCTCTCTCTCTCTCTCTCTCTCCCCCCCCCCCCTCCCCCTCTCCCACTCTCTCTCTCTCTCCACCTACGTCGGTCTCTTTTTGCTACTGCCACCATCTCTCTCTCTCTCTCTCTCTCTCTCTCCATTTACGTCAGTCTCTGTGCTCCATCGATCTGCTCTCTCTCTCTCTCTCTCTCTCTCCCCATCTATGTCGGTCTCTATGCTCTATCGATCTGCTCTCTCTCTCTCTCTCTCTCTCTCTCTCTCTCTCTCTCTCTCTCTCTACCTCTCTCTCTCTCTCTTGCTAAGGATTGCCTTCGAAGTTGGTTATGCCTCTCTTTGCTTTCTTAGAAAATCAAACTTCTCTCTTAGCATGGGAAACATTAGAGAATTTTGAAATCCCTCTCTCTACGTGTCATATAGATTGAGGTTACATAGAGTTGAGAAAGGTCACATGGAGTAGAGAAATCACACAGAGTATTCGCTACTATCTCAAATGCATGAGAATGGAAAAATTCTCTCGATCACAAATTCTATCTACCTGCATTGTCAAATTCCTAAGTTAGTATCTCTCTATGACTAGTCGCTCTCTCTCAAATTCGTAGAGGAAAGGAGAGATAAGATATTGACTAATCTTTCTCTCTCTTTTTCTCATTCATATATAGGAGAACCATTAACAGAGAGGAAACATAAAAAACAACTACACTAAAGAAAATTGGAGATGAAGGGAGGGAAGACAGATGGAGTCCCTCTCTCTCTCTCTCTCTCTCTCTCTCTCTCTCTCTCTCTCTTTCTCCATTATTTATATCAACTCTCTCATAATAAACATAGAGTCAAGAGAAAGAAGAAATGAATTACTTGAGAAAATCAATGGGAAAAACCCAATGAAGTCTAGGCATTTTTTAATAGCTTTTCCCTAAGTTTCCTTTCCAAAAAATTTAGAATCTCCTTTTCTTTCCTTTCTATTTTAAGCTTCTTCTTTTCTATTTTTGGTTTTTCCTTTTCTTTTTATTTTTCTATTTTTATTTTTCATTTTTATATTTCTTTTTCTTTTTCTTTTTCTTTTTCTTTTTAATTAAGGTTTTAATCCTTTTCATACCTAAGTACAAAGGTTTTGTTTTAACAAGGCCTTGGGGATCCAAATCAAGGTATTTTAGGCAATATTTTTAGGATTTTCCTATGGCAACATTCATCAATGCATAATCAATGGTCAAGAATATATATTGAGGTTCAAATCCCTGGGTTTCTAAGGGTTAAAGTCAAGTTTCCAAGGGTTAAATGGTTAGTGTTCTAGGATTTTTGAGCTATGGTTTCAAGGGTTTTTGGGTTTTCTAAAGATTCTAAGTTAATTTTTAGTTAAAGCTAGGATTTCAAGGGTTATGAACTAAGTATCAAGGGTTAGTTTGAATGTTTTCTAGGGGTTTGAGGTTTCTTTTTTCAAGGGTGTACAATATACAAGGGTTTCTGGTCTTCGTTTGATCAGACTCATGTAGTTTTTAATGGTGTTTGGTAAAAATACAATCAAGATTTGGGATTTTAAGGGGTTAATGGATTTAAGTAAATATACAAGCTTAATACACAAATAAAATGTTTTCCTATCATACACAATCAAATCAACCAAAGAATTGAACAATTTTCAACTTTATTCACCTTCTTGCAATCAAAACATCATATTACAATCAATAAAGCAAAGAAATAATTTTGGAAAATTTTCTTGGCATACAATCCTAGAGGGATTTCATCCCAACATCCACTACCACTAAAACTTGCACATCATCCCGAGGGGCCAATGTGCAAGTCAAATAGAAGCATATATCAAGATTCTTTTGAAACTCTTTTCTAACTTTATGTTTCCTTTTTAAATATTGAAATGTGATCTTTTTATGCATATGCAAGTTCCAAGAAAAATAAAGAGGATTTTAAAGTATGTAATTCATGATTGGAAAGCCTGTTCGATCAGCATACTACCTTTGGAAACAAGTCAAACTGCACCTATAAAAATTACTTAGAATTTCTAGTAACAATCATTCCTACTTGTTTCAATATCAGTCGTCATTTTATATAAATGTTTTTATGTTTGGTTCCTATACACCTATCATGAAATACGACTAGCTCCACTATTGCTTAGCTCCACCTCATATAGGCCACATATAAACTTCAAAAGTGGTTTAGAGACCACATCTAAGTCATGAAAACTATTTTATCTTTTTCTTTTTCTGTTTCCAGCAACCATTAATGTACAACTTTTTAATTTACTTCTTTTTCTTTGTAACTCTTTTGTTAAAAGGGAAAGGCCTAACCCCTAATAAGAGTTGAGGAGTGTTTTCAAAACTTCACATAGCCTACTCATTTAAATAAGTCCATCTTTCTAGTAAGAGCTTCAAATAAGAGTGTTCTATCTAGGTCTTCATAATGGCTATAGGATATCTAATCCTACTCTCTCAAGTGCATACATCCCTACTAGTGACTCTAATCACTTCTTATCGAAATCTAATAGCTTCTTCTATTTGCTTGAAATGTAGGCATGATATGCATGAAAATCAAATATATACAGAAGAAAACGGCAAATGGACAATCAAATAAAGTACATTCACTTGATATAACTTTCTTCATCAGCATCAACATCATTAGTATCTTCCAATAGTTCTTGATCAATCTCGTAGTTTTCATCATTTCTCTTCTTGAATATTCTCTTTTCTGTAATCAAAGATTTTAAAGGACTATCGTCAAACTCATGAAGCTCATATGTTCCATTATTAAACACAAACATTACTACATATGACCCAAACTATCTCTTTTTTAGTTTCTTCCTAATATCATACTGAGTATCAAATGTACTATCGTACACGAATACCCAGTCATCTATCTCAGTATTACATGGTCTAAGCTGATGATGCATTTTGTCAAAGCAAATGTTATTTTTTAACCTTGACTCCTTTATCTTTTTATCTGCTTCTTTTAATTTCTCATTTCCATATTCTAATTGTTTTATCATCACTGATAAAGGCTTTTCTCTTATTATTCCATCATTCCACAAGAGCGTCATCCAAGTTTGGATAGGGAAAACTGGCTTTTGACAATACATCAGTTCAAGAGGCATAAATTTTATGGACCGAATGTATGTCATCCTATCTACCCATAATGAAAATTGAAGACATCTAGGCCATTGCTTTATGTCACAATTGTAGGCCTTAGAGATTGCCTTCATGATAGAACGATGACCTCTCTCAATCTTTCCATTAGCCTCAGGGTTATAAATAGTAGTGAGAGACAAATGAATTCCATGATGGTCAAAGAAATCTTTTTCCTCTCACGTATGTAACTCTTCCCAATCCACAACTACTTGATCACCATATCAAAATCTTGAGATCACTTCTTCTAAAAGGAATCTGCATACATTATAAGTAATCTACATGTGATGAGCTCAACCTTCCACATGGTTGATAAAGTCCTCTCTGGCAAGTACACTATATCTCATTTTATCTATTCACTTGGGCATGGTTACAAGGTCTTCCAACCACTTGTAATGGATACAAGGAGGGTAAGTAAGATATAACGGGTCTCTATGCTTAACTCAAAAATGCACCTTATATGTGGCACAAGTGCTCACAAAGTCTTGCACACTCACATATATCCCTCGCCATGAGTAGGCTTCCCTAATCTTTTCATACCTAGCATAAACTCCTTTGTGACCTACCCATAAGGTCTCATGCATCTCTCTCATGAACTTGCTCTGAACACTCCTTAAGCTACTACTCAATACTCACTATGAAAGCATAATCAGAGTCATAATCAAAGTTTGATATAGAAAGCATATCAACAACTATGTTTAACTTTCCAGCTATGTGAACAAAAGCTAGATTAATAAACTTCACATATGAGATCCAACTAAGCATTGCAATATCTGGAGAAGAACAGTTAGCTATCATACCTATCAATGGAAGATAATTAGTCTCAATTACAACATTCACTACAATGAAATATTCTTTATTGGATTTTAAAGCACTCACTAATACCCATAACTTTCTCTTTATTTGTGGCTACTTTCTTTGAGTGTCATGTAAACTCTTTGCACCAAAGAAAACTGCATATCTCTGCCCCTCACCATCATCTTGTCCTATGACCCATCCTATACCAATAGGACTTGTGTCAAAAGTCAAAATGATAGGCTTTTGTCATGAATAATCAACATGCTTCAAAACCAAAGCTTCAATCAGCAATTTCTTCAATTTACACTTCACTCTCGACTGTTTTTCTATCCAAATAAACTTCTTTCTCTTTCTCAGCAGATCATATAAAGGGTTCGCAACATGAGTGAAGTGAGAAATCCAGATCGCATAGAAGACATAGGCTCCAAAAAACGCCTTGCCTCATTGAGATTGCAACACACCTCAGAAATACTACTAATGGCCTCAACTTTTCGTGGTATGGCTTGCAATTATAATTTCCACACAAATGTCCTGGAATGAGAACCTCATCGACTCCAAAAATAGATTTCTCTAGAGAAAATTTTAGCCTACCTCTTTGAACCTCTCAAAATGTTTCGCACAATCAGAGATACGGTCGCTTACAAACTTCCTGCAATCAAAAGCATCTAAAGTCTCATCTTTCACTCTTTCCTCACATCCCTTTATCGGAATATCATCGATAAAAGGCATAGTCACCGAAGATATGAAGTCATGTAGGATCAAATTCATAGCATTCATCATATGATCTACAAAATTTGTCGCTCCCTATGGCAAAGTACACATGCATACAAGGTCGAGTAGAATCTTCGTAATCATGATATCTCTACTCTCAATAGCCAACTGAAACTCATCATACCATGAATACATATCTCACATGGAGTAGATGGAATGCCCAGCAAATGCTTTCGCAAACTCATCTACTATAGGTCGTGTCCCTACATTTATGATCATGAATTTATTTAAAGGCTACAAATCCTCAATGAAACAAAGTTTCCGGTCCTTCTTTGGCATTGTGAACCCCCTATTTGAATATGGCATTGAAGATGGTTTTAATACTCACATGGATATCTTTTTCTTTAACAACTCTCATCAACTCATGTAAGTGAGACTTTGGGAATGGAATCGATTGAATATTCCATGCTATATGCGGCACTGTAAAAATAATCATGAGTGGAACTTGTTTCAGATCCACATAACCTATCTCATGTGGAAAAAGAGCAAACGCTTCTTGTGTCTCTTGATAACCTCTATGAGATTTTTTTTCTCTTTTCTTTAAGAAATGATCTCTCTCTAAACTTTATTTGCTTAAGAGTCTCCTCAATAAAAATGATTCCTCATAAGCATAGGGTCATCAAACACTCTCATATATTTTTCATAACTATCATTTGGCAATGGTTCGACTATGGGTTTTACTCTCTTCTCAAGAGCCTTGTACTTAGTATTCACATTCACTTCATAGTGTTGCAAAAACTCAATGCTCCTATTCTTGAATAGAACTAAGCATGATAATTTTTTATTTTTCATTTCTTTGAAATGCCTGCTCAAGTTCTTCCAAAATAGTAGAACTAATTTCCAACCGGATTACATTTTCAATCTTCTCATCAAGCGATATAAATCCTAAATTTTTGTAGTATTTTCATGTATTTTTCTAAATTTATTTGAAATAATCTCTTTTTATAAATAAATTGAATGCAAATGAATATACAAAAAAACTTTGAAAGTTATTCACAGAATCTTGTGAGACATCAAACCATTTTCCATTGTTATCTTTCTCAATAATGGATCCTATAAAACATTTTGGTCATAAGAAGCCCCATAATCTATCACTAGTGCACAATCATTGCATTCATGATCATGAGAGTTAAGGGATGTTTTCTTAGAATCTTCCTGTTTCTTGCATGATTTGGGCAAACAATCATGACTTGTAAGGAGTTCAACCTGGATCGCGATTGGATTCTCACATATGTAGATCTCTCATCCATGGCCTTTGTCTTTTTGGCTATGAATGGATGCCCTAGAATCGCCTCATACGAATAGTTATGTTGGAAAAAGAAGTGGAATTTATTAGAAAATCCACCAATTGTCATAGGTACAAAAGCACATGCCCCTAGTAAATCTCCAAAGCCATTATCTACAGTCCTCATCTTCTAGCCATGTTCCTTGTCTATGGCCATCTGAACTTGTCATACAATTTCTTGGATATCACATTTATCTCTGACCCCGAGTCAATCAAGGATAGAGGTAAATATGAGTCCCCATCATTTCCTAACTTCACTTTTACCTCTGACATCCGTCTTGCGAGAAGTTCTTATTATAATCACTATCAACTTTTCATGTTTCATCATCAGGTCTAATTGGTCCTAATGCGTTTTTTTTTGCTTGACATATCACAATCCCATCAACTTCATCATCAAAGGAGTCACACAATGTAACTGCTTCATTCATAACTTGAGTGCCTTCAGATGCCTCTCCCATTTCTATGTCCTCAGGTAATAGGAATCTCTTTCTCTTTATCAGTCTAATGAAACTATCCTTGAACTCAAGCTTCACAATGGAGAATAGCTATTCCAAGACATGGTCACTTAATTTTTCAATAAGATGTCATTTAGAGTTTCTTTTGTACCATTTTTCTTTTCAAGCTCCAAAATAAGCACATCTTTAGGAGCTTTTTTCTTTTTTCTTTTCACTTTCTTGAACATTTTCAGTCTTTTCGCTAGTCTTTGGGTTCTTTTCATTCATGTGACTCAGTTCTTGAATCTTTATTGGCTTGGTTGGCCTTTTTCCCTCTCTTGTTTCCTTTCTTCTTGCCTCTTCTTGATAAGCTACATGCTCCTCAAAATGTACTTTCTTCTTGTTCTCTTTAGCTTTTCCTCTTCATTCTTACTTTGTCTTCTTGTTACTCTTCTTTTTGGTTCAACCTCATCTTACATTTGATCTCTTCTTCTCTTATCCTAAACATTAGCTATGTGTGAGTAGACAGAGAACTAATCCACAAGAGACTTCCAAGTAGTTTTCCACATAATTGTGTCTCTGGCTTTGATTAGAGCTTCTATTGAGTAATTCTTTTGCGGTTATGGCCTAATTTCCTCTTCATTTCCTTCTTCCAATGGCTCTAATTGTGCCACCGATGTGCTAGCACTTTTACTTGATAGGTTATCATATAACTTCTTCATTCCTCCCTTCCTCCAATTTATAGGCAGAGGAAGCCAAGTCTTGAAGTCACAAAGATTTTTATCTATGTTTATTACTAGTTGGTGTTCGTTAGCCTATTTCAACTCTTGCATGCATAAGAAAAATGTTCCTATGTATCACACCAAACACATCTCTTTGCTCCTCCAAATCCCCTAGTTCCCCGTCTATCAAATGGCCCAATATTTCTTTGATATGGGGCTGAACTAGTGGTGTAGGGTTCTGTTGAGCAACGGGTTGCACTGGAGGTGCATCTTGAGGCATCACCTATCCTTGTATATTTGGTGTTGGCAAGATATTTCTCTGTGCTGGATCTATATAGCTAGTGCCAGCTTGAGTAGGATTTGGGTCTTGATAACCCATGAAATAGACTTTATTGTGTAAACTGGCCATCTCTTTGGACAAAGATACCTACATCTGATTTGTTTAACCTAATACAGAATATGAGTGATCAAAATCAAGTAGAAAAAAACACTCTTTCTTTTTCATGTGCCTGCAAATAATGGAGATATTGAAAAAAATTCAAAAGTGAATAGCTGGAACTCTGATCTAAAGCCAAGGTTATGGGTTCATGCAGTGAGAAATATTTTACACTTGCTTTTTGAAAAACCTAAATATAGGTATTCCTAAATGTGTGTGAAAAAGTGCTTTCTCTATTAGCTGAAGGTGTGGGTGGCAAGCCAAGGATCTCTATCCCTAGGGCAACTACCTTGCTTCTATGAGAAAAAACAAAATGATGAATAATGATTGAGTGGGGGGCTAATGGTGTAACTCTAATGCCATGTATCTAATGCCATGTAGAGGTTACCACAACACACATATAAGATCAAGGCTAGATAGAAAGAGAGATATCAATACTCATAGGAATAACACAAGATATTTGGTTATGGAAAGTGGAATCAAGATGAATAGAAGATGAAGTCAACTCAATTCAACTAAAACTCATAACTCTAATACAATGGAACTCAAACACTAAACAATATATAGATGGTTCTATCCACCCATGCACTCCCTATATGGAGCTTAGATGGTGATCTAGATAGAAGCTAGGTGAGGGGCTATAGGCCAACACAATGAATACTAAGATGGACACCCTAATGCTTCCGAACACACAAACTGATGATCCTACATGGGAAGGGGACCATCCTTATAAGGTGCTCCAAGCCTAAGTCGGCCTACCCATGTTTTAGGGTCGTGGTAGCGTGATCCATGCCGAAAATAATCTCCACCATTGATCTATGAGGTGAATCCAATGGTAGAAAGGTAGGATCAACAACCATTTGTTTGCAGCCCTTGATCTTGCTTAATCCACACTTAGGATCAAGTCTAGATCCGATGGCCCATATTAAATAGACCCTTCCCCAAGTTAAGAAAGCTACTTTTGTTTCTAGCCCTTGATTTAGGTTGATCCTCACATCAGATCAATCCCAAACCCAATGGCTTAGAAGTAACCTTCCTAACTATCCATCAACGGTCTACACTAGACCTCATTTGACCTTAAAGTCAGGAACCTACCAATGTCCAACACTCTCACATGGCTTCTCCCCATAATGGGGGCCTTACAAAATAGAGTGTTATGGAACAATGGTGGTGCTACATAAGGGTGAGGCATTAAGCGTATTTAACACCCCCCCTGAATGTCCACCCAATGGTGAACTACCTTCTTGGCCTGATGCCAAGTCTTCCATGAGGGTGAAGCATTGACCATGTCTAACACCCCCCCTCAATGCCCACCCAAATGATGAACTATCTCCTTGGCCCAATGCCAATTCTTCGTAGATGTATCTAAAGTAGATCCTTTGTAAGAACTTTGGTGAGGATACCTACTGCATTGTTCTTCATGGGATAGCATGCTATTTTCATCATCCTTCTCAATTGTACCTGCTTGCCAACTCTTGAATATCCTTCATGAGGTGTATTCCCAAGCCTTCTAAAAATCTAACTACAAAACTGATATCTTGTATGGTAATCCGCAAATAGATAAGATTACCAAAGACCTTCCTGTAGCTCCCAATGTCTATCTATTGGTACAATGATCTTAGGGCTTGTCTCATCACATAGAATGCCTTCTTCAATTTACATAATGTGCTCTTTGAATGTGAAGCCTCAAACCTTGGTGGTTGCAACACATGTACCTCCTCCTTGAGGTCAACATTCAAAAGTTCTAATTTCACATTTAACATAGAAACTTGCCACTTCATCTGAGCTGCTAGCATCACTATGATGCAAATATTGGTCATTAGAGCAAAAGAGTATTGAAAACTAAAACCCTTCATGAGTGAAAGTCCTTGTGATATCAATGTGTCTTGTATCATGTGTTCGAACTGCCAAGCCCAATTGGTGCTAGTGACCTCCAATGCTTCATTCTTCATTAAGCTATGAAAATTGGCTTGCATAACCTCCTTCCATGCCGAATCTACAAGTGCTTCATCTTCAATTATTGGCTTCATTACTTGCTTCATAATCACAACCATCATGGCTATACTGACTATGTGAGTAGAAGCCCACTTGTGCTCCTCTATTCTCTGTAATCTCCTTGGTCCTTCTGCCTTCTCTTTAATAGTTATTGGCATAGGATAAATCTGACCATAGAGCTTTTCCTTCACCCATTGCAGTGACAACCAATATGTTTGGGTGATTTTAGGTTGGTAGACTCTCTTCTCACCTTCTGATGATGATGCTTGCTTCTGTTCATAGGTAGGGATGACTCTTGGGCTAGGTACATAGTGAATTACTCCTTCGCTTGATGATAAAATGGAAGCTCTTTTCATGTCCTCCATTGCATGTGGCTGCTCCATAAACACCACATCACGGATCCCTTTGATCTTCTTTGCCTCATGGTCATACAATATGAAAGCCCTTTGCTTTTCATTATGATTTAGGAAGATGCATCTCTTGCTTTTTGGTTCCAACTTGTTCTTTCTTTGACTTGGGACAAGAGCATAACACACACTCTCAAAAATTCTAAAGTATAAGATGGATGGATTCTTACCAATGTAGACTTCACGATGAATCTTTCTATTGTGATAAGGAAAGCTCATGCCTTCCCTCATACACATTGCTATCTCAACAATGGTGTGACTCTTGCATTCCAGAATGCCATCATGCTGTGATGTGTGAGGTGTCACTGATTGACACTTTATCCCTTTGCACTTGCAAAAGCCTTCCAACTCCTCTGAGTTGAGCTCACCACCACCTCCTATTCCAAGCTTCTTCACACTTTTCCCTGGTCCATTTACAACAAGTTGTGGTTGTTCTTTAATCTTACCAAAATCGTGAGCCTTATCACGAAGAAAGTACATCCACACCTTCCCGCCATAATCATCGACGATCACAATGTAGGAAGATCCTCCCAAGGCCTGTATAGACATCTTACCACACAAGTTAGCATATACCAACACTAGAGGAGCCTTTGAACTACTCTTGCTTTCTTGTGGGAATGTCTCTCTATGTGCCTTGCCCATCATACAAGCTCTACAAGGTTCCTTCATTCCATTCATCGTAGGTAATTGATGAAGAACAATACCTTGCTTTTGCATCTCCTTCCATACTGTCCTTGTCACCATGATGGGTTCTTGCTGAGGCTGCATAGAACTAGATTGACCTATATCATTGGTCATTTGATGAGACGCACCACTATCTAGTACCCATGAATCCACAATTGATTCTTCTTGTGTTGAGAAGCATACCACCTTTGCTTTGGCTCCATGTATTTTCTCCTCCTTCACTTCATCTATCCTCTTGACATGACAATGTGCAATTGTATGTCCCTTTCTTTTGCAATGGAAGCACTGTCCTTGAAAACTTCTTCTTACTCCTCCTCCTCCTCTTCTTTTCACTTTCACCTTTGGCTGAGGAACCACCTTTTTCTGATGCATTGTTGGAGAACATAGCATCTCCATTGTTGCTTCTTCATTGGGTTTTGAGTTCCAAATCCTCTTCCCTTGGTAGTGAATATAACTCCTCAAATATCAAAGTTTGAGGTGTCACCTGAGTGTTGAGAGTAGTTACCCTTCCATCATACTTTGAGATGCCTTTGAGCTAGTCCCTTGCTAGTCTTCTCTATCCCTTCAAAAGCCTTTCCATCACATGGCTACTTGATATGAGTAATGGATGCCTTCACCTTCTTTCCTTTTGCAAACTTCTCTGCTTCTAATTGATTTTCTAAATTTTGAATGCATCTTTGGTTTCTTAGCTCATAGTGTTTGATCAATATACTCCATGCCTCACTTGCCTTGGATGTATGCTGAATAAGAGGTAGAATAGACTCCATGCAATTGTTCAGTATATAATATAGTGCATTTGCATTCTTGATCGTCTAAGCTTATAGAAGCTTTGCATCTGGCAGAATCGTCATACTCGGATCCAATGGGTCAAAGGTAGGATTTGGCTCTTGCTCACTTCCCATCAACATCTCCAAAAGATCATAATCAAGGATAATTGTAATCTTGAACTTCCAAAGAAAATAATTTGTACCATCTAACTTGCCTTCACTGAAGGTTGGTGGATGAACCCATAGTGTTTGCATTTCCAAATCCATTGCACCAACTCCACTTCCAATTCCACTCTTAGGTGCTAAAACCTCCATAGTGTTGAAGCCTTTGTGTCCCATGAACTTGAAGCCTTGAAGCCTTTGCCTCCCAAGAACTCTAGCATTGAAGCCTTTGCCTCCCAAGAACTCTAGTGTTGAAGCCTTTGCCTCCCAAGAACTCTAGTGTTGAAGCCTTTGCCTTGCACAAGCTATAGTGTTGAAGCCTTTGCATCCCAAGGACTCCAATGTTGAAGCCTTTACCTACCACAAAATTTGGAGTTGGAGCATTTACCTCTCACAAGCATGAATGTTGAAGCCTTCCTTCCACAAATGTTAGAGTTGATTCCTTGGCCTCCACAACCTCTATAGTCTTCTATACCTTCTTGAGCTCTGATACCATGTAAGAAAAAACAAAATGATGAATAATGATTGAGTGGTGGGCTAATGGTGTAACTCTAATGCCATGTAGAGGTTACCACAACACACATATAAGATCAAGGTTAGATAGAAAGAGAGATATCAATACTCATGGGAATAACACAAGATATTTGGTTATGGAAAGTGGAATCAAGATGAATAGAAGATGAACTCAACTTAGTTCAACTAAAACTCATAACTCTAATACAATGGAACTCAAACACTAAACAATATATAGATGGTTCTATCCACCCATGCACTCCCTATATGGATCTTAGATGTTGATCTAGATAGAAGCTAGGTGAAGGGCTATAGGCACTTTGGTTCAATATCTCGGAAACTCTTGCACATATAAAAACATATGAAAAACATTTAAAAAGCAAAGGATATCTATCGTTTGAAGAAAACATTGAACACGTTATTGAAAACACACATTGTTTCTCAACACTAGAAGAACTAGAAATTTGTTGTCAAAATAATTCTAATTCTTATATTCTAGTGTCTTCACTTGATATGTATGCATTAATTATAGAATATGCCTCTAATATTGATAAAGAATATGAAGCTTTGGTGGAGACCAAATATAAAAATGTTAGTAAGAAGGTTGCCTATAGAGAAATCTATTTTTGGTGTTAATGAGGTCCTTATTGTTGGTCATCTTTGTGGCCATTATGGACGAAAGCCATATCCTTAGAAAAGTGACGCCATTAGTAAGCTTTCAGAGACATGTCAAAATGTGAGTGAGGCTTGTAGATTCTTAGGTGCTTGGATCTTTTATGTGATATGGATACCACATTTTGCGCATGTAGTTGATTGTCTCTATGACTTGTTAAGAAAAAAAAAGTTTTTTATGGACTGAAAAACATACTCATGCGATGCATAAGATAAAAAAATTGTTGCAAGAAGCTCCAATTCTTAAGTGAGTAGATTATACAGGAAATAAGCCTATCATATTGACTATTGATACTAGCCCTATTGGGATAGGCTGGGTCATAAGTCAGGACGACGAAGAGGGAAAAAGATATGCCGTTAGATTTGGAGCTAAAATATTACATGACACTCAAAGACATTATCTGCAAATTAAACGAGAACTCTGGGGATTAGTCACCGCATTAAAGACTGATAAATAATATTTTATAGGAGCAAATGTAATTGTAGAAACATAATGTTTACCACTGATACGAATGATCACAAATTGTTCTTCACCTGACATTGCTATGCTTCAATGGCTTTCTTACATTAAATTCATAAATCTGGTTTTGATTCATATTGCAGGAAAATCTAATTCTGTTGCTGATATGCTCTCTAGAGCTAGGTATGATGAAGATGATGAAGCAAAATTAGATAGTAATGCAATTAATTATGATTCTCAAGCTATGAACAATTTAATGAACTTAGGCATAACTTAAGGCATAACTAAGGCATAACTAAGGCATTACTTTGGCATCATTGACACCCAAGGCTCCCTTGGCGACCATTGGCAATCGTTGGCTATGTGCGAACCAATTTTAATTTATGAGTGGCAATAACGAGTTTTTTATTCACCAAGGTGGGAGGATTTGAACCCACAACCTCACTCACACAAGGAAAGTGTTTTACCACTACACTATCTCGTTGTGTTGTCACTCTAGTTCTCTCCTCTTATATTTAACACAACTTGCATCTCTTCCTTAATTTTTCAAGTAGGCTTGGGCAAAGCAGCACGACGTGGTGCGTCTCAAGGTACATCCTATCAGGGTACATTTCATTAGGTACATCCTATTAGGGTACATCATGCCAGGGTACATCCTTCTAGGGTACATCATGCTAGGGTACATTTCCCCAGGGTACATCCCGATAGGAAAGCACTAGATTGAGGATCCAATATGACTTTCATGGGTGAGAATTAGGTTCAAGAAACAGAGGTCGAGAGCAAGGAAGGTCCATAGCAAGAGGGTTTTGTTCTCTTCATACCCATGGACCCTACGAACACCATGGAAGATTTTCGTTATTCACCTCTACTTGAGGCAACACTCGAGCAAAAACTAGAGCTCTTATGACATGAACTTAGAGGCGCTCAGAACGAGATCTGGCAATGTGACGTACTCCAAAAGATGCAATCTAATGAAGACAACCTTATGAGGGTTGAAGTATTTCGATGGTGATGCACCGCACTGCACTCTCCTTCTCGAGAGCTCCACGACGATATGCTCTGAGTACAAAACCGAGCTCCTGACGCCGCACATAGTACTCCGCACAGAGGCTGTAGAATACGCAAAAACCACAGTACACAGGGAGCACGAAGACAGACTTCTTAGGTCTTACAAATGCGGTCGAACTTAAAGTCTGTGACTGACCAGGCCACTATATGTTTTATTAAAGAACATATACAAAGAAGTGTCCGGTGGCCATTTGGCCTTTCACATGGACACTAACGGTAACAATCTCCCACTAAAGGCCAATATGGCCAGAGTAACTATGTGAGAAAAAAGAAAGAATGATAAAGAATACCTGAGTGTAAGTATACAAACTATACCTCCCACCTGATGGGCATGTTACACAGTATACAAGTGACTGCGTAAGATCAAGAATCAAGTAACCCCCATCAAGTGACAACAGTGTCGAAAGCTATCCTGTGGTAGAGCTTTAGTCAAAGCATCTGCAGCATTATCTCGAGTGTGAACCTTCTCAAGAATAATGCTCTCAGTGGCTAAGCAATCTCTAATGAAGTGATACCTTACCTCAATGTGCTTGGTCTTTGCATGATAGACCGGATTCTTAGCCAAAGCAATGGCACTCTGACTATCACTGAGCAAGTGAGGTACATGCTGAGGCAAACCCATATCACAAGCAAGACGAGAAAGCCACAATGCTTCCTTACATGCCTCACTTGCTGCAACATACTCTGCTTCTGTGGTGGAAACAACTGTACATTCTTGAAGACGAGATCTCCAAGAGATAGCACCTCTAGCAAAATGAAAAATGTACCCTGATGTAGACTTACGATTGTCTACACAACCAGCATAGTCAGAATCTGTGTAACCAATAATGGATGCTTTCCCTCTACCTAAGCATAGACACTTGTCCTTAGTGCCACTCAGATATCTCAAAATCATTTTGACCGCTTCCCAATGTTTCTTGCCAGGATTAGACATATATCTGCTCACAACTCCCACTGCAAATGCAATGTCTGGTCTCGTAGCTACCATAGCATACATGAGACTACCAACAGCAGACTGATAGGGAATTTTGGTCATGAATTCCTTTTCCTCATCTGATTTGGGGCAGTCATCCTTGCTCAATTTCACATATGTGGGTAAAGGTGTACTCAATGCCTTTCCACCCTACATATTGAATCGATGAAGTACTTTGGATATGTACTCACTTTGAGACAAGTATATGCATCTTTTACTCCTATCACGAGTAATGCGCATGCCAAGAATATGTTTGGCATCCCCCAAATCCTTCATATCAAATGTCTGACTCAACTTCTTTTTGAGAATTGACAAATCATAAGAGGACTTCCCAGCAATCAACATATCATCGACGTAAAGTATCAAGCATATCAAGCTGCCATCAGAACATCTCTTTGTGTAGAGACAATGATCCTCATTGCTCCGAGAATAGCCTTGGGACTTCATAAAAGCATCAAACTTTTGGTACCATTGTCTAGGAGACTGTTTAAGTCCATACAAGCTCTTCTTGAGCTTACAAACTAGACTTTCCTTGCCAGGAACTACATAACCCTCTGGTTGTTCCATATAGATCTCATCTGTAAGATCTCCATGCAAGAAATCTGTTTTCACATCCATTTGGACTAGCTCTAAGTCCTCCATTGCAACGAATCCAAGCAACATGCGCAAAGTAGTCATCTTGACCACTGGGGAGAAGATTTCCTCAAAATCAACACCATGTTGTTGCTTAAAACCCTTTGCAACAAGTCGTGCTTTATATTTTGGAGAAGCACTATCTGATGTGAATTTTAGCTTATATACCCATTTACATGGTAAAGCTTTCCTGCCCTTTGGCAAAGGTACTAAGTCCCAAGTACCATTCTTGTGAATAGAATCCAACTCACTCTTCATGGCACGCTCCCACTTGACATGATCCTCTGTCTGCATAGCCTCTTTGTAGCAAGAGGGCTCACCGGCATCTGTTAGCATAACAAAATCTAAACCTGGAACATATCTATCAGGTGGATATGAGACACGTGCAGAACGTCTCAATGGTTGCTGAAGAGGAACATGTGCAGACTGATCTGAATGGACATTCTCTTGAACATCCCTATGTGCAACATTTTTATGCATGCTAACCGGAGGACTAGTATCCTCAAACACCACTCTTCTCACTTCAACCTCCTTAATCGGCTGTTTATGCATCTTAGACTCATTAAAAATGACATCACTACTTCTGATCACTGACCGTGTTTCAGGATCCCATAAGCGATATCCAAATTGTCCTTCTCGACCATATCCAAGAAAAATGCATTTCTTTGACTTATGGTCCAACTTCTGTCTAAGATTCTTGGGTATATGAACATATGCTTCACACCCAAAAACTCGAAGATGATCATAATATGGTGGTTTCCCTGTCCATAACTCTTGTGCCACTTTCAGACCTTTGGCAGTACTAGGTGAAAGGTTAATCACATGAACTGCAGTCAATACTGCTTCTGCCCAAAAACCTTGTGAGAGGTTTGCATGATGCAACATAGAGATTACTCTATCTTGAATAGTTCTATTCATCCTCTCAGCTACACCATTCTGTACTGGGGTATAAGGAGCTGTAAACTCTCTACGAATCCCTCTACACTGACAGAAAAGGCTGAATTCATGTGAGGTATACTCACCCCCATTATCTGAACGTAAAGCCTTAAGCTTAGTTCCTTTTTCAGTCTCAACTGAAGCAAGCCATTTTCTGAAAGTAGGGAATACATCATCCTTCGATTTGATAGGATATACCCAGACTTTTCTAGTAGCATCATCTATGAAAGTAACAAAGTAAAGAGAACCACCTAAGGACCTAGTGGGCATAGGACCACACACATCTGTATGAACAAGATCTAAAGGCTGAATTGAAGAGTCAATGTGCGTTTTATGCACATTTCTGGTTTGCTTTCCATATTGACAATGCTCACAAAATGAAAAATCAGAGAAAGATAACACAGGTAAGTAGCCAGAACGAGAAAGATTTTCCATTCCACTACGAGATATATGGCCCAAACGACCATGCCAAATACAAGCCATAAGTTGTTCAGTAACAGCTAACAAGTGTTCTTTCTGTGATACAAATAAAGGGTAAAGTGAGCCAACTTTCCTTCCTTTTGCAATAACCATATTGCCCTTTGATATACGAAAGGACTGAGCATAGAAGACCACCTTGTAACCAAGGTCATCAAGTTGACCAACTGACATCAAACTGCGTGATAACTGAGGTACATGGCGTACATTATGCATAGTAAATTTTGAACCGTCAATGAACTGCACAACCACATCTCCAATCCCCACAACATCACACTGGTAAGAGTCACCAAGTCTCACGGTACCAAGAGACTTTGCTGCATAATTAGAGAACCATTCTCTATGTGGTGTCACATGGAAAGAAGCACCAGAATCTAGCAGCCAGGTGTGGGAAAGAGAATCAGCCATAAGTGCCTCAGATGGCACAGTACTATCAAGTGTCAACACATCATCAGAAATAGCATTAATTTCTTCAATCTTCACAGTCGAAGTAGATGGTGCAGGTAACTATTTAACATGCCCATCAACATTCTATCCTTTACCTTTAGCATTCTTTAATGCATAACAGTCTTTCTTCATGTGTCCTTTCTTATGACAATAATGGCATTCAATATCCCTCTTCCTTGATTTACTTCTGCTCTTATTACGTTGACCATTCTTTTCCTTGTTCTTGCTCCTGCCACGTTGTTGATTCTTTCCTTGGTAAGAATCACGAACATTATATGCATCTCCACTCTGAGTGCCAACCATAGATTTTCTACGAATCTCCTCACTCAAGAGTGCTCCACATATGTCATCATAGACGAGTTTACCACCTGGTGCACTATTGCTAATAGCTGTGCAAAATGTATCCCATGATGATGGCAGGGTGCATAACAGCAATACTGCTTTCATTTCATTGTCCATATCCATTTTCTGAGCCTATAACTGGGAGAATATGGCATCAAACTCATTTAGATGAGCAGCAACACTATCTGTGTCCTTCATACGAAGGTCGTATAATTTTCTCATCAGATATACTTTATTTGATGCCGTCTCTTTTTCATATGTATTGCATAACTTCTTCCAAAGCTCCTCTGCACTTTCACAGTCTAATACTGTAAAGTAAACATTATCTGCTAGGTGCAAGCGAATGGTAGACCTGGCCATTTCATCTAACTCATCCCAATCATCTTCATCCATGTCAGCAGGCTTCTTTGAAATCCCATTTACTGGCTTCCATTGCCTTCTTTGAATCAGCACATCTTTAATCTGATTCTTCCATAGAGCAAAGTTTGTGCCATCAAATTTTCGGATCTCAAAATGGTCTTTGCCTTGCAAGTTATAGCTCCTCCTCGGAATGCTAGCACTAGACCCTGATCCACCGGATGTGCCTGAGACCTCTGATGCCATGATCGTAGAGAACTGAATAGAATGATAATGGAGCTAGAAGAGTCCAAACACCAACAAATAAGTGTATCAAGGAGTAAATCGACCACTATATAGTTGACTAAACCAAAAATCTGGAAAAATTTTGCCAGAGTATCCTCTGCAAAATTAGCATATGACCAGTGTCAAAGTATCATAAAACTGCAAGTACTAACATGTCTACCTGCATAGTGAATCACTGACTCCACTGCATATAATCAGTTACCCAATAGAAGCCAACTAGGCTTATCGAGCACCTATGAACAACTATCATACATCTCCTATGGCGAGGCTGGGTAAGTCTTCCACCTGCATCACCGAAGAGACCCCAACATCTGGGTGTCTCCCAGTTAAGAAAACCTCACCACGACCCTCTTTATCAAACGTAAAAGGATTTATGCAAAGAACGTAACCGCTATATCAATGCCCACATGGACGTACATAAGCGGTATCCACAGAAGCGTACATGGTGTGTATGTGCTCAATATATGCAGTAAAATGACACTGAAAGGCTGAATACACAGCCCAAAAAAACTAGCCAATAACACCTGCAAGTGTCTGTCAACTCTGATGTTTTAGGCTTTAAAAACCTGCATAAATTTGCAGCGACTGCTCCCACCAAAACTGAAAACCCCTCGAGAAACCTGTAGTTTTACGAGTGTGGCTGAAAATACAGCCCCAAAGGTTGATATTTATTGTCTGAGAAGTACAAGGAGCACTCTTCTTGATGTTCTTGGACCTGTGTGAAGAGAACTACGTGCGAAAGTACTCTGAAATGGCTCCAAAAACACCCCAAAATTGCTTCAGAAATAGGCTTTAAAAGCAAAAATGAAGCTTTGAGGGACCAAAACTTGTTCAAGGTAATGTCAACCTTAGTCTTTCCCCTTCTTCAAACACCACAAGAGTGTAGCTTAGTGGCAAGAGATTGCCGCGGTTAAGCGAGCTTTGGGGGGAACAGTACTGGGATGGGTGACCTCCCGGGAAGTACCAGGAACCTCTATATTCCTTCATCGTTGAGGTCCTCCCTCGTGCGCAGCCAACGGCACCAACGGTGACTTCGGATGACAAGGTATGCCAAGGTCTATGCCTTGGTCGCCGCCTTAGTCGTAAGCCTTGGAGAAAACCTGGGGGGGGGGGGGTGCTCGCTTTGCTCGCACAAAAGGAACAAAGCTTTTTGCCTCGAACTGCTCTGATACCAGTGAAGTACTTCGATGGCGATGCACCGCACTGCACTCTCCCTCTCGAGAGCTACACGACGATATGCTCTGAGTACAAAACCGAGCTCCTGACGCAGCACACAGTACTCCGCACAGAGGCTGTAGAATACGCAAAAACCACAGTACACAGGTGTTGATATATTTAGGTAGTGATGTGTGTGAACACTCTAGGACCGCCAGGGCACTTTTTTCCCTCTTTAGGAGGTTTTTTTCCCCCGGCTTGTATATACGCCTATTGCCCTAATGGGCTACTTATCTTTGTACATTCTCTAGTAATACATTCAGTCTTGTGTGTTGTGCTCCAAGCTTCTTCCTCTTCCTTGTGCTGCTCGCGTGCTTCCGCAGACGTCTAACTCCAACAATTGGTATCAGAGCAGGTCGTTGATTCTTCCAGGGCGCCGTCGACACTCCTCCGTTTGCAGTCTCAGATTCGCACAAAATTTGGTGAGCATACTCAGGGTGTTTTCGAGATCAAAACAGCTTCCCTCTGTGGTGCCAAAATCGCGATCTGAGCTCGTTTCGGCCTCCGAACGCACTATCGCAATGCTTGTGCAGGCTATTTCGTCCTTTTGTGCCAAAGGTATATACCAATTTCTGTTCGCCAGTTTAAGCGTCTCGAAGTCTGCTACAGGTCTAGCAGAACTCGTCTGGGCAGTTCTGTTCAACTTTTTGAGATACAGTCAATTTTCTGCATCAAGGTATTTTAGTCACCGGCCATGGCTGAAAGCAGTGATGTATTCCGTATGTTGGCTGTTGAGGATAAGTTGGATGGTACCAACTACCCATTATGGGCTTATATGATGCGACATGTACTGGTTGCAAAAGGATTGTGGAACATTGTGCAGGGTGTTGAAAGACGTCCTGTTACACTTGTAACGACAGGTACTGCAAATACAGGTGTTGGAGCTGATGAAGATGGTGTCGAAGATGATATTCCGCAGATTCCTATTCGTGCTGCTGTTTCTGTTGCACCTACTGCAGAGCAGATTCGTTGGGATGGCAGAGATGCCCAGGCACATGCATTGATAGCTTTGTCTGTCAAACGTGCCATTATTCCTCACATTCGCTCTTGCAGAACAACAAAGGATGCTTGGGATACACTTACCACTTTGTACCAGGCTAGGAATGAGGCTCGTGTTGCTTACCTCCGAAAACAGTTGGAGAGTGAGCACATGAATGAAGGTGATTCGATGGACAGTTTTCTTACAAAGATCAAAGACCTGAAGGAACAATTGATTTCTGCTGATGAGGTTATACCAGATAGCTCACTTGTGCAGACCGTTCTGAATGGCCTTCCTGATTCATATCAGAGTTTTGCCTCTACTCTTCGATTGATGATGAAAGGCAATCCGAATGCCTTGTCATTTGAGGAATTAGTCTCTGTTCTGTTGCAAGAAGATCAGTCCAGGCAGAACAGGTCCATTATGCGTGTTGCAGATCAAGCTTTCCTGGCTAGTCAGAAGGGCAAAGGAAAATGGAGCTCTTCTACTAGTAAGCAGAAATCTGCAAATGCTGCACAATCGAAGAACCAGGATAAAGATGAGAAGAAATCAGAAAAGCAGAAATTGTTCTGCAAGTACTGTAAAGGAAATGATCATATTATAAAGAACTGTCCAAAACTGGCTACTAAAGAGGCAAAGAAGAAAGAGGCTGGAATGGTTGTTGCAGAGGCCTCTACACCAAAAACAGAGTCTGCAAATCTTGTGCAGGAAGAAGAATGGGCGTTTACTACTGTTTGCAGTTTTGACCCATCTTCTCATGATCAGTGCATGTCTGCAGTAGACTCAGATGTTTGGTACTTTGACAGTGGGGCAACCAAACATATTACCTCGCAGCGCAGTTTCTTCTCTTCACTCGAGCCTGCCCCTACAGGGAATACTGTCACATGCGCCAATAAATCCTCTTATCCTGTTATGGGAGTTGGTAAGATCATTCTGACTACTGCTGATGGTAGTTCTTTCACTTTGTCAGATGCTTTATTTGTGCCAGGGATCAAAAAGAACCTGTTATCAGTTTCTGCATTAGCCAAGATTGGCTTGGTTGTGAAATTCGTTGATGACAGGTGTACAGTCCATGATCACTCAAATGGCGATGTGATTATTGCTTCTGGCATTTTATGTCGTGGGCTATATAAGCTCATAGACTATGAAAAATCTGTGAATGATTCGGCATGTGCAGTTCATGATTCTTAGGCTATGTCAGATGCAAAGCTTTGGCATGCACGCTTTGGTCATCTGAATTTTGCTAGTTTGTTACGCCTGCAGAAATCTGAAATGGTGTCCTCTTTGCCCAAACTTGAGGCACCTGGAAAACATGTTTGTGAAGGCTGTATTTTGGGCAAAATGCAGCGTCCTTCCTTTCCAAAAGATGGTTCAGTTCGGGCTATGCAGAAATTGCAGCTTGTACATAGTGATGTCTGTGGTCCTATGCAGACACCCTCTTTTGGAAATTACCTTTACTTCGTGACTTTCATTGATGATTTTTCCAGGCATGCATGGGTATATCCACTCAAAGCAAAGTCCGAAGTGTTCATGTGCTTCAAACAGTTTTTGGTTTTGGCTGAAAATCTGTCAGCATGTAAAATGGGCACCCTCCGTTCTGATCGAGGGGGGGGAATATATGTCTTCAAATTTTAATGCATTTCTGGCTGAACGTGGGATAAAACACCAGTGTACAGTGCCGTATACTCAATAGAATGGAGTTGCTGAACGCAAGAACAGGTCACTCATGGAGATGGCGAGGTGCATGGTCAAAAGTCAGGCTTTACCACATAGTTTCTGGCTTGAGGCTGTCATGTGTGCAGCATATGTACTGAACAGGTGTCCCACGAAAGCGTTGCAGTCTATCACTCCATATGAGGCTTGGCATGACCGCAAGCCATCTGTTGCTCATCTGCGTGTTTTTGGTTGTTTGGCATATGCATTAGTGCCTGAACAACATCGCAGAAAATTGGATGATAAGGCAGTAAAATGTATTTTTGTTGGGTACAGTTCTGAAAGTAAAGGCTATCGTCTGTATCATCCACAGACTAAACGCATTCTGGTTAGCCGTGATGTTGTCTTTGTGGAAGATGCTATTCAGCCATTGCTTTCATGTACTAAGGAGACATCTGTTAGCTCCAAAGACATGTATGATACTTTGATGCCTCTTTTTACAGGTGGACAGGCTAGCGCTGGTCCTAATGAGGCAACTTCTCAGCCTTTGCAGGTTTCATATGATGATGCAGATCATGCCATTTCTGATGCAGATTTACATGATGCACTTGTTGATGAGAGAGCTGATATTGAACAGGCAAAAACTATGCCAAAATGGCTGGTGCAGACTTTGCGTGACAGCAAATTAGATGCACCTTTGTCATATCGTACTCGTTCAGGCTCTCATAGTACCTCCTTTGCATCAGATTTCTATGCTATGGCTGCATCTAGTCTCTGTGATGAGAATGAGCCTGTTTCTTTTGATGAAGCACAAAATTCAGAAAATTGGATGGCTGCTATGCAATCTGAATATGATGCTATAATGAAGAATGGTACATGGTCTTTATGTGACTTGCCTCCTGGCAAGAAGGCCATTGGCACTAAGTGGGTATACAAGCTGAAGCGTAAACCTGATGGTACAGTTGACAGGTATAAGGCTAGGCTTGTTGCAAAGGGTTATGCGCAGGAAAGAGGCATTGATTTTGATGAGACCTTTGCACCTACATGCTGTATGACTACTGTTCGGAGCATTTGTGCACTTGCAGCCCATCATGGTTGGAATGTACATCAGTTGGACATTAAAATAGCATTTTTGAATGGTGACTTGCATGAAGAAGTGTATGTTTTTCAGCCCCGTGGCTTTGTGCAGAAAGGGCATGAAAACCAGGTGTGCAGGTTAGAGAAGGCGTTATATGGTTTAAAGCAAGCACCACGTGCTTGGTATGAGAAAATACATGCCTATCTGATTGCACATGGTTTTGAGAACAGTCCAACTGAAAGCACCTTATATGTTAAGCGTGCTAATGATGTGCTTTTGATCATTGTTGTCTATGTAGACGACATGCTGCTCACTGGTCCTCTTGAGAAGCATATTGCTGATTTCAAGGCTGATTTGCATGCCTCATTTGAGATGTCTGATTTGGGGCATTTGCATCACTATTTGGGCATTCAGTTTATGCAAGTTGATGGTGGAATGGCTTTGTGTCAAACAAAATATATTGACACATTATTGCAGTGTTTTGGCCTTGAAGACTGTAAGCCTATTGCCACTCGTATGGAGACAGGTTTACGATTGAGTCTTCATGATGCTGGAGATGCATTTGATGCTGTTCTCTATCAGCAGGCTGTTGGATGCTTGATTTACTTATGCATTACTCGGCCAGATATTCAGTTTGCTATCTCACAGATGAGCAGGTTTATGCATTGCCCAGGAGTCACGCATTGGAAAGCGGTTAAGCGCATCTTTCGCTACTTGAGTGGTACTCGGCTACTTGGGTTGTTTTATCCCAAGGGGGGATCACTACCGCCAGATTTGCATGCTTTTTCTGACTCAGATTGGGCTGGTTGCTATGACACTCGTGTGTCCACCAGTGGTTTTTGCTTCATGCTTGGTAGCTCATGTATATCTTGGTTGAGCAAGAAGCAGCCTACTGTGGCCACTTCCAGTTGTGAGGCTGAGTATAGGGAAGCTTTCACAGCGACTGTTGAGTGTGTGTGGCTCAGACGCCTTATGGCTGATTTGGGTGTTGGCCAGTCTTCTGCCACCACCATCTTCACTGACAGTCAGAGCGCATTGGCAGTTGCGAGGAACCCTATGTTCCATGCTCGCACTAAGCACATTGAGGTGCATTATCACTATGTCAGGGAGAGGTTCTCTGCTGGGGAGATCAGCTTGGCATATGTGCCCACGCAGGAGAACATTGCAGACCTTTTCACGAAGGCTCTGCCTAGGGAGAAGTTTGAAGCTTTCCGCAAAGCTTTGGGCTTACTTCCTTTTGTGGAGTGATTTCCACATAGCTCGGCACTTCCTTATACATGAGTGCCAGCTCCTTGTTCACCGTATCACTCCCAGGGGGGATTTGTTGATATATTTAGGTAGTGATGTGTGTGAACACTCTAGGACCGCCGGGGCACTTTTTTCCCTCTTTAGGAGGTTTTTTTCCCCCGGCTTGTATATACGCCTATTGCCCTAATGGGCTACTTATCTTTGTACATTCTCTAGTAATACATTCAGTCTTGTGTGTTGTGCTCCAAGCTTCTTCCTCTTCCTTGTGCTGTTCGCGTGCTTCCGCAGACGTCTAACTCCAACAACAGGGAGCACGAAGACAGACTTCTTAGGTCTTACAAATGCGGTCGAACTTAAAGTCTGTGACTGACCAGGCCACTATATGTTTTATTAAAGAACATATACAAAGAAGTGTCGGGTGGCCATTTGGCCTTTCACATGGACACTAACGGTAACAAGGGTGGTAAAAGCTATTCTCTCTGCCCAATCTGATGTTACACATTCCAAGATTGGTGTTAAAAATGACTAGTTTCTATGGTTTGACGGCTGTAAGGATGGCCCTTTAGTTCTTTCATGGTTGTCATAGTTTGATGATTTTTATATTGATGAAGCATATGTTGAAAGTGAAAAAGTCAAATTTTCCACTAACTATTTGATATGAAAAGCTCAACTTTGGTGGAATGATCTTTGTCATACTATAGATTGTCTAAACACATGGAAGGCTTTTCAAGAAAAGCTTAAGGATTCTTTTCTACCCCTATAGCTCAACCTACATGTTCGACAATTGTGGGCATTTACAAAGGTGATACGTTTAAAACCTATATGGACCGGTTCTACCAATACCTAGTATTTCTTCGCTTGCTTGAAGATGTTTCAGACGATACTATGAAGAAGAAGTATAACGATGGTTTATAGAACCAATCACTTATCAAAAATTTTGAATGGAATCCAAAATGACAAGCAATGGCAATCATTCACAACTACATATGATCTCATCATGGATGTACAAACTCCTCATTTCAACATCTTCCTTGGACAAATCTTCAACCAAGAAGCGAACAAGAATCTGGAGGAAGGTAACTCTTATCAAGGTAATAACTCAACAAGTTCTCTTTATGTAGATGAGAATGAAAAGAAGCACAAAGGCAAGAAGAAGGAAGATGATGATGATGAGGAGATTTCCCAAGCCAGGTATGTAGGAAAGAGCAAGTGGAAAGAAAAGACAAAAGGAGCAAAGTATGATAAATCAAAAGGAGAGATCATTCTTGTACATTCCTTTTATGTAATAGAAGAAGAAGAAGAAGATCAATCTTCATTGACTCAATTGGTGTGTGAGCTCTCTTCCTTATCTCCTTCCCTGTGACATGGTATCAGAGCCAATGTGGCTATAGAGAGCTCATGGAGAAGGCCGACGATGAAGAGTACGGGAGAAGGTGTGGAGAAAGCACGATTCATAAACAACCTCTGATTGCTATGAAAATTGGTGTGAAGGTAGAAGGCATCAGATTTTAGTTTTGGAGCTATCTCCACATCTGTTTCAAACCGCATGGTGGGGCCCATAAAAAATCCAGTCAATTTGCAAAACTGTAACTTGCATTTTGTTCAGAAAAACTCATATATTTGAGATCTAGAATTTCAAGGGATTCCATGTACTGTTGATACATGAAAACTGTGTTTTTCTGAGATCAAACTGTCACATCATAGTGTGATAGTGTTTAAGCAAAAGTACTGCTTGTAGTGTTTTTGCTGTGTTGTAAATTGGTGCAGAACCAGAAATGCAGATGGAATGAGTTAGCTTATGAGTGATAAGCTAGACAAGAACAACTTCCATGCTTGGAGATTCAAAATGAAGAATTTCTTGATGGGAAAAGGCTAATGGAAGTACATCAAAAAGGAGATAATGAAAATTCTCTACAGTTACTAGAGAGGGATCAGACTACAAACTAGTTAAGAGCATATGAGAAATGGAATCACGGAGCACGAAAGGTAATGTATTAGCTATCTGTGAGCATATAGGATAGCATGATTGGACACATACATGATGCAAAGACTTGGAAAAGAGGCTTGGATTAGCTTGGACACATTGTATGGGACCAATACAAAGGCAAAAAATTGCAACTCAAGAACAAGCTCAATACATTGGAGAAAAAGGGCATGTCCATGACTACACCTTGAAAATCAAAAGCATATCTGAGTCACTTGCATCTATTGGTGTGAATATAGATGATGATGATAAGGTGGAAGTGTGCCTTTGTGGTTTAGGAGCTGCATATAAGAAATTCAGAATGGCATAGTAGGGAGAGAATGTCCCATGATCTCCTTTTTCACAAGCTCTGCAGCTTCTTGGACCATTGGATCAGGCGCGATCGGATGGCTCCCTGCATCCGGGGCTGAGTAGAAAAGAACAGTTCATCTAAGCCACATGATGAGAGATCGTTTCGATGGCCGCACGTGATTGGCACTGAGCAAAAAATCGGATCAAGCTGTAGCCGTTGGATGCATTCTCAATCCAAAGGAGGATATACGAAGGTGCTTTTCAAAACTTGGGCTTCATTCTCAGCCTTTGGATGAAGCCAAGATCCAAAATCCAAATCTCAGGTGCCTATTTGAAGATTCTATCCATCTCAACCATTGGATGCCAAGGAAATCCAAGGGCTTATATAAAAAGGTGCCTTTTTGAAGGTACATCTCATCTCATCCATTAGATCTCAAGTGAATCCAAAGGCCCAAATGCAAAGGCTCCTTGAATTTTTCCCTTCAGCTTTTTCCATTGGATCTTTGGGCCAATCCAAGGGTTGTGACACATTTGAAAGCCTTTCAAAACCATTCAAATAGCTAAAACCACGAGTTCAAGGTGGTTTCTTCATCTTTGACCACTCAAAAACAAGGGAAGCCTATGCATAGCATATGTGATTAAGGGAATGGACTCTGGCCACCACCCTTTTCAAATTGGGCCATGGCTAATCACTCCTTAAGCTAAAAGGCCCATGCAGGGTTCATTTTTTCCCCTATGTGCGAGGGCACAAAAGAAAACCTTTCAACCACAAGAGCTACATCCACAATAATCTTTTGGACCTTGTACACATTGATGTGTGGGGACCAAGCCAAGAACCTTCATTCGCAAGCTCAAGGTACTATTCATCTTTCGTTGATGATCATAGTAGGTGGACAATTTTTTACTTTATCAAGATAAAAGTGAAGTATTTGAATGCTTCAAAAAGTATCTAGAACATGTGGAAAATCATACAGGTAGATCATTGACGAAAGCCAAATGTGATGGAGGTGGAAAGCACTTCTCCAAAGATTTTTATGAGTATTTAAAGGATGAAGGCATAAAAAAGGAAGTGACCACTAGGTACTCTCCTCAACTAAATGGTATTGCAAAGAGGAGGAAAAAACCCTAGTTGGATCAGTAGGTACAATGCTTGAAGAGAAATAGCTACCACATTATTTGTGGGCAAAAGCAATCTCAACTATTGTGTATCTTGTGAACAGACTAAGTTGAAAAGAAATTCAATTGGATTAATTTATAGGTACAAAGCTAGATTGGTTGCTAACGGATGTGCTCAAACTCAGGGCATAGACTATGAGGAGACCTTCTCACGAGTTTCCAAGATGACCACCATCATGAAATTATGAAGAATGCTTTTCTCAATGGTTGGATCAGTGAAGGCACAACCTCTAGGGTTTGAAAACCCTAATTATCCTTCTTATGAATGCAAGCCAAAAATGGCATTATATGGATTAAAAGAAACTTCTCGAGCTTGGAGTTTCAAATTGGTAACCTAATTTATAGGATCAAGGTTTCAAGTCAAGTAATGCAAATCCTTCTTTGTTCATCAAGAAGGTTTGCAATGAAGTTATCTACTTTTGTGTATATGTAGATGACATAATTTTGATAGGTGATGACTTGAATGGAATAGAAAGAATCAGAAAACATATGCAAGAGGAGTTCAAGATCAATGATTTAGGTGAGCTCACATTCTGCTTAGGTATGCAGGTCATATATACAGATCAAGGTATGTACAAAGGAGATACTCAAGTTCTCACATGTATGTCTGTAGTAGACTTGGATGTTGAAAACTTTTATAGTGGTAGAACCAAACATTTTACCTTGTAGTGTAGTTTCTTCACTTCACTTGAGTCTGATCCTACATGGAATATTACCATATGTGCTAACAACTCCTCTTATCATGTCATGGGAGTTGGAAAGATCATTCTGACTACTATTGATGGTAGTTCTTTTAGATTGCTAGTTGCCTTATATATGCCCCTGATGATGAAAAATTTGTTATTAATTTTATGAGTAGCAAAGATTGGCTTGATTTTCAAATTTGTGGATGATAGATGTACAATTCATGGCCTCTCACATGATGATTCTATCATTGCCTCTCAAATTTTGTGTTGTGGGTTGTATAAGCTCATATATTATACAAAATATGAAAATGATTATGCATGTGTAGTTCATGATTATTAGACTATCTTATATGCAAGGCTTTGGCATACATGCTTTGCTCATATAAATTTTCTAGTTTGCTTCACCTAAAAAATCATGAAACAATGTTCTCTATGCCCAAACTTGAGACACATTCTTAAAATGTCTATGAAAGCTCTATTTTGGGTAAAATATGGCATTCGTCTTTCGCAAAAGATGGTCTAGTTAGAGCTACACATAAATTGCAGCTTGTTGATAGTGATGTTTATGGTCCTATGCAAACACCTTCATTTGGGAATTAGGTATAGTTTGTAAATTTCATTGATTACTTTTCTAGGCATGCATTGGGTAAATTTCATTGATTACTTTTCTGTGCAGCATATCTTCTTAATAGGTGCCCACCAAAGCATTTCATTCTATCACTTCATATGTGGCATGGAAGGTTCCAAGGACATCTCTTTCTCATTTGCATTGGTTCTTGAACAATAAAAAAACTTGGATGATAAATTAGTGAAATGTATTTTTATTGTATATAGTTCTCAAAGCAAAGAGTATTGTCTATATCATCCACATACTAAATGCATTCAATTTAGCCATGATGCTTTTTTCTTTTGTGGAAGATGCAACTAGTCCATCTACAAAGGAGACACTCATTAGCTCAAAGGATGATCATGATAATTTTCTGCCTCTTTTTACATGTGGGCAATCAAGTGCTGGTTCAAGTGAGAAAGTTTCTCACTCTTTACACATTTCAAATGATGATGAAAATTATTCCATTTTTGATGGAGATTTACATGATGCACTTATTGAAGAGAGATCTAACATTGAAGAGGAAAAAAGTATGTCCCAAATGGTTAGTGTAAACTTTGAGAGATAGAAAATTAGATGCAAATTTGTAATATCATACTCATTCAGGCTCTTATTGTTGGAGATAGATGTTTGCGGAAGCATGCGAACAGCACAAGGAAGAAGAAGAAGCTTGGAGCACAAACACACAATAATGAATGTATTACTAGAGAATGTACAAAGATAAGTAGTACATTAGGGCAATAGGCGTATATACAAGCCGGGGGAAAAAAACCTCCTAAAGAGGGAAAAAAGTGCCCCGGTGGTCCTAGAGTGTTCACACACATCACTACCTAAATATATCAACAAATCCCCCCTGCGAGTGATGCGGTGAACAAGGAGCTGGCACTCATGTATAAGGAAGTGCCAAGCTATGTGGAAATCACTCCACAAAAGGAAGTAAGCCCAAAGCTTTGCGAAAAGCTTCAAACTTCTCCCTAGGCAGAGCCTTCGTGAAAAGGTCTGCAATGTTCTCCTGTGTGGGCACATATGCCAAGCTGATCTTGTTGGAGATAGACGTCTGCGGAAGCACGCGAACAGCACAAGGAAGAAGAAGAAGTTTGGAGCACAACACACAATACTGAATGTATTACTAGAGAATGTACTAAGATCAGTAGCCCATTAGGGCAATAGGCGTATATACAAGCTGGGGAAAAAAAACCTCCTAAAGAGGGAAAAAAGTGCCCCGGCGGTCCTAGTGTGTTCACACACATCACTACCTAAATATATCAACAAATCCCCCCTGGGAGTGATGCGCTGAACAAGGAGCTGGCACTCATGTATAAGGAAGTGCCAAGCTATGTGGAAATCACTCCACAAAAGGAAGTAAGCCCAAAGCTTTGTGAAAAGCTTCAAACTTTTCCCTAGGCAGAGCCTTCGTGAAAAGGTCTGCAATGTTCTCCTACGTGGGCACATATGCTAAGCTGATCTCCCCAGCAGAGAACCTCTCCCTGACATAGTGATAATGCACCTCAATGTGCTTAGTGCGAGCATGGAACACAGGGTTCCTCGCAACTGCCAATGCGCTCTGACTGTGAGTGAAGATGGCGGTGGCAGAAGACTGGCCAACACCCAAATCAGCCATAAGGCGTCTGAGCCACACACACTCAACGGTAGCTGTGAAAGCTGCCCTATACTCAGCCTCACAACTGGAAGTGCCCATAGTAGGCTGCTTCTTGCTCAACCAAGATATACATGAGCTACCAAGCATGAAGCAAAAACCACTGGTGGACACACGAGTGTCATAGCAACCAGCCCAATCTGAGTCAGAAAAAGCATGCAAATCTGGCGGTAGTGATCCCCCCTTGGGATAAAACAACCCAAGTAGCCGAGTACCACTCATGTAGCGAAAGATGCGCTTAACCGCCTTCCAATGCGTGACTCCTGGGCAATGCATAAACCTGCTCATCTGTGAGACAGCAAACTGAATATCTGGCCGAATAATGCATAAGTAAATCAAGCATCCAACAGCCTGCTGATAGAGAACAACATCAATGCATCTCCAGTATCATGAAGACTCAATCGTAAACCTGTCTCCATAGGAGTGGCAATAGGATTATAGTCTTCAAGGCCAAAACACTGCAATAATGTGTCAATATATTTCGTTTGACACAAAGCCATTCCACCATCAACGTGCATAAACTGAATGCCCAAATAGTGATGCAAATGCCCCAAATCAGACATCTCAAATGAGGCATGCAAATCAGCCTTAAAATCAGCAATATGCTTCTCAGTAGGACCAATGAGCAGCATGTCATCAACATAGACAACAATGATCAGAAGCACATCATTAGCACGCTTAACATATAAGGTGCTTTCAATTGGACTGTTCTCAAAACCATGTGCAATCAGATAGGCATGTATCTTCTCATACCAAGCACGTGGTGCTTGCTTTAAACCATATAATGCCTTCTTTAATCTGCACACCTGGTTTTCATGCCCTTTCTGCACAAAGCCACGGGGCTGAAAAACATACACTTCTTCATGCAAGTCACCATTCAAAAATGTTGTTTTAATGTCCAACTGATGTACATTCCAACCATGATGGGCTGCAAGTGCACAAATGCTCCGAACAGTAGTCATACAGCATGTAGGTGCAAAGGTCTCATCAAAATCAATGCCTCTTTCCTGTGCATAACCCTTTGCAACAAGCCTAGCCTTATACCTGTCAACTGTACCATCAGGTTTACGCTTCAGCTTGTATACCCACTTAGTGCCAATGGCCTTTTTTCCAGGAGGCAAGTCACATAAAGACCATGTACCATTCTTCATTATAGCATCATATTCCGATTGCATAGCAGCCATCCAATTTTCTGAATTCTGTGCTTCATCAAAAGAAACAGGCTCATTCTCATCACAAAGACTAGACGCAGCCATAGCATAGCAATCTGATGCAAAGGAGGCACTATGAGAGCCTGAACGAGTACGATATGACAAAGGTGCATCTAATTTGTTGTCATGCAAAGTCTGCACTAGCCATTTTGGCATAGTTTTTGCCTGCTCAATATCAGCTCTCTCATCAACAAGTGCATCATGTAAATCTGCATCAGAAATGGAATGATCTGCATCATCATATGAAACCTGCAAAGGCTGTGAAGTTGCCTCATTAGGACCAGCACTAGACTGTCCACCTGTAAAAAGAGGCATCAAAGTATCATACATGTCTTTGGAGCTAACAAATGTCTCCTTAGTACATGAAAGCAATGGCTGAATAGCATCTTCCACAAAGACAACATCACGGCTAACCAGAATGCGTTTAGTCTGTGGATGATACAGACGATAGCCTTTACTTTCAGAACTGTACCCAACAAAAATACATTTTACTGGCTTATCATCCAATTTTCTGCGATGTTGTTCAGGCACTAATGCATATGCCAAACAACCAAAAACACGCAGATGAGCAACAGATGGCTTGCGGTCATGCCAAGCCTCATATGGAGTGATAGACTGCAGCGCTTTAGTGGGACACCTGTTCAGTACATATGCTGCACACATGACAACCTCAAGCCAGAAACTATGTGGTAAAGCCTGACTTTTGACCATGCACCTCGCCATCTCCATGAGTGACCTGTTCTTTTGTTCAGCAACTCCATTCTGTTGAGGTGTATACGGCACTGTACACTGGTGTTTTATCCCACGTTCAGCCAGAAATGCATTAAAATCAGAAGACATATATTCCCCCCCTCGATCAGAACGGAGGGTGCCTATTTTACATACTGACAGATTTTCAGCTAAAAGTAAAAACTGTTTGAAGCACATGAACACTTCGAACTTTGCTTTGAGTGGATATACCCATGCATGCCTAGAAAAATCATCAATGAAAGTCACGAAGTAAAGGTAATTTCCAAAAGAGGGTGTCTGCATAGGACCACATACATCACTATGTACAAGCTGCAATTTCTGCGTAGCCCGAACTGAACCATCTTTTGGAAAGGAAGAACGTTGCATTTTGCCCAAAATATAGCCTTCACAAACATGTTTTCCAGGTGCCTCAAGTTTGGGCAAAGAGGACACCATTTCTGATTTCTGCAGGCGTAACAAACTAGCAAAATTCAGATGACCAAAGCGTGCATGCCAAAGCTTTGCATCTGACATAGCCTGAGAATCATGAACTGCACATGCTGAATCATTCACAGATCTTTCATAGTCTATGAGCTTATACAGCCCACGACATAAAATGCCAGAAGCAATAATCACATTGCCATTGTTAGACGGCCGCCGAATAAGGACAATTGTACTTAGACAGAGGTTTTTAATGTAGAAAGAACCCTTCTGGAAGTACGCGGTAAAGAAAGATTCGCGCAAGCCTTGTAACAAAATTCTATTTAAAGCAATGAAAAGAACAGCAGAGGGACGAGAGAAGGAGCCCCCCGTTTTTGGGAGTTGGGAGTGTATTGTGAGAGCCCTGATTTGGGATTAACTCTTCTACTGTGTGTAGGTAGGTGTTAACGAGTAGAGTATCTTGGCTCTGTCCTGTTCTGCGCGCCTTATCTGTGTAATCGTTTGACTGCGTATGCGTGATACACTTCGGTGTTACGAGTCGGTACTGCGATTTTGGGATTCTGTTCGATAACGAGTTAAGATATCTTTGATTATGCGTAAGGTGTTAGTGTGTTGTCTATTTGCTATTTCTTCGGTGGAATAGGTAAGCGTGAAGAATGGACATGAGTTGCTATGATTCTCTGTAAGTGACTGAGTCGGTATTATAGTCTGTGTTCAAAGGTAGTGCCGGTAATGTCTAAGTACACGTAGAATGGTAATAATGTTGCGACACGTCTTGCGGACAGTAGATATTACGGGTTGAAGGTAGATACACGGTAAGTCTGTGAACTGACAAGAAGAATTGCGTGTTATGATCTTGTTAAGTTACTAAAAGTATTGGACTGTCATCTCGGACTACTGCTCAACTACTATGGCAGGAACAGTCTGGGAGCTCTGAGTCCAGCACATTGGTCTAGTTGAAGTTGTTCAGGAGCAAAACTGAGCTAAGACGTGAAAACCATAACTACGGTTGAGTGAGGAGTTGGGAAAATAGTACAGGGCCTCTGTCAACAGACCCCTACCACTCCCAAGGACCCACATGGTTAGAGTCAGTTTATCTTGCGGTAAGATTGAGTACAGAGAAAGAGAGACTCGGAAATATTTGGTACGCAGGTGTGGAACCAGATTCTGGAGTCTCTGAAGGATTGTTGTTTTGAACTAGTAATTAACGTCTGCGGCAGGCAGTTAACAGTTAAGTTAATAGTAAACGATTGAAGTTACAATAAACGATCTTACCTTTAACATTTGGCGCCGTCTGTGGGAAAGTGGCATCCGATTGCCAGTTCTCTGGCCCGTTGTCTGTGGGAAAGTGGCATCCGATTGCCAGTTCTCTGGCCCGTTGTCTGTGGGAAAGTGGCATCCGATTGCCAGTTCTCTGGCCCGTTGTCTGTGGGAAAGTGGCATCCGATTGCCAGTTCTCTGGCCCGTTGCCTGTGGGAAAGTGGCAACTGATTACCAGTCTCTGCGGTAAAGTAGCATTTGATTACGAGTCACTTGTGAGACAGTGGCATTAGAGTGCTAACGGTTTGTAAGAAGCAAACATCCAGCAACATTTGCTTCACTGACAGTAGCAACAGATCCAGATTGTTGCAAACTGCTCAGATAGTATCACTGGGCAATGATACATGCCGGTCACTCGATCGGGCAAAACATATCCTAAGAATCGTCAGATTGAAGCACGAAAATCACAAAAGATAGCCTCGGGAGAAGCAGGCATAACTAGATCTGACCAGGTGGTCAAGAAAAGTAGAAACGTTACAACTGATTCCGGTCATATTCCGGTAGAACGGTCAACGCCTTCGATACATTCTGATGCTACTTTGACCCAGCCTATCGAAGATATAGCAAGTCCAGACTCTATCAAAACGCCGTTGGAACCTAGTTTAACAATATCAGATAAAGATTTAGAGTTATCCACGGTCAGAAATACGTTAGGAAAATTTGGCAAAAGTAGTAAAACAGGGCATTCTGGCCCAATTTCGGTTCATTCTGGTGAGATTCCGGTGATAGAATCACCGATCGCTGGCAAAGGTTTAGCCTTTTTTGCGAAATCATCAGCTCAACCTTCGTGTTTGGAAGAAAGATTTCGAATATTAGACATCCAGAAGGAAGGGAAGCTGTTCGAAACAGAGATCCGAAGCATCCTAAGTCGAAACAGCACACCGGAAAACGCACCATCCGGCGATACAAGTCCCGATAGTTCACCCGATCAATCCCGAGATACAGAAGGAAACCCTGAACCCTTCACAATGAGCGGGCAACACCAACAACCACAACATCAACAACAACAGCTAGGACCGCCAAGGCCACCTCCAACAGGAGTAACCTACACGAAATTCGGTGGATTCCCAAGAGACGACCCAGACGCCCACGTACGAACTTTCGAGATAAGTTATGCAGTTCTTAACCATCCACCAGATCAGGCGTATAAAGCCATTGTTTTTCAATCTACACTGATCAATGAAGCGGCGAGATGGCTCACGGAATATGATATCAATCATTTCGGTACTTACGATGCAGTACGAGACTCCTTTTTACAGCGATTCAGACTAAAGAAGAATCCTGCTGAAATCTTTGAGTATCTACAGAACAACAGACAGAAGATAAATCAGACCGTCCAGGAGTACGCTACCCTCTTTAGAACACATTTACGACAGATACCACAGGCTCACGCTAATCTACCCGATGATGTCATCTCTGAATGGTTTATCAATGGATTAACCCCACAACTGAAGCAGATCATGATCATAAGATGTGTCGGAGCTATGACCTTGGATGCCGTCATTGCAATGGCTCTACAGCTAGAATCCAAGGTTGGTGGATTTTCAGAAGACTTGGAATGGTTAAAAACAAACAAAAATATGGCTGAGGATATCACCAGGCAAGTATACTGCACCACATGCAAAAATTCGGGGCATACAAGTGCCAACTGTGCACTGAACCAAGTGTTTTGCGCTATCTGCAACACTACCGGGCACACCACCGGAAACTGTGTCTACAACGCTAGAATACAAGGGACAGCAACCGTCAATGCAGTCATCCAAGAACATGGCCAACCAGTAAATCACTATGTGCCTCCGCAACTGAGAAACAATCAACAACAAGGATATCGGAACTACCGAGGACAGAGAAACAACACTTATAATGCCAACCGATGGCAGAATGGACCACCACCGGAAAACCTTGAGTTACCACCTCCACGCTGTCATTTCTGTGGCGAATTCGGCCACATTAGAAGGTTTTGTAAAGACGCAATGGAGTATGATCAAAGAAAGAAGGAACGCCAAAATCCAATGACCAACATGGTAAAAATTACACCAATCGAGACACAGACTGCTACAGTCCAGACCCGTTCCGGTAAACAACTTCAGCCGGCAGCAGAAATCTTTGAACCAGGGATACAAGAACAACAAAGGATGTATAACAAAGCTAGTCACTGGACCACAACAGAACCACCAGTGTTCCCAGAACCTATTCCGGTGACTCAGGCTTCTTCATCAAAGGACGAAACAACACCAAAGGATGCATCAGTAGGGCCATCATCATCAGTAGAGACAACAGCGGACACTTCTGTGTCAGTAGAAACTTCAAGTCCAAAAGAACAAGGCAATCAAGCTCAATAGGCCTGGGAAATTTTGTCCAAGGCATCCATCACGCTGCCTCTAGGCCAACTTCTGGCCTTAGTGCCCGGGATCCGACAACAGTTTCAGCAACAATTCAGCCCAGTACCTTCTTGCATTCCGACGACAGCCGCAGTTCAACCGGAACCTGATGCTGCGATTGATCACGCAGTGCCCTTGATCACAGTATGGTATAAGAATCAGATGATCACGCAGGTATTAATTGATGGAGGCTCAGGCGTAAACATTGCGACCGCAGCATTATGCAAAAAGCTAGGCTGGACCGAAATTGAACCAGTTCAATTCTTTGTTCGAATGGCGGATCAATCAAGAGTCCATCCTGTAGGACTTGTGCGGAATGTACCCATCACTCTACAAGGTACAACTTTCAAGATGACTTTTGTCATACTAGATCTACCCGAATCCACTTTGGATTACAATCTTCTTTTCGGCCGACCTTGGCTGAAGCATGCGAAGGTAATACAGGACTGGTCTGCACAAGAGCTTACATTCAAGGATGCCCATCGTAAATATGTGGTGAAACTAGATGCTATGCAATCTTGCGAACCTCACGCCAGACCGTACTTTGCTGAACCAGTTCATATGTTAGATGGACTGTCAGATGATGAAGAAGAGCAATTTCTGAAGAGTAATGCCGATTTAATGTCTCTAGGAACTGTTGACCTACAATCCGTCATAGATAACTGGAACACGTCAGTATGTACAGTAGTAGCTATCACCGGAAAGTCGGTCCAGGAAGATACTTCCTCAACCCATGACGACGAATTACAACCACTGTTCAAGCCAACAGATGATACAGAGAAACCTCAACAATTTTATGTTCCAGAAGACCAGCTGATCACGTACAATCTAGGAGATAGAGACCACCCACGACCTGTGAAGATGAGGCAGAACTTACCGGAAACATTTAAGGAGGATTTGATTAAACTTCTTCGCGAATTCGCAGACGTCTTTGCATGGGATTACAAAGACATGAAAGGATTAGATCCGCGCATCTATCAACACAGGGTCATGTTGAAACCGGAAGTGAAACCAAAAAGACAACCCAGCTACAGAATGAACCCCCATTATGCATCACAGGTAAAAGCCGAACTTGATAGACTATTAAAAGTCGGATTCATTGTACCAGTAGAACACGCTGAATGGATCTCACCCATCGTGATCGTGCCAAAGAAAAACAAGCAGTTACGAATTTGTGTAGATTACCGGAAATTAAATGCAGCAACAGTACCAGATCCTTTCCCGATCCCCTTTTTGGATACCATGCTTGATAGAGTCGCAGGTCATGAAATGTATTCATTTTTAGATGGATACAGCGGGTACAACCAGGTTAGAATGGCTGAAGAGGATATACCAAAAACTGCCTTCATTACCAATTGGGGTGTCTTTGCCTGCACAGTAATGTGGTTCGGATTGAGAAATGCACCAAGCACATTTCAAAGATGTATGCAGGAGATATTTTCTCCTTACCTCACCTCTTTCATGCAAGTATATCTCGACGACTTCTCAATCTTTGGGAAGATGATAGCACATTTGTTTCACTTACGATGCTGTTTTCAGAAATGTCGAGAATATAGACTCTGCCTTAATCCCAACAAATCCGTGTTTGCGGTTTCATGTGGCAAACTACTTGGGCATATTGTATCTGCCCAAGGTATCTGAGTGGACCCAGATAAGATTTCGGCGATTTTAGAAGCCCCAATACCCACGACTCCGAAAGAAGTAATGCGCTTTATGGGACAAATACGGTGGCATGGCAGACACTTGCGGTGGCTTGCTCACCTAGCAGTACCACTGAACAGGCTAATCACAAAGACTCCCAGACAGTTTGAATGGACTGAAGAATGTCAAACTACATTTGATCGACTCAAGTATCTCCTGACGCACGCTCCAATTTTACAACCACCGGACTGGGACAATCCGTTCCACGTTTTTGTTGACGCTTCAGATATTGCAATCGGCAGTATTCTGATGCAGCAAACAGATAAGTGGTTTCGCCCTGTTTATTACGCCAGTAGAAGACTGGCACCGACAGAAAAGAACTATTCCACCACTGAAAGAGAATGTCTAGGATTGATTTACTCAATCAAAAAGTTCAGACATTATCTACTAGGCCGGAAATTTACCTTTCATGTGGATCATGCTGCCCTTGTTTATCTAGTAAGACAGCAGCACTTAGGAGGACGATTAGCACGATGGGTGCTACTTTTACAAGAATTCGACTATGATGTCATTCACCGACCCGGAAATGCACATGCCTTAGCAGATTTCTTATCACGCCTAGATTCCGGTGAAGCTCCGGTAGGAATAGATGACACGACTCCTGCGATTTATAATGCTGAACCACTACCTGATGAGACGCCCAACTTACAAACACCACCTACATACTATGATCAGATTCTAACTTTTCTCACCGAAGGACGCTTTCCAGCTGAGACTGCCAAGGCGGTTCGAAGAAAAATCGCAGTTTTTAGCCGCCGATTTCGGTTAGTTGCTGGAGAACTATATTATACAGATCATACGGGAATCCTACTTCGCTGTATTCCACCACATGAAGTTAACTCAGTTATCACTTTGGCTCACTCAATTCCTCCCGGTGGCCATTTTGCAGCAGACTTAACTCACCGGAAAATTCTGCAAGGAGGACTCTGGTGGCCAACTATGTACAGAGATATCTCACAGTTTGTTAAACAATGCGATGTTTGCCAAAGAGCTGGTCAGCCTTTACAACGGCATCTTTTCCCCCTGCAACCCATCTTACTATTAGAACCTTTTCAGAAATGGGGTTTAGATTTTATCGGGCCAATTACACCTCCAGCAGTATCCAGTAACAATCGATACATACTGACTTGCACAGATTACGCAACTAGATGGGCAGAAGCTTGGGCTTTGCGGTGTGCTACAGCAGTTACGGTAGCAAAATGTCTACTCACGGATGTCTTCCCACGATTTGGTTTACCACTCGAAATTGTCTCAGATCAAGGCACTCATTTTGTAAACAATTTAATGAAGGCACTCACACAGTCCTTCCAAGTCACACATAAATTTAGCTCTCCTTATTATCCACGTGCCAATGGATTGGCTGAAAGTACAAACAAATCACTGTTAAACATCCTCCGGAAATTGATCATGGAAGTACCGGAAAGATGGGATCAACTACTACCTGCAGTATTATGGGCATACCGAACTACATATAAAGTAACAACAGGCTTGACACCTTTCAAGCTAGCTTATGGCTTAGAAGCAATCGCTCCCATGGAAGTAGTCATCCCAAGTTTGCGGGTAGCAATCACTCAGAAGATGCTACCGGAATCTTCACTGACAGCACGAATGGATGCACTCAGAAAACTTGATGAGCACCGATGGCTCAGTTTTTTAACTATGCGCGAAGTTCAACTAAGGCAAGCTAAGACACACGATCGATATTTGAAGACGCCAATCTTTTCGGTAGGACAGCTTGTACTTTTCTATAACGCAAAATCGGACAGAGCAGCAGGAAAATTCAAACTACGATGGTTCGGCCCTTTCAAGATCTCAGCACAAGTAGGTCCGGCAACTTTTCGGTTGACTACGTTGACCGAAATTCCACTTCCAAAAGCAATTAATGGATCGAAGCTGCGGCCGTATTATCCCACTACCAGTACGCCTTAATTATTCGGCGACGAGCCACGTTTTGTATAAATTTTTATGTTTTGCTTTTAGCCGTCTTTTGTACAATTCTTTATGTTACCAGCTGCCCCTCCCTACTGGTCACTCAGTACGCACGCTAGCATGCAAACCGTATCATTCCCGCACCACACAATGATACTCACCCCCATACCGTGTTCTCCATATTTAACCCCCTCAGTTGCGCCAAAAAAACCGCTATTGTGTTTTCGTGATTGTGTGTGTTATCTCAGTATTCTGTGTTTTCTGTAAGTGTGCATTGTGAACGCCATGGAAGCGCTAGCCAACTACGCTTCTTTCCACGAAGGTATCCCTACAGACGTAGGCGAATACCTGCGATGCAGAGGGTTGGCCAACTTCGCTGAGTTGCCTTGGCACTCAGTGGAAGCCCATCCCTTCTCAGCACAGATCATCCAAGCCATTGCCCAAAGCCCCACCACCGAATGACAGTGGGTCTTCCTTTCCCTCCCACAGAGATCCGTCATCACCTTCCAAGCCTTTGCCGACGCCTACCGCCTCACCCCGCAAGGCCGCGAAAATGGCCCTACCATCCCTTTCGCCCGTATGACCGAACTCTTTCCCCGCTCCTCATCAAACGAATACGCCATTCTATGCCGCCCAGAACCCGAGCGATCCGCCCTACAGTTCCTTGTAGCCATCCTCAACCTGCAAAAACGAACATATGGCATCTCTCGCCCCTTCTACTCCGCCTTAGATTTAGCTGCCCGCGAACCTGTAAATTTTGCCTCTTACTTTTTCCTTAGAATCCATAAAGAATGTGTAGCTATCGTAAAACAGCTCCAAAAGGGTTCTACCCCCCGCTCTCGCCTTCCCCACATCATCTCCTTCCTCTTCCCAACCATTCTCGCCGCACAACCCCCACCCGCAGGCCCCGCACTTCGACACGAAGAATCCGCACAACCAATCGAGGACACTGAAGAAGAAGACGAAGAGATTAATCATCTCTTCCGTACCAAGCGAATTCGGATCAGCTCCTCAGAAAGTGAAGTCCAAGGATCCGCTGGAAAAGATCAGGAGACCAAGCCAGACGACCAAGAGGAAACATACCACGACACCGCCACACACCACGAAACATCGACGGAGCAACCAGACCAGCAGGATCAAGCAGAGACAGAAATAGTGTCCACAGAAAAAGAATCTGAGCAGCACCAGGATGAACAGGAATCGGCCACCAAAGCACTGGATCAACTCATTGACGCCATCAACCAGACAGAAACCATACAACAAACACTCGACAAGGTAAACCCCTCAGATACCGTTCTCCCTACACCACCTCCTGCCAAACCCCTCCCCCCACCGGAACCACCCCTCCCACCCATCACTAAACCCGCAGCATCTTCCTCTTCCTCCCCTAACTACTCTCCCCCAAACTCCCAGCAACTACTCACCGACACATCCTCTCAACCTCGTCATCCCCCACCACCACCGCCACATAACGCATTCTCGAAACTTGCCGCCATGGGGCAGTTCCTCATCCAGTTATCACACCAGCTGCCCGCCCAGTTTACGGCAGCCACGGACCACCTGAAACTCGAATACCAGCACAAGGTAGACACCCTGGAAGCCGACATCGCCCCCCTCCAGGAAGAAGTTGATGCCGTAAAGACCGAGAATCATCAACTCCGGACACAGCTAGCAGAACTTCAAGCACGATTTTCGACAGAACAGACGCTAGTACAACAACGAGATGCAGCCCTGGACCAGCTAGCTGCCAAAGACCAACTCATACACGACGCACATGAGGAAATTCGAACACTGAAGGCCGCCCTTCAAGAACAAGAAGATATCAATGTATCTCTCGAAGAATTGATCGCAGACACGAAGATTCAATTACAAGAAACCACCCAGAAGATGCAGGACCAACAGAAAGAAGCCGACCAAGTTCAAGAGCAATTATGGCGAGCCGAAGAATGTGCCGACGCGGTCAACCGTATTCTCAAACAACAATTACTACGGGAAGGCCAATACCAAAAAGATATCGCCAACGCCCACAGAGAACGCGATGCGTATAAGAAAACTCTCAATTTCCAAACACAGCAATTTGAACGCCAAGACAACCAAATACGCAACCAGAAGGAGTGTATCAGAGAGATGCAGACCAAACTCACTGAAATAACGACAGCCCGAGATGCGGCATTAGCCAACGAATTTTATCTCCAGGAGGCTTTTCTTCAAACCCAAGCCGAAATTTTGTTAAATCAAGCCATAGCCCTCAGTGCAGTCAGAACCGACGCCCAATTATTAGAACCTACCACCTTAGTGCAAATGTTAGAAACCCTCAAAAAGAAAATTACTCGAACATTTAGGCTCGCCCGAAGTATGTACTTAGAAGGTCTAGTATCCGAACCATAGGAACTTGCGGGTTCGAGTCCACCGTGCGTGCCAGTGTTAGACGGCCGCCGAATAAGGACAATTGTACTTAGACAGAGGTTTTTAATGTAGAAAGAACCCTTCTGGAAGTACGCGGTAAAGAAAGATTCGCGCAAGCCTTGTAACAAAATTCTATTTAAAGCAATGAAAAGAACAGCAGAGGGACGAGAGAAGGAGCCCCCCGTTTTTGGGAGTTGCGAGTGTATTGTGAGAGCCCTGATTTGGGATTAACTCTTCTACTGTGTGTAGGTAGGTGTTAACGAGTAGAGTATCTTGGCTCTGTCCTGTTCTGCGCGCCTTATCTGTGTAATCGTTTGACTGCGTATGCGTGATACACTGCGGTGTTACGAGTCGGTACTACAATTTTGGGATTCTGTTCGATAACGAGTTAAGATATCTTTGATTATGCGTAAGGTGTTAGTGTGTTGTCTATTTGCTATTTCTTCGGTGGAATAGGTAAGCGTGAAGAATGGACATGAGTTGCTATGATTCTCTGTAAGTGACTGAGTCGGTATTATAGTCTGTGTTCAAAGGTAGTGCCGGTAATGTCTAAGTACGCGTAGAATGGTAATAATGTTGCGACACGTCTTGCGGACAGTAGATATTACGGGTTGAAGGTAGATACACGGTAAGTCTGTGAACTGACAAGAAGAATTGCGTGTTATGATCTTGTTAAGTTACTAAAAGTATTGGACTGTCATCTCGGACTACTGCTCAACTACTATGGCAGGAACAGTCTGGGAGCTCTGAGTCCAGCACATTGGTCTAGTTGAAGTTGTTCAGGAGCAAAACTGAGCTAAGACGTGAAAACCATAACTACGGTTGAGTGAGGAGTTGGGAAAATAGTACAGGGCCTCTGTCAACAGACCCCTACCACTCCCAAGGACCCACATGGTTAGAGTCAGTTTATTTTGCGGTAAGATTGAGTACAGAGAAAGAGAGACTCGGAAATATCTGGTACGCAGGTGTGGAACCAGATTCTGGAGTCTCTGAAGGATTGTTGTTTTGAACTAGTAATTAACGTCTGCGGCAGGCAGTTAACAGTTAAGTTAATAGTAAACGATTGAAGTTACAATAAACGATCTTACCTTTAACACCATTTGAGAGATCATGAACAGTACACCTGTCATCAACGAATTTCACAACCAAGCCAATCTTGGCTAATGTAGAAACTGATAACAGGTTCTTTTTGATCCATGACACAAATAAAGCATCTGACAAAGTGAAAGAACTACCATCAGCAGTAGTCAGAATGATCTTACCAACTCCCATAACAGGATAAGAGGAGTTGTTGGTGCATGTGACAGTATTCCCTGTAGGGGCAGGCTCGAGTGAAGAGAAGAAACTGCGCTGCGAGGTAATATGTTTGGTCGCCCCACTGTCAAAGTACCAAACATCTGAGTCTACTGCAGACATGCACTGATCATGAGAAGATGGGTCAAAACTGCATATAGTAGTAAACGCCCATTCTTCTTCCTGCACAAGATTTGCAGACTCTGTTTTTGGTGTAGAGGCCTCTGCAACAACCATTCCAGCCTCTTTCTTCTTTGCCTCTTTAGCAGCCAGTTCTTGACAATTTTTTATGATATGATCATTCCCTTTACAGTACTTACAAAACAATTTCTGCTTTTCTGATTTTTTCTCATCTTTGTCTTGGCTCTTTGAATGTGCAGCATTTGCAGATTTCTGCTTACTAGTAGAAGAGCTCCATTTTCCTTTGCCCTTCTGACTAGCCAGGAAAGCTTGATCTACAACACGCATAATGGACCTGTTCTGCCTGGACTGATCTTCCTGCAACAGAACAGAGACTAATTCCTCAAATGACAAGGCATTCAGATTGCCTTACATCATCAACCGAAGAGTAGAGGCAAAACTCTGATATGAATCAGGAAGACCATTCAGAACGGTCTGCACAAGTGAGCTATCTGGTATAACCTCATCAGCAGAAATCAACTATTCCTTCAAGTCTTTGATCTTTGTTAGGAAACTGTCCATGGAATCACCTTCATTCATGTGCTCACTCTCCAATTGTTTTCGGAGATAAGCAACACGAGCCTCATTCCTAGCTTGGTACAATGTGGTAAGTGTATCCCAAGCATCCCTAGCTGTTCTGCAAGAGCGTATGTGAGGAATAATGGCATGTTTGACAGACAAAGCTATCAATGCATGTGCCTGGGCATCTCTGCCATCCCAACGAATCTGCCCTGTAGTAGGTGCAATAGAAATAGCAACACGAACAAGAATCTGCGGAATATCATCTTCGACACCATCTTCATCAGCTCCAGCACCTCCAGCACCTGTATTTGCAGTACCTGTAGTTGCAGGTGTAACAGGACGTCTTTCAACACCCTGCACAATGTTCCACAGTCCTTTTCCAACCAATACATGTCGCATCATATAAGCCCATAATGGGTAGTTGGTACCATCCAACTTATCCTCAACAGCCAACATACGGAATACATCACTGCTTTCAGCCATGGCCGATGACTAAAATACCTTGATGCAGAAAATTGACTGTATCTCAAAAAGTTGAACGGAACTGCCCAGACAAGTTTTGCTAGACCTGTAGCATACTTCAAGACGCTTAAACTGGTGAACAGAAACTGGTATATACCTTTGGCACAAAATAATGAAATAGCCTGCACAAGTGCTACGATAGTGCGTTCGGAGGCCAAAACGAGCTCATATCGCGATTTCGTCACCACAAAGCGAAGCAGATTTGATCTCGGGAACACCCTGAGTATGCTCACCAAATTTTGTGTGAATCTGAGACTGCAAACGGAGGAGTGTCGACGGTGCCCTAGATGAAGCGACGACCTGCTCTGATACCAATTGTTGGAGATAGATGTCTGCAGAAGCATGCGAATAGCACAAGGAAGAAGAAGAAGCTTGGAGCACAAACACAAAATACTGAATGTATTACTAGAGAATGTACAAAGATAAGTAGTACATTAGGGCAATAGGCGTATATACAAGCCGGGGGAAAAAAACCTCCTAAAGAGGAAAAAAAGTGCCCCGGCGGTCCTAGAGTGTTCACACACATCACTACCTAAATATATCAACACTTATGGTGCTTCCTTTGGATCTGTGTTATGCAATGGTTGTCTGTAGCCTTTGTGATGAGAATGTGCCTATTTATTTTGATAAAAAATAGAGTTCAAAAAATTGGATGGCCATTATGCAATCATAATGTGATGATGTTATGAAGAATGGTACTTTTATGTGATTTGAGTCTAGGTCAAAAGGCCATTGATAGAAAATGGGTACAGAAGCTAAAATGTAACCTTGATAGAGTAGCTGAAAGGTATAAGAATAAGCTTATTGCCAATAGTTATGCTCAAGAAAAATGCATTTATTTTGATCATAAGTTTTCTCCTAGGTGCCAAATGACCACACTTTTTAGCATCTCTGCTTGAAACTCATCGTGGTTGGAATGCACATTAGTTTGACATAAGAAATCTATTTCTCAATGTTGATTTATCTCAAAAATTTTATGTATTTCAACTCCCTAGTTCTATGCAAAAAGGGCATGAAAACAAATCATGTGAGTTGAAAAGTCACTATATGAATTAAGGCAAGCACCACATGCTTGGTATGAAAATATACATGCCTACTTGATAGCACATGGATTTCAAAATAGTCAGCAAAGAGAACCTTATATGTTAAGTGTATATATGATGTACTTGTAGGCATGTGTTAAATGTTACCTTATATTTTAAGTGTATATATGATGTACTTGTAGTCATTTGTTTTATGTTCATAATATGCTGCTCCCTAGAACTTGACAAACATATTGCTAAATTTAAGGCTGATTTGCATGCCCCTTTTGAGATGTTGAATTTGGGGAATTTTCATAATTATTTGACCATTCAGATTATGCACATTGATGGTGGAATAGCTTTACTCTAAGCAAAATATATCGACACATTACTGCAAAGTTTTGATCTTGAAGATATTAAACCTATTGCCACTCCCATGGATACAATTTTACGATAAGTCAAGAATTTTCCATATTCTTTCTCATTCTCTATCAATCTTTCTTGAACACTTTGTTCAACCTTTTGTTTTTCCCACTTTTTTGGTTCACTTGTCTTTACATCAACAATTTGAACTTGATTATCGATTGGCATCTTAGTTTTGTGTGTAAACAATTCTTCATCATCATAGCTCTTTGGTTTCCATTGTCTTGTATATCTTTTCATTTTTTTAATTTAGATTTTTTTTAATCAGAAAATCATTTCATTCAACCTTTTCCTAAGTTGAGGTGCAAAGGGGAATGATCAGAGTTATTACAAATTTTCCTTTTGACTTGAGTGATCAATTTAAGGCTGCAAGCTATTATATGCAATGCAATTCCAAAATGTATGACCATATTGGTCACACCAAAAGCATCTGATTGGTCGATTAAATCTTCTATGTCTAGTCCTAGGGGGTGTATCTTCTATGTTCAAATGAATGTTTTTGATCAACAATCTACATAGACACATGTTGTACTTGTACTTGATGTTCACGTTCACAAGAACGCTTGCATTTCATTTACTTGGTTCTCCAAAGTTTTAAAATTGTTTTTCTAGCTTGATCTTTTAAGATCAGTTACCTCTTTAATTATGCTCAAAACATTCACGTATTCTTTGAGTTAGAGATAAGATTTTGTAAAAATTTTCTTGAATATCCACGTTTAGTCTTATCTCCATCTCTTTAAATCACTCATCATATCCCGAAAACTTCTTTTCAACAAATTCTTCTACACTACAATCTACATCTTGTGTGTTGTGTCTGACAAAGTTCTTTTTGCCCATTGCTCATGTATGTTCAATTGATACAAAATTAAATAAAATTATGTTTTTTAATAGAAATATGCTATGTAAATTTTGGAACAAAATCCTTTTGTGTGATTTGGATGTGTAAAAATGCAAAAGACTTCTTTTTGTGCTTTTTAATGCAAGGATGCAAATGTCCAAAGTAAAGAAAAACTGTGATTTTGTTGAAGGTGAAGGTGATCTTTGCAAGTGTAGGGATGCTCAAACGTAACTTTAGAAGCGGTTCTATGCAAATCTAGAGGCTCAAACTTCTTTTGCTATTTTGCACTCAACCTACAAGCTTAGACTTGAGTTTGGGCCACTCTACCTTCTTTGGCTGATTTTCACTCAACCTAGAGGCTAACTTTTGAGTTTGAGCCGCTATGACTTTTCAAGGCTCAAATTTGAGTTTGAGCTTCTTTGACCTTTTTAGTGTCAAAATTGAGTTTGAGCCTCTTTGATCCTTTTCCAACCTCTTTGAATCTGCAAATTTTAAAAGAACTTGGGAAACAATTACCCTGAATCAACTTACAGATGAGGTTCAACGTGTGTGCATTTGTGCTAATCAATACATTTTCGTTTTTGTGAAAAGCTCAATCATAACGAGCTTTGTGTGTGAACATAGCCGCTTCTATCTCTCAATGGGAAGGGTGAAACGTGGAGGTTTAGCCACTTGTAAGTCTTCGTAGAGGCGTTGAGCCAAGCTCTCAAGACCAAGGAGACTGTACAAGATTTTGATCTAGCTACCGCTCCTAAGGCTACCGTATCAATTTTGCCAAGTGTCAGAATGCATGTACAATGATACCATTTGAGTTGCCAGAGTGTTGTGGAACTTCACATCTGGTTCAAATGTCGGAGTAAAGGGCTCAATTGATGAATCACGTCAACTATGGGTGCTTTGATGATCCCATGCACATGGGTTGTTTTTTAGCGAGCTCAAGGATGGAATGGAGACTCAAAGATATGTGAACAGATAAAGATTTGATTAGATTGAGTTGTAAACATTTATCATATCAGAAAAGAGATTGTAAGGAAAATTTCATCAGACATCTTCAATAATGATTCCTTCACATAAGGGGAGATGTTTTAGTAGGTTTTCATTAGGAAGAGGAACAATTCCTTTAAAGTTGGAATAAATTTTGCATCACATTAATCTATATGCTGTGGTGAGACACATTTAAACCTCTCCAATAAAGAAACAAAGATGAAATGAATATCACACATAAGAGATTGCCACTCAAATCAGTTTGAGAAGGGTGACATACATGTCAAATCAGTTCCCATGACATAAACAATATTGAATTTCTAGTCAATTATAAATCAGTCTCACAACCAGTGCATATTCAAATATTTTGATTAGAGCAAACTTTAGAATTGGAAACATTGATTGGATCAAGGGCACCAACATAGGAAATGTAGATCTGGTGTTGAACAAACCTATGAACTAGTATCCACCACGATATGCATATTTACTGAAGCCAAAATAACTATATTTCGTAGACCAATGTGGGAATGTCCCATATACATAACTAGGCCTCTGTTGATTCAGCATCCATCCATTCCTCAACATGTAATCCAAGTTAATTATGGACAAGAACAAGATCCAACAAAGCAAGGCATAATGCCGATTTCTCATATTAATGTAAAGATTTCTAGGCAAGAGAGTGCCACAAAATGTAGTAAACATGAGGCATACTTTTAGTAATATCATTAATCTACTACTTATTCAGGGTATCACGAATCAACCAAGTGAATATGAAGACTACTATAATCAAAGTTATGGGTCTAGAAAATCTAATTATAAATAAGTTTATTATAATAATGTTTTACCATAGAAAAGGGTTTGATCTCAATCAAGGCCTAATTCATCTAGAGGTCCTTGATTTAGATGTAATGGGAATCACATTGTTATAGAATTTCCACATGCTCAAGCTCCCTAATTACCACAAAAACTACCTAAGAAATCATTCTTTAATGATCATGGAGAGAATCATCTATCCAAGGTCTGCCCTCACAACCTAGACAAGAGCAAGTTTGCACCTACTAACATGGTGAATATGATTCCCTCTACGTATAGTAGTAAAGGGGAGAAATAGATGGCAACCCTTGCATAAGTAATGAGAAGAGTACAATCCAACACTAAGTAGTACAATAAAGGCAAAAATTTGTTTGATGCATTAAGCTCAGGGAGCAAAGAGGAAAAATTGAAGGATTCTCCACCTATGAAGAGGACCTCGAAGACTCAACATGGTAATCAGTTCAATAAATGAAGAAAAAGGCTATTTTCCACCTCACTATAATGACTAGTCATATCAATAAGAATTTCATGTATATTTTACTCTACATATTTGTTTTATCCTTTTGGGACTGAAACTTACCTTTAAGGATTTATCTTTCTCACATTTTGAGGCTACATTTTTACCTTTAATGTATCTAGTTAAGTGTTGATGTATGAAACACCACAAGAAATGAATTAAGGTGACACTAGAACACCTCTATGGTCACCATTAACTCATTGCCACTCCAAACTTTGAGAAATGATAGCCTAAAGTGAGAACTTTGCTTCTACAGAAATTCCTAGTCACTGAAATGACATACCTTCAGTATTTTGCTAATTTCTCCTGGCTCAAGTATTATTTCTCCATGAAACTTTATAAGCTGAAACTATAAGAGTAGAGCTTTCCAACAAGCTATCATATGCATCAAACGGATCTCTAGAACTCAAGTTATGGCTCTCACAAGATGACCCTGTATGACCTTCCAAAACTGGAAATTTTACCTGTTTTAGTAAGAGCGCCTGTTTAAAATTAGAATTCGATGCCTAGCATCGACTTGCAACGAGAATTCGATGCCGGGCATCGACTTGGAGTGTTTTTGGCCACTTTTCAGCAGGGATTCGATGCCGGGCATCGACTTCCCGCATAAAGTCTTGATCTTTTGGACACCAAAACTATAGGTGATTTCATGCACACTTAGAATATGACTTATCAACTGGAATTCGATGCCAGGCATCGAGTTGCTCCAACAACATCATGTTTTTCAAACACTTGAGTACTGAATGAAAAATATAAAAGAAAATATGACTTATCAACAGAGATTCGATGCCAGGCATCGAGTTGCTTGGAAAACTTGATCTTTGTAACTCATCACACAGTAGGTAATCATGGAGATGATGGAGAGAGGCTCATACACAGAACTTTACTCAGTTCTTCTCATAACTATAAAAAACTCAGAAGTTTTACAGATGCTTTCTCACTCAGAGAAGCCCGACTATACTAAGTCATACAAAAATGAGTTCTTCTCACTTTTTCATTGTCTTCCTCCTTCTTCTTCTCTCCGCGTCAGTTAATACTAACTAACTTATATAGACTTTCTCATTCCCGTGATTTTTAAAAAACTTCTAGAACTAAAGTGAACTTACTTTACAAGTATGATACACTTGTGAATTTGTCCCTTCACATAGGCATGGGGTTTTCTTTCTAAGATTTGACCTTCAAATATATGTCTAATTAGTGATTGTTTCTCCAACAGCTCCCCCTCAATCACTAATTGACATTCCCTGTTTCTTCATATCATCTTCTTTTCTTTTACTCCTGCCATGCTTTTGAATCTGCTGGTCTTCACACCATCCAAGCTCTTTGTCATTATGTCTGCTAACTGATCTTTAGTAGAAATGTACTCCACTTCAATCTCCTTCTCCATTACCTTTTCTCTGAGAAAATGATATTGTATCTCTATGTGCTTTGTCCTTGCATGAAATACTGGATTTGCTGCAAGATAAAGTGAACTCATATTATCTCCATGTATTGTAGGTGTACCTTGATCAATGAGTCGTTTCATGCCACGATACTATCACTCACATTTTCAATGTTTTAGTAGCACGAACCACTGTGTTCATCCACACTTCAGCTCTAAACTTTCTCTGAACTCCTTTCTCAACCAAGAATGAAGAAGAGGAGGCAAAAATAGGGAATGTACAGTCAAAAAAGTAAAATTATTTGAGAAGGTGAAGACGGGAGGAGACGATGATGATGATGATGAAGGTGAAGAAAAACTCAAAAATTGAACTAAAAAGACTATTTTTTTACCTTCCAACATCGTTACTCTATGTCATATCATCACAATGCTTGTCCTCAAAGCTCTCTCCCTCGCAATGGCACGAAATTTGATGTCACTCTAGCACAATGGTAAGTACCAACATGAGGAGATACACCTCATAAATGTCAATCCATAGAGATGTGATGACTATTATGAAGAACGTGAGCAAGTGAAGGCACAAGTGCGTGAGTGAGAAGCACACAAACATGCACACACATACACACACATGCGCATAAGGTAAGAGCAAAGAGTGGAACAATGGAAGGACTTCAATTACAAAAGAAATCTATTACAAGAGCTCAAATCTCTAGCAAGCTAACCCCAAAAATGATATCTCTTACTCTTTTTATAGTTTTTTGAGTGGTTTTGGCCATGTCGAGACCTAGTGTCTGGGCTAGTTAAAAATTAGGTTGCATGGCTTATGTGGAGGCTCAAATGGAGTCTAAAAATTATGAAAATTGACAGGATGATACTTTTAGTACTCCCAAGCTTGACGACTCCTTGGCTTGAACAGAATGGAGTTACAAAAATAAGAAATGGTATTTACAATGTTTTTTAATGATGAAAATCACTATTTTTATAGGGATTTCTTCTGAAAAATTAACATATGCTTCTTGGAGCTCCCTACAAGCTCCCTTATCTTGTGTGTACACTTCTATGATGCCTTCCTATGTCGTGTGCTTTACCTTAAGTGTGCATATGAGCAACATGTAAAAGGACAAAAAGAGAGCTCAAATTACATAAATTTGAGGTGGTTGAGCTTGAGAATCAATGAATCAATCAATCACCTAAATGTAGATCAACTTAGATCTTCTCTTTTCCTAGATTGTAGGAAAGTGAATTGATTCTCTTCAACAAATAATCTTGCCTTCATTTGAATTCAAAATCCACCTGAAAAAGTCATGGAAAACTTCAAGAGTCTAAGAGTTCAAATCACTTGTACATTACATGGAAGCAATATTCATACACGTTTGGCCATCATTGTGTCATTACTTCATTTTTCTACATCATCTTCTTCAACAACAACGAACTTGCAAAGGCGGCTTCTCTCTCTACAAACCTCAAAATTGGATGTGTGAAGCATTCATCGGAAAGATATTTGTTTCTAGTTTATGTATACAAATTTTCAAAGCATTTGATTTAGTAACTTTGGAGACATCATAGGTTTTTGTTCTTGGGGTCTATCTATGTACAACCTTGAAAAATAGGAGGTACTAGTGTTGAAAGTTAAATTCATTCCAGAATCATATTTTGCTTATTACTTGTACTCTGCATTATATACACTCAACCCTATGTGTATCATTCCTCCAAAAGGATGTTTTTCAATTGTAATCATGCTAATTTCAATGAGCGTTTGAAGTTGATTGTTTCATCCAAAAATAGCAAGTTTTTTGAGCTGGTCAATGTGCAAACCTTTCTGTTTTGTATCGACTCATTCTCCTTGATGTTCTAAAGTACATAGTGGACTTTATTGCACTTATCACATGCCTATAAGGTCTATTTGAGTCTCCATAAGCTCAAGGATTGGTCCTATGCTGGTTGGCTCCGAACTTTGTCACTTTGCAACTTACTTTTCTACCTCCTCAAGCTTCTTCAAGTTCTTTCAGTTAGCCCTACAACAATCTTTTGAGAAACTCAAACATGCACTTTCACATGCACCTATTTTTTAGTAAAGAGATTTTGCACAAGCTTTTCATGTAGTTATTGATGTTAGTGTCTCATGCATAGCTGCAGTTTTAATGCAAAATGATCATCCCATTGCTTCCAAAAGTAGAAAGCTTAAGCCCTTTGAAAATAAATACATTATGTATGATAAGGCATTATTAGCAATTGTGTATGCTTTAAGAATTTGAAAACACTACCTTCTGGGATCTAAGGTATTTATAAGAACATGTCAACAAGTTATTAAGCACTTATTAAATCAACCATTAATCTATGATCCACATCTTAAATAGGCTTCACTTATTTAGAATTTTTAGCCTTTGATCCAATATCAACCTGGAAAAGCTAATGTTTTGGTAGATGCTCTTAGTCATTTTTCCTCATTGCAATTACATTCTATTTTTCTTCATAATATTTTTTTCATTCGAATTCACTCATTTCAAGAAATGATTTCCATTTATGCTTCTAATTTGTATTTCTCACGTGCATCACATGAGTTCAACAACTCTGCGTCTTTATTTATACTCATTTCATTTTAAAAAACCTTATCTACACATGAAGCTGCTAAGTTGTTCATTAAATATATTTTCCCGCATCATGGTTTTCCAAAAGACATCTTGTCTAGTCGTGATGTTTGTTTTTACAATCATTTTTGGGTTGCATTTTTTTTACATTTTGGTTCTCAAATAAATTTTAATTGTGCCTTTCATCCAAAAAGTAATAGTCAAAGAAAAGCTTTGAATAGCACTATTATTGATTTATTGTGTTGTGCCTATCACATTCCTAACCAAGAGGTTGGGAGTTCAATTCCTTACATTGGTAACAAAGCCTAGGAAGTAGGATTGGGAAAGGTGGATTGACCTAATGGCCTCTAAGAAAGGTGCTTCGGCATCCTCCATATGAAACGGTACAAAGTACTATGCGTCGCTTTCACAAGTTATCCTAACAAAGATTGAAGTGTATCTCTCAATCCGTAGGTCAGATTCAGGCATGTAATATATTGTTGCAAATCTCTTGAAACACAATTTCCAAATCTAACAAGATAGCTGGAAATTGTAAAGCCCTTGGGAAACCATGGGTGGCACTTGATTGAGGGTTCAATATACCAAACATGGGTGAGAACAAGGTTCAAGACTAAGGTTGAGAACAAGGGCCAAAAACACCAATGTTGCAAACAAGAAGGTTCAAGACACTAAGGTTGAGAGCAAGGCTTCAAGAGACCAAGGTTGCAAACAAGGTTCAAGAAACTATGCGAGGTTGAGGACATTAATTGGAGGGTACCTAGGGAGTCCAAGGGGCTGATCACCGAGGCTACAAGGATATGAGAGCATATCATTGAGGACAATGATTGACCAAGGGGGGAAGAATGTAATAAAGTGATAGGTAGGAGATGGTTGAACCACACCCTTGATAGATAGGAGATGGTTGATCTACACCCTAAGAGAGGATTAGCAAGTAATCCTCAACCATGGCTTTTGGAGCAAGTGGTTAGCACATCACATTCCTAACCAAGAGGTTGTGAGTTCAACTCCTTACACTAGTGCATTGAAGTTTTTAATAGTAATGCAAACCCATAGCTTGCCATTCTTTTTGGAAATAAGAACCATGTGGGATACCCACTATGTACGCTTGATTTCATAAATGAAACCAACATCTAGAAATTTTTCGATTTCTTCCTTAATATTTAGTGACTAAGTCACCTTGTAAGTATAAGGCCTTTGTTTAGATCCTCGAGCATCTAGCGCCATTGGTATGTCATGGGCACGTATGTTAGGATCAACTCTTTTGAGGTCCTTATAGATCAAAGCAAAGGCATCTCGATACTTCCATAAGAGATGTATGATATCTTCTTTCTCGAGGCTTGATAGATTGCTCAAAATATATCCAAGCATCTTCATTCATTCTCTTTCATTGTTATGAACACTTTCTTTGTATCATGTCTATTATCGTAGCTCTATCCATGGTCTTTTCATACTTTGGAAATACAACCAATATTTTCCATTTCTCCATGATATTTTTCACAATGCTCACAAACTTCAAACCTTGCTCTTTGATATGAATCCTTTCTAGACTTACTAGCTTGATCAAAGGCAAATTCATTTTCATGGATCTGATAAATAGATCTTGTCGGCTTGTCCATGGTCAATGGATATATTAGGGCACCTATACCTTTGAAGTAATATTCATCCCTGCTATAGGGCATTCCATGTAAAGACTAGGATAGTCAATAATGGTAAATGTTGCATCATTTGGTGGATGGGGACCCGCTTCACTTGCCCTTATCATTTGACAAAGTTCTTTTTGTATCCACGTTACTCACCATGTCTACTAAGAATAGATACAATTTGTAACCATCTTCATTGTAATGATGCGTGATAGTATGTTCATTTACTAATACTTTGATGGGTCCTTGAATAAGTTTCCAATCAAAAGGATCAACGTCGTCATCTTTGACATTACAAGAAAGGATATACTCAAGATCTTTGATGGATCATTTCAATGGTTAACCCAGTTTTTGTTCATGTTCTCTTGCTTAAGACAACCAAAGACCTATGTCCTTTCATGACTAGGGGGTTGACTCGAAATCTTGTTCTGGACTAAGATTTTGTCCTCATCATCATGAATCAATTACCATTGGAGAGGTGGCACATCTCTATATGCATTCATGTTGAGTTTGATCTTGGTAGCTGTGCAACTTGAAAATTATCTCAAGTCCATACAAGGTGAACCAAAAAGGAAAGACTATCTGCTCAGTAGGGAGCAAGAAAGAACTCAAAAGCGCATAATGGAGCAACATAGTGCTCCAACACGTTCACCTGCATATGCTTATCCAAATCCATGGCCACTCCCATGATGAATCCTAGGTCACCCTCTAACTAGCGAGATAGAAGGATTATTATGAACATATCGTTATAGATTAAGACCAAGACCTTCAATTGAGCATCGTGATAAATGTTACCCAGAAGGAGATTTAGAAAATGAACGATTAGCAATGTGCCAGAAAATGATTGAAGTATCTCAAAAACTTATAGAAAGAGTTGCTAATATTATTCTTCCTACATGTATACCTAAGAACAGTTGAGGTGGCTCAATCCCATCCCAAGATACCCCAAGTGCACCAACCTCATGAAGTAGTAACTAAACCCCATGTAGCTATTGCACAACTAGAACCTATCCAACATATTGATGCACTTCTACAAGGAGATATTGTGATCTAGACATCGAGGTCTCTTGGCAAGCTCAAGTTTGGACCATAACATAAACTGTAACCTTTTGAGTCCTAAATGTGTGTTGAGTCAAAGTGATGTGACTTATCGCATCAAGAGTAGGTAAGCCCACAGTCATGGGCAGATATAGCTAGGCACTTTGAGTCCTTAATGTTGGAGAAACAATCACTAATTAGACATATATTTGAAGGTCAAATCTTAGAAAGAAAACCCCATGCCTATGTGAAGGGACAAATTCACAAGTGTATCATACTTGTAAAGTAAGTTCACTTTAGTTCTAGAAGTTTTTTAAAAATCACGGGAATGAGAAAGTCTATATAAGTTAGTTAGTATTAACTGACGCGGAGAGAAGAAGAAGGAGGAAGACAATGAAAAAGTGAGAAGAACTCATTTTTGTATGACTTAGTATAGTCGGGCTTCTCTGAGTGAGAAAGCATCTGTAAAACTTCTGAGTTTTTTATAGTTATGAGAAGAACTGAGTAAAGTTCTATGTATGAGCCTCTCTCCATCATCTCCATGATTACCTACTGTGTGATGAGTTACAAAGATCAAGTTTTCCAAGCAACTCGATGCCTGGCATCGAATCTCTGTTGATAAGTCATATTTTCTTTTATATTTTTCATTCAGTACTCAAGTGTTTGAAAAACATGATGTTGTTGGAGCAACTCGATGCCTGGCATCGAATTCCAGTTGATAAGTCATATTCTAAGTGTGCATGAAATCACCTATAGTTTTGGTGTCCAAAAGATCAAGACTTTATGCGGGAAGTCGATGCCCGGCATCGAATCCCTGCTGAAAAGTGGCCAAAAACACTCCAAGTCGATGCCCGGCATCGAATTCTCGTTGTAAGTCGATGCTAGGCATCGAATTCTAATTTTAAACAGGCGCTCTTACTAAAACAGGTAAAATTTCCAGTTTTGGAAGGTCATACAGGGTCATCTTGTGAGAGCCATAACTTGAGTTCTAGAGATCCGTTTGATGCATATGATAGCTTGTTGGAAAGCTCTACTCTTCTAGTTTCAGCCTATAAAGTTTCATGGAGAAATAATACTTGAGCCAGGAGAAATTAGCAAAATACTGAAGGTATGTCATTTCAGTGACTAGGAATTTCTGTAGAAGCAAAGTTCTCACTTTAGGCTATCATTTCTCAAAGTTTGGAGTGGCAATGAGTTAATGGTGACCATAGAGGTGTTCTAGTGTCACCTTAATTCATTTCTTGTGGTGTTTCATACATCAACAAGTGGTATCAGAGCAGAAAGGTCTTGAAGATCAGAAGACGACAAAGGTACGAGAAATTTTGTAAAGTTTTCCAGTAAAGTTTGAAAGGTGAAGCATTTGAAGACACAAGGCATCAAAAGGTTACTTCAAAAGTATCCTCATACACAAAGAACTTCAAAAGGTATTATCCTTTATCCTTTAAGCTCACAGGTTGCAGCAGAAGGAAAGAACTATGGCAGATCATATCTCCATTGACAAACTGGACAGAGATAATTACCCCGCATGGGTAATGAGAATGGAAGCCTTACTTATGAGTAAGGATCTCATGGTATATGTAACAGGTGAAGAAGAGAAGCCAGTATTCGAAGATGAAAGCCGACCAAAGAAAGAAGAACTAGATGCTTTAAAGCATTGGCAGAAGAAGGATGCAAGTGCAAAAGCCTACATCTACAATACAATCTCTGATCATTTGCTACCACACATCAGAGGATTGGAATCATCTGAAGATATATGGAATGCATTGGAGTATCATTTCCAAAGTACTACTAAAGCGCGGAAAGCAAGTCTATGGTCAGAGTTTACAACATTCAAGAAGAACCCAAGTCAAAGTATTAGTGATTATGTCACTAAGATGAAGGATCTAGCAGATAGTCTTGGATCCATAGATGAAGATGTTGAAGATCACAGATTGATTGCTCAACTACTTGCAGGTTTGAGAGGGGATGAAAGGTGGAAACCTTTTGTCTTATCAACAGAACTTTCATTAAATCATTATGTTCCAGATTTGAACCAGTTGCTTGGTTTGATGCTCACATATGAGCAAGACTTGAAGGGAGATGGAGATAAAGGACAAAGTTCTGCAATGTACATGAAGAACAAGAAGAAAGGAGATAAAGGTAAAGCAAAGGATGAAGAGGAGTCAACTTCTCAAGTTTATTATGCAAGAGGTAAAGGCACTGGCAGAGGAAGAGCAAGAGGTTTTGGAAGAGGTAGAGGTAATCAAAATAATAACAAGAAGGCTTGCTGGATCTGTGGATTGAGTAATCATTTGGCTCATGACTGTTGGCACAATCAACAAGGATCAAACCAGAATCAAAACAACAATAGCAGAGGCCGAGGTGGCAGATATCAAAGTAATTTCCAAAGAGGTAGACAAAGTCAAAGAGGAGGCTATGGTAGAGGTGGAGGAAGAAGTTGGGGACAAAATCAATCCTACAACACCACCTACTACAACTATGCAAATGACACACATAATGAAAGCCATACATCATTGATGATGAACTCAATCAACACATCAGATAAAGAAGATCTAAAGGTATTTTACATTGACTCTGGATGTTCTAATCATTTGTCAGGAAACATAGAATTGATGTCAGATTTGGAAAAAGGCATTTCGAGTCACACAGTTCAAACTGGTGATAATACAAGACATAGTGTACATTCAATTGGAAAAGTGAAATGCAAGAGTGGAGCAGATTTGCTAACCAATGTTTTGTATGTTCCTACAATACCTAAAAACTTGATTAGTGTGGGACAGATAGTTGAAAAAGGTTTTCAAGTCAGGTTTACAAATGAAGGAGTATTTGTGGAAGATCCAGAGAATGGATATAATCAGATTGTCTCTGGTAAGAAAGAAGGTAGACTCTTTACTTTAAGAGTGCAAGGGAACATTGGTCAAGCTTTGCTCACACATGGTGAAGTAGTGATTACAGAACTTGATCTCTGGCATAAGAGATTAGGTCATTTCAATGAAAGAGGAATTAAAGCTATGGTTGCTAATCAGTCTGTACTAGGATTACCAAATGTGCAAAGTCAACATATGGTTTATAAATGTGAAGCATGTCAAATGGGAAAAGCACACAGGTTACCATTTCAGAAGAAAGGATTCAAACATGATGGATTACTAGAGCTCATTCATACAGACGTATGGGGACCAACAAAAGAAGGATCTATCAGTGGCTCAAGGTATTATGTTCTTTTCATTGATGATGCTACAAGATGGATAACATTATATGTTTTGAAGGAAAGATCAGAAGTGTTTGGAGCCTTCAAGCATTTTCATGCATATGCAGAGAGAGTCATAGGTCAAAAGCTTAAAAGACTGAGGTCTGATGGAGGGGGAGAATACTTCTCCCAAGAGTTCAATGATTATCTTTGGAATGCAGGTATTAAGAGAGAAATAACTTGCAGGTATACACCACAACAAAATGGTGTAGCAGAAAGAAGGAACAGGACTTTGGTTGAGTTTGCTAGAGCTATGCTAAAGGAGAAGAATTGTCCAAATTATCTTTGGGCTTAGGCTGTAAATACAGTTACATATCTTGTGAATAGATTACCATGTGCAGCTCTGAATGGAATGACTCCATATGAAGCTTGGTGGGGTAAGAAACCAACACTAGATCATTGTAGAGTGTTTGGATCAATTGCATATGCTTATGTGCCATCACAGCTTAGGCATAAACTTGAACCAAAGGCAGAAAAATATGTGTTCATTGGTTATGATGAAAAGCAGATGGGTTACAGGTTGTGGAATCCTCTAACCAAACAATTTATTGTTTCTAGAGATGTTACATTTGATGAACAGAAAAGTTGGTATGCAGATCAAAGTCATACAGCTGAAGAATTTGAAGAAGAGGTAAGAAGATGTGAGAAAGGAAAATCAATTGTGCAGGTAAATAGAGATGAAGACTATATGCAAGCAAGTACATCCACAAGTGGATTAACAAGAAGGAATGAAGAAGCTCCTATATTTGATGAAGAAGTGTATCCAGACACATATGAAGAATGTGAACCAAGAAGGTCAAGCAGGACAAGGAGACAACCAGAAAGGTATTCTTATGATACTTCTTACATAACTCAGAAGAACTATGCATATATGGTCAAAGATGATGAAGAACCTCAGAACTATGATGAAGCTAAAGGTAAGAAGCAGTGGGAAGAAGCAATGAAGGAAGAGTTCAATGCACTGGAGGAGAACAAGACATGGGAACTTGTTCCTAAACCAAATGGTAAGAAAGTTATTGGAAATAAATGGGTTTATAAAGTGAAGAAGCTTGCAGATGGAAGTATAGCCAGATACAAAGCTAGACTGGTGGTGAAAGGCTATGCCCAGACCTATGGCATAGATTATGATGAGACATTCAGTCCTGTAGCCAAGATGTCAACTATAAGGACAATCATTGCTATTGCAGCTTCAAAAGGATGGACTCTAAGTCAATTGGATATAAAGAATGCATTCTTGAATGGATACATATCAGATGAGGTATACATGGAACAACCTCAAGGATTTATAGATTCCAGGTATCCAAATTTTGTTTGCAGGTTGAGAAGAGCATTGTATGGATTGAAGCAAGCTCCAAGAGCTTGGAACTATAGACTGGTGAAGTATCTCAATGATCTTGGATATCAAAGTTCAAAAGCAGATTCAAGTCTACTTATCAAAAGAACAGAGGAAGGTACAATCTACATTTGTATTTATGTAGATGACATTATAATCACAGGTACTTCAGATGAAGGAATCAAGGAGGTAAAGAGATTACTTGAAAAAGAATTCAAGATCAGTGACCTAGGAAAGTTATCATACTTTCTTGGAATGGAAGTCACTTATACAGATCATGGCATATATGTGTCACAAGAAAGGTATCTTCTGAACTTGTTGAAAAAGTTTGATATGGAAAATTGCAAAGAAGCTTCAACTCCACTTGAAGTTAATCACAAGCTCAGTAAATATGATGGTGCAGAATACAAAGATATGAGGAAGTATCAATCTCTTGTGGGTAGTTTGATTTATGCTACACTAACAAGACCTGATCTTAGTTATGCAGTGGGAGTTTTGTCACAATTCATGCATTGTCCAAAGGACCCACATTGGATTGCAGGTCAAAGAGTTCTCAGATATATCAAAGGAACTATAAAGGAAGGATTATATTATCCTTTTACATCAGATTTGAAGTTGAGAGCCTATAGTGATTCAAATTGGGCAGGTAACCAGGATGACAGAAGATCAACTCATGGTTACATGATATACATTGGTGATAAGCTTGTAAGTTGGTGTTCAAAGAAACAACATACAGTAGCATTATCATCAACTGAAGCAGAGTACAAAGGACTTGTGGAAGCAGCTAAGGAAGTCATATGGATGCAGACATTGTTCAAGAGCTTAGGCATCTAGTATTGCCAATGGAGTATCGTGGGTTTGGAGGGTGACTTTGCATCTACAAGCACATAAGGATGACAAGGAGAACATAAGGTACACATATTTGTAAAACTTTTTGAAATTGGACTTCAAAAAATCCAAGTATCATGTTCAGTTGAGTTCACGTATCGTGATACAAGAACTCTTGTGTATCACGATACTTGTTGAGTATCGTGTATCGCCTCCTTGTGGTATCGCCATACCATTGAGGTATCGTGTATCGACAAGTTGAGGTATCACAGATTACGGGTTGAGTGGTAACGTATTGTGCACCTTGTGGTATCATATCGTGATCCACAAGTGATATCATATCGTGAAACCTTAGGTATCGTGTATCATTGGTCGAGTAGTATCGTATAGTGAGAGCAAGTGGTATCGTATCGTCCAGAAGGTATCGTATCGTGGAAAGCTTGGTATCATATTGTGCCTTAGATCTCCTAGTATTGTATCATCTTGCCAGCAGTATCGTATTGTAGAAGTTGATATCCTCTTGCAAATATCATATCGCCTCAGGTGGTATCGTCCGTAGTGGTATTGTCTATCGTGGAAAGCAGAGGTATTGTATCCTGAGAACCTAGTATCATGTATCATTGTTCCCAAGTATCGGCAATACTTCCTAAGTATCGTATATCATTTGTCCTGAAGTACTCCTAGAGGGGTCCTATTTCCTTGTTTTAACCCCTAGAACCCTGAACTGGCATAACTTTCTCATATGAAATCCATTTGTTGTGATTTTGAGACTAGGAAACCAAGGGGGCTCCAAAGGATTTTGAGCAATACAAAGGGGAAATTGGGACTAGAAGACAAAGCTTATGAACCTAAGATTTGGTAGACACTAAGGCAAGGATAGACAAAGCATTAGATCATCTGAGACTAGTGTCAACCATACAACAAAGTCTTGGGCACAATAGCTAAGTGGTTATCCCTACGTGCTAAGTTCTAACATGGGGAAAACTGCATGTAACTTAGGCACTAGCTATTTAGGGACACCAAAAGGTCCCTATAAAACACAGTTGGAATATATTTGGACCAACCGATTAGGTGCATGCATCTATGAGGATGGTCTGAGGCGATCAATTGTCAAACTCAAAAATCCTGATCAGCCCTTTGGACTTGAACACCTAGTGGTCAAGTTCGAAGAAGGTTCATACATTGACAAGCAAGGAACCATGTATGTGGCTAGCAACTTACGTGATAGGGCATATGAGTTTGGAAATATCATTCTTGAGAATGAGATATGAGGACCTAGAGCAAGGGGACCTAGGATGAGAACCCAAGACTCCTAGAGGCAAGTCAATTTTGACCAGAGTGATCACTCTAGATTGGATTCCCCAAGACAACAAAATCATATAACTATTTTTGAATAGAGAAACAGAGGAATCCTTTTGGAGATTCAAGCCAGACCAACCTAGCCCAATAGTCACCATCTACAAGTTCAAGGATCTGGAGACACCAAGCAAAGTTGTCTATCTAGATAACACATCAGAGAAAATGTTCTTGGTAATAGATCATGATAGGCATGCATACACTTGGCAAGGAGAATTGATTTTCCCTCCACCAAGATCTAATGTCTCCCATGGCCTCCAAGGAGCAGGATCATCTGAGGCTCATGAACCCAACAAGAACAAACCAAAGAGAGACCTGAAGTAAGCTTTGCAAACACTATGGGTAGAGATAGATCTAGATTTGAAGGTGAAAGAGCTGAAAGGGAGAGACATAGAGCACATAGGCATCAAAGAGATGAACATGATTTTCCATTTCCTAGACCCCGAGAGCACCCAAGAACCCTTAGACCATCTCAAGTGGTTAAGACAATGAAGAACTATTTTGACGGATTCAAAGACCCTTATGATCATGTGGCCGAGTTCAAACAAGTGTTAAGAGTTGAGAAAAGTTAAGGATTTGTTCACACAGTTCAAGGCATTAGGTTTGAATCTCAAGGGTATTGCCTTAGCTTGGTTTTAGCCCGTGAACAGTTGCAATTATCCAAACATGGGCCAACTACTAGATGAGTTCATTGTAGAATTTTCCAAGAGTGGTATCAAGCATAACACATCATCCTTGATCCACAACTTTAAGTAGACACCCCAAGAAACAGTGCAACTTGCAAGCAGAAGGTTTAGATAGTACTTGGAAAGATGCCCTATTCTAGAGTTACCCACACCAACAAAACAAGTGGCCTTGTTTCTAGATGGCTTAGTGAGCACCAAGTTAAGATCATGTTTGTACTTGAAGGAGCCCAAATCCATAGAAGAGTGTGCAGATGTGCATTGACATAGAAGACAACTTGGATGAGGAATTAGGACCTCCACAGAGATAGATGAGATAGCTGCACAGGTTGCTAGAAAGCGAGGACTTCAAAATAGACAAACACCAAGGGTCATCTCATTGAAGCGATGTTATACTTGTGGAGGAGACCACATGGCTAATGTTTGCCCCATGATGGATCAACCCCAAGGAAACACTAATGCTCCATATTGCACTATTGAGAGAAAATACACAAACCACACGGTTCAAGATTGTCCCTACAATAGGCAGGCTATTAGAAAAACTTATCAGCAAGCATACCAACAAGGAAGGTATCAAAATCAATACCAACAGCCATATCATAGGCCACAACAATATCAAACCCAATACCAATAACAATATCAAGCACCATATAGGCCACAACCATTCCTAGGAACCAACCGCCAACTCCTGCCAATGTGATTCTAGTGAAGTATGCAATGGTAAAGGAAAACCCTAATAGATATTTGGTGATAATAACCCCATTGGTCTCAGAAAATGACTCTCATGCTCATAGTTCTGACTATTCCCATGAAGATAGTCCACATGCTTACTACACAAAGTCACATGAGCATAGTGAGCGTAGAGTCACCACCTATGGAACAAAATTGGGAGTGAGAATACTCCAATGGCATGTATATAAATCCTAACCCCATGTCCTAAGTGAGACAAGTAAGACCACAAGCTCCTAGAGGACCATGTTTTAGATGTCAAGGCAACCATTTCATTTGTGAATGTCCCCACTCACCAACTCTAGGACAAGGACAAAACATCACAGTACAAGGCTTTTGTCTTGAGTGTGGCAAAGAACATCTTCCGAGAGCGTGTTGCAGGAATCCCTCTATTGTGCCCAAGGTTACACCAATTAATGTCGTAGGCTTAGTGGTGGATTCAAGTTCAAGTAGCAGTAATGTGGCTCCTGTATAGGTAGTTACTAGGGCACAAGCATTAAAATAGGATAAATGAGTTCAGCAATCAGAGCCAAGTGAATCAAGAGAGCCTAGTAAGAGGAAAACAAGAACATGGAAGGATATTAGGGAGAGAACTAATCGTAAGTGGACTAAAAAGTATCCGAACTCGAAGCAAGCCTAAAACACGCAAGAAAAAGAAGATATTGCATCTCAAAGCTCTTCACATGCCAAAACTCAATCCACACCACCTCATCCCAACCCACCACTCATTGTAAATAGACCGCAACAAGGGTCCGTTCTTGTAGATCCAACCCTAGAAGGCTTGGACATGATGTTCAAGGCCTACCAAGATCAACTTCAAGAAGGGCCAATAGCTACAAACTTAGACAAGAGTTACCCTACAACAGACTTAGAGATTGAACATACAAAAATTTGCATTAAAATGGTAGAACTAGCTCATGCTATGCTTGAGACTAGTCAATCATTCAATCAGACAAACTCTGTCAAACCGGATTTGCAAAGAGAAGGCCATGAAAGGAGGATTATGCTATGGTTGTCTAGCGTAGCACCTATTCAAGGATTGTCCTAAGAAAATAAAAGTTAGCTGCTATCATAGTCATAAATTCCACTAAAAAAAGGGAGTGATGATGAAGATGAATTTGGAGATCCCCCATCACTGTTATCATCTCCCATAGTGGCCATGAAAGTCACAAAAAAGGTCACTGTGACAAATGTTGTGCTTTCGCTCGTGACACAAAAAGGATATCAGTTTCCAGATACTGAACTCATTTTCATGAGAGGATTCATGACAGGATAGCCTGTCAAGGTACTCTTTAACACTAGCTCGACACATAATGTTATTAGTTTGCAACTAGTTGAGAGGTTATATCTAGAAACTATGCAATCAGAGTATGCCTACGCAATAGGGTTAGCTGATGCAAAGGGAACAGAGACATGGGATCAATGAGTTATTGATTTGTCCATTCAAATCCAATCCTATGAGGACACATTGGATTTTGAGATAGCAAGAGTAGCACGTTTTGATGTAGTCCTTAGCAAGAAGTGGCATGCGAGGGAGAGACCAGTCATGGACTTTGCTTTGCATGTTTATCAGTTTGAGCATGAGGGGAGGTGACTACTAATCCATGGAGAACCAGATCTCCAAGAGACATCATTGATAACCACTATGAACTTGCTCAAGATTGACTGAACATAGAGCATAGAATCAAATTAGTACTGGGAGCGATTATGACTGCTCAGCCACCATTTCAAATGAGTTTGCAAGAGGAAAATGACATCCCCAAGGTCGTGGATGAGTACTTACAGAAAGGGCTGATTAGACCCAGCTATTCATCCTTTACAACACTAGTTCTTCTAGTGAAGAAGAAAGACAGATCTTAAAGGATGTGCATCGACTACAAAGCACTCAATAAAATTACTATCACACACACACACAATATATATATATATATATATATCAATTACATATACAAAAAACAACAAAAGAGTACATGATAGTATTATGAATGTACAACATCAGCAAAATTAATGGTAGTAAAGGATGATTTGTACTATAAGATAAATCGTTGGAGATGGTTTTGTTTTTTTCTATTTTGTGAAAGGAGATTTTTGGAAGCCTTAAGTAGAGTGATCAATTGTAGTGCTTTGATGGGACACTTGTTAAGTACATATGATGCATACATAACAACCTCAAGCTAAAGGCTATGTGGTAAAACCTGATTTTTGACCAAACATCTTGTCATTTCCATGAGAGACCTATCCTTTCTTTTAGAAAATCCATTTTGTTAAGTGTACATGACATTGCAAATTAATTTTTTATCCCACACTGAATAAAAATGCATTAAATGAAAAAGACATGTATCTGTCTCGATGAGAAGGGAGGGCTCTCATTTACATGTTGACAAATTCTCAACCATAACCAAGAACTTTTTAAAGAATATAAACACTTTGGATGTTGCGTTCACTGGATACACTTATGCATGCCTAGAAAAGTCATTTATAAAGTCACCAAGTAGAAGTAATTCTCAACTGAAAGTGTCTATGTAGGACCATAAGCATCACTATGAAGAAGCTACAATTAATGAGCAACTCAAACTGTACGATCTTTTGGGATGGAGCAATGCTGCATTTTCCCCAAAAATTGTCTTTCTAGGACCATAAACATCACTATGAAGAAGTTGCAATTTATGAGTAAATCAAAGTGTACCATTTTTTGGGATGGAGCAATGCTGCATTTTTCCCAAAATAGAGTCTTCACAAACATGTTTACATGGAGCCTAAAAGTTTAGGAAGAGAAGTAACAATTTCAGATTTTTGCACATGAAGCAAGCTAGCAAAATTCAGATGATTAAAGCATAAGTGCCAAAGCTTTGCATCTAAGACAGCCTTTGGAATCTTGAACTACATATGCTAAATCATTCACAGATTTTGTATAGCCTAAGAGCTTATACAACCATGACATACAATGTCAAAAGCAATAATAACATCACCAATCAAGATCTAGGTTGCATTATTCATTATTCAACAATTTGTTTATTTGTGAATAATTACAAAATTTTACGCTAAGCCATTATTATTCAACTGAATTATTCGGTGCCATGTTTGCTTATTCGGACATGCCCAAATACCTTTTTGCATGGTAACTCAATGATTTTTTATCGAACTCGCTTTCGATCGGAAAAGTTTTCAAATATTCTCGATTGAATACTTCTTCGATTGAAATAAATTCGGTAGAATAATATTTTATAAAAGAATACAACTATACTCATTTTCCATAAGATCTAGTTTGTTTTTCACGAACTTACAGTGTTGTAGAAAGAACAACGAATAAAATCTTGCTATAAATATTAAGTATTTTAATATTAAAATCATAAAGAAAAATAGTTTTGTTTATGAGTTAAAACTATTGTGATTGTTTGACTCAACATTGATTCTGACTTCAAAGTAGTATATGTATGTGTGTTATGATTGTGAGTAAAAATGTATTGTGATTGTTTGAATTAATATTGATTCTTACTTCAAAATAGCATATGTATGTGTATTTGAGTGTACAATTGTGAATGAAATCTATTTTGATGGATTGAATCAATATTGATTCTTACTTCACAATAGTATATGTATGTGTGTGTATGATTGTGAGTAAAAATGTATTGTGACTATTTGAAACAATATTGATTCTTACTTCACAATAGTATGTGTATGTGTATGTGTATATGCATGTATGCTATATGATTTTAAGTGAAAATCTAATATGATTGTGCATTTGCATATGTATGTGTGTGTATGATTGTGAATTAAGAACTATTGTATTTGTTGGAAAATGTTTTATATTCATGTAGATAATTCAAGAGTTGAGAAGGTATTAATAAGTGAACTAGAACTTTCTAGCTCTCTAAAATGGCTTTGTCTTGTAGACATATTAATACCTTCTCAGATCCTTGAATTGTAATGGGATCCAATGAAGTTTCATCCGATAGTATGTGTATGCATATGAGTGCATAATTGTGAATGAAAATCTATTGTGATTTTCTGACTCAATATGGATTCTTACTTCACAGTAGTATGTGTAAGTATATGCACATATTATTGGGAATTTAGAATCTATTATGATTGTCTGACTCAAGATTGACTCTTACTTCACAATATTATGTGTAATTATGTGCATATGATTGGGAATTTAAAATCTATTGTGATTGTTTGACTCAACATTGATTCTTACTTCACAATAGTATGTGTAAGTGTATGTGCATATGATTAGGAATTTAAAATCTATTGTGATTGTTTGACTCAACATTGATTCTTATTTCACAATAGTATGTGTAAGGGTATGTGCATATGATTCCGAATATAAAATCTATTGTGATTTTCTGACTCAACATTGACTCTTCAAAATAGTATGTGTAAATTTATGTGTGTGTATGATTGAGAATTGAAATCTATTGTGGTTGTTTGACTCAAAAATGTTTTTTACTATTGGCATTCTTTCCATGTTTTACTTTCAAATCTACAAAACAAAAACACTAATTTTACCTCAAAAGAATCCACATAACTTAAATGAATCCTGTTACCACTTCATCTTATCCACATAGTTCAAATGATATCACTTCATTTAATCCACATAAATCTAATGATACCACTTCATTTAATCCACTTAATAAAAATGATACCACTTCATTTACTCCACATAATTCAAATGAATCCACAACATTTAATCCATATAACTCAAATGATACCACTTTATTTAATCCACATAATTCAAATGATACCACTTCATTTAATCCACATATTACAAATGAATCCACTTAATTCAATCCACGTAACTCAAATGATACCACTTCATTTAATCCACATAATTCAAATGAATCCACAACATCCACTCCACTTAATGCAAATGAATCTATATCATTAAATCCATATAGTTCAAATGAATACAGATCATTTTCAATATGGTCTTAATCCATCCGTCATGGATATCTTTAAACCATATCGAGTTAGATGTGACAATACTCTAAGTAGTTCATGTGCATCTACTCCTTTTGATACATCTTTGTTAGAAGCTAATTCTAAAGAATATTTGAACTTGTAAATCCCATTCTTATTAATGGGATAACTATTGAAATCTATATATTTCAAGAGTTGCAACAGGATTATTGAAAGCATAAATGTCTCTTGACTCTTACAAAAAGGTGGACGACTAGTGGATATACATTTGGGGTACAATCCACCAGTACTTTCAACTCCACTAATTTATATTTGATATTTTTAAATTAGGTAGCTTCAAAAAACATTTTTTGTGTTGGTAAATATGTTGCTCTATCAAAATCACATAATCCGATATAAGCATGCTGATCTTCAAAATGGAACAAAATGTTGCCTAGATGGAGATTGTTGTGGGATATATTACAAGTGTGTAAAAATCATATCGTTTGTAATACTCCGTTGATTAGCTTCCAAATGTTTATCTTCATGGTTGTTATTTCTCCTTTTCTCTCTTTAATACATCTGCTTCATGGTACGTTTAGATACTCCTTCTTCATTTTCTCCAGTCACATGTCTAATGTACCACCATTCCAAAATATGAAAATAAGGCACGGGCTTTTGCTATGGTGCCTAGGTAATCCAAGTGGACTAGTAATTCCACTGTGCATAATAGATAAAACTATGGCTTCATTCATGCCTTCATTCTCTCGTGTTTGTATGTGAACACCATGTAATTTGAATAACTTGGCAGAAAATACTTCATTGATGAATCTCGGGTGGGATATTCTCACTTTATGGATCATTCCATATTGTGCTTCCTCCACTAGAGCTGCATCTTTGAAAAGAATAGATGAATATGGGAGCAAACAAAAATTATTTGATGTTTGATCTCCCATGTTCACATATGTATCTCTTGTATTTGGATCTATCGATGGTCTCTCTCCCTATTCCTCCATGTCTAGTCTTAATCGTTTTCCTCTCTTCATTGTCTAATAATGTAAATCGATAAATTTAATTTTATCGATGAATCGAGGCATTATGGTGGTATCCAATGTTGATGACTCTGCTAGTTTGATGATCTATCCAAAGATAGGAGTAAGCTCTTTGGACATTTGCTCATATAATACCTGTCCTCCACTTGACACATTGCCAAATCTATCTTCAATGTTAATATATGCTGTTGTGGATAATTGTGCAATGAATTCTTTGTAATTAGATGTGTACATGGCTAGAATGATTTGATCCTCTCATTCCATACATGTAGGAGCACACAAATTCTTCCAAGGTTTCAAGCCAATGTGTGAAGGCTTGAAATGCACCAACAGCTCCCCCTCAAGCCAAACACTTTGGTTTAAGTCTTCATCTTCAATCTTCAATTACTTCCTGCAATCCAATCATAGATTTGAATCTGCATAGCTTGTTTCCATCCAATGCCTTTGTAAGTAAATCTGCACATTGCATATCAGTAGACACATAAATCAATTGTATATCCTTGCTTAGTAACTTCTCCCTCACATAGTGGTAATGAACCTCTATGTGTTTGGTTCTAGCATGATATATTGGGTTAGCTGCAAGGTGAAGAGAGCTAGTGTTATCTCCAAAGATAATTGGAGGTCTAGTGTATAGACCTAACTCTGTATACAAGAGCTTCAACCAGATAGCTTCTTGGGTGGCATTGGCAAGCCCTCTATACTCTGCTTCAGTGGATGACAATGCCACTGTAGGTTGTTTCTTAGCTGACCAAGAAATAGGTTTATCTCCTGCAAAACAAATGTAACCTGATGTGCTCCTCCTATCATCCTTGCATCCTGCCCAATCTGCATCTGAATACACTTTAATGTCAATATCTGATGTATAAGGAAAGTACAAACCATGACTTTGAGTTCCCTTCAAGTACTTCAAAATCTTCTTTGCTTCCTCTAGGTGAGGTACCCTTGGTTTGTGCATGAATTGACTAAGCACACTAACTCCATATGCTATGTCAATTCTTGTCAAGGTAGCATAGTTCAAACTACCTACCATACTTTGATATCCTGTGATGTCTTGGACTTCTTCCCCTTCATGAGCACTTAGCTTTAGGTTGACTTCCATTGGAGTAGTAGATGTTTTAGCATCCTGCAAGCCAAACTTCTTGACCATATCCTGTACATACTTCTTTTGAGTGATATATATACCTGAGTTGGTGTAGACTAACTCAAGACCTAAGAAATACTTTAATAATCCAAGATCACTAATCTTGAATTCTTTCATCATCTGTCCTTTGATGTGTCTAATCCCATTGACATCATTGCCTGTAATGATGATGTCATCAACATAAACACACAAGTAGATTACCTCTGTACTACTTCTCTTTATGAATAGAGAAGTGTCTGCTTTACTCATCACAAATCCTTGGTCTTGGAGGTAGGTTGTCAACCTGTAATTCCATGCTCTAGGTGCCTGCTTTAAACCATATAGAGCCTTCTTCAATTTACAAACATAATTTACCTTCTTGGGGTCTTCATAGCCAGGTGGTTGTGACATGTAGACTTCTTCAGATATCCATCCATTCAAGAAAGCATTCTTGACATCTAATTGGTACATGTTCCAATTTTTTGATGCAGCTACACTCACCAATATTCTGATAGTTGGCATCTTAGCCACAGGAGAAAATGTCTCCGCATAATCAATGCCTTGGGTTTGTGCAAAACCCTTGGCTACCAACCTAGCTTTGTACCTGTTTATGGTTCCATCTGAATTCCTCTTTAGCTTGTAGATCCATCTGGATCCTATCACCTTCATAGATTCCTTCTTGGGTACCAAGTCCCAAGTATCACTCTCCTTGAGAGCTTCCATTTCTTCATCCATAGCTTCTTTCCACTCTGGTTTGGTAATTGCTTCTTCATAGGTACCTGGTTCTTCATTCAACAAATCCTTTGCAAGATATACAGAATGTTTAGTTACAAGTGATGTATCATACCCAAATCTGATAGGCTTCTTCTTTTCTCTCTGAGATCTCCTCATTGCTTGAGTTGAGGATTCTGGTTTATCTTCTAGCTGCTTCATCTTCATCTTCCCTTTGGATTTCCAAGCCTTGAACTCCTCAAGATTTATTGTATCATCATCATCTGAGCTTGAATCTTCTTTCTAAATTGGTTCCTCCTTGGTGAGCTTTGGGAAATCTTCTTCCATGTCATAGGGTAGACTAACCTTCCTGCATTCATTCTCATACCATGAGTCATTCTCATCAAAGATGACATCTCTGCGTACCTTGAAGCCTTTGTTTGTTGGGTTGTAGAATCTGTATCCCTTTTGGTTCAAATCATAACCAATGAAGATGCATTTTTCAGCTTTAGGGTCTAGCTTTCCCCTTACCTGTGAGGGAATATGCACATATGCTACACAACCAAAGATTTTTCAATCATCCAGATAGGGTCTCTTACCATGCCAAGCTTCATATGGTGTCATGCCATCAAGTGATTTGGATGGCAACCTATTGATAAGATAAGTGGCAGTGGATACACTCTCTGCCCAAAGATAATTTGGCAACTTCTTTTCATTAAGCATAGATCTAGCTGTTTCTACTATAATTCTATTCCTTCTTTCAGCTACCCCATTTTGTTCAGGTGAGTACCTTGTAGTAATCTCCCTTTTGATGCCTCTTTCCTGCAAGAAGTCTTCAAACTCATTGGAGAAGTATTCTCCTCCACCATCTGACCTTATCCTCTTCAAGCTTCTTCCTGTTTGATTTTCAACAAGTGCAAGATACCTCTTGAAGCAATTAAACACTTCATCTTTATGCTTCATAAAGTATAAAATGGTCCATCTGCTATAATCATCAATGAAGGACACATAATACCTTGAACCTGAAATGGAAGGGTCCTTGCTAGGTCCCCAAACATCTATGTGTACCAAGTCTAGGTAGTCTTTGATGGAGAGTGTTAATCTCCAAAAGAACAAGTTAACCTTGAATTTAGATCACCTCTATATCAAGATTAACCTTAGACTCCACCAAACTTAGAGAACTTTCACCAATTTATCAGAAAATTGATTATTCTGAAAAATTCAGCTTCTTCAGAAAAGTCTGCTGCAGATTAATCACTCATTGACTAATCAATCCTGTAAAGTTTTTGATAAAACTTTGCACAACACTTCGCCTTAAGGTTGCGCAACTTTGCCAAGTTAAATCTCTCAAAAAGATTGAGTATATACTGAGAAATGTGTGAAACACTTTACCTATATCTGAAAGAGCTTCTCTGCAATGGCGACTTTGACACCTGCAACTTCTTAGCACTGGTTCTCCCAAAGTAAATCCCGTTTGATCAAGATCTTTTAGCCATAGATGGCTTACCTTCCAACTTAGATTTTAAGCCCTCACTTGTGTAAAACTTTACACTGTGGACTGAGCAATGATCATTTCATTGAAGATGAAATGTGCGCCAGATTTTACGACTCTTAGAACATTCTTACATATGAATGTTCCTAATCAAAATTCTCTCAGCCTGATTATAATTAACCTCTCAAACTCTAGCCATAGATAGATTAGCTATGGACTTAGACACGTGCAGAAGGATTTCTCAAAAGATTAAACACAGAAGGAGCAGACTGCTAAACATCGGGCGCAAGTTTTTCGATTTCTTCAAAAAAATTTACATACAAGTGAGGATGGATGATTCACTCACTTCCAATGTGTCTAATGACACTAATTTCTCTCTCCCTATTCTCTAATCTTCTTCTGCTCTCATTGCCCGACATTTTCCAACATATTTATATATGAATATATACAAATGTATGGCTAAACAAAGATATAAGTCAGCTAATGTACATATGTGTACATATCTTTGGATTTTCTGAACATGTCCTTCATTCAACCATCTGACTTTGTTTTCTTCTTGACTCCTTGATTTCATTCCTCCATAATTCTTCAATTGATGATTGTCATGCACCAACAGCTCCCCCTCAATCATTAATTGAGGTTCTTCTCTATCTTGTTTACTCCAGCCATATCCTTGAATCTTTGTAGTTTTGGTCCATCTAGACTTTTTGTCATCATATCTGCAACTTGATCTTTTGTGGGAGTGTGTATGACTTCAATCTCCTTCTCAATGACCTTCTCTCTCAGAAAATGATACTGTATTTCAATATGCTTAGTTCTAGCATGAAATACAGGATTAGCTGCCAAGTATAATGAACTCATATTGTCTCCACAAATAATAGGAGTACTCTGAATCACATCAAAAACTTTCAAAAGTGTCTTTAGCCATATTACCTCTTTTGCAGCTTCCACCATACCTTTATATTCTGCTTCTGTAGATGACAAAGCAACTGTATGTTGCTTCTTGGAACACCATGAAATCAATTTGTCTCCTACAAAGCACAAGTATCCATGTGTTGATCTTCTATCATCCACATTACCTGCCCAATCTGCATCACTATATATCTTCACTCTTGTATCAGAAGTAAATCCATAGTACAACCCTTCTCTGAGTGTAGCCTTGATGTACCTAAGTACTCTTTGTCCTGCAATCCAATGTTCCTTTCTAGGACAATGCATAAATTGTGAAAGCACACCAACTGCATATGATAAATCAGGCCTTGTCAATGTAGCATAGATCAAGCTACCAACCAAACTTTGATAGAGTTTCATATCTTTGAACTCTTCTCCTCCAAACCTAGACAATTTATGGTTCACTTCCAAAGGTGTAGGTGCAACCCTGCAATCTTCCATTTTAAATTTGGTTAGCAAATTTTTAAGATACCTTTCTTGGGTCACATATACTCCATGTTGAGTATAAGAGATCTCCATTCCCAAGAAGAATGATAGGTTCCCCAAATCACTGATTTTAAACTCTTTCTCCATCTGCTTCTTGATCATTTGTATTCCCTTATCATCTGTTCCTGTAAGTATTATGTCATCAACATAAATACACACATAAATGAACCCATCTTCACTTGCTTTGACTAGTAAGCTACTATCTGCCTTTGATGCTTGAAATCCAAGATCATTCAAGAATTTTACAAGCCTATAATTCCAAGCCCTTGGGGCCTGCTTCAACCCATACAAAGCTCTCTTGAGCTTACACACATAATTTGGACTCACTTGATCTTTGAACCCATCTGGTTGCTCCATGTAGACTTCATCTGAAATGTAACCATTCAAGAAAGCATTTTTTACATCTAATTGAGATAACTTCCAACCTTTGCAAGCAGCAATTGCTATGAGTGTCCTGATGGTTGTCATCTTTGCCACAGGACTATAAGTCTCATCATAGTCCACTCCATATGTCTGTGCATACCCTTTCACAACAAGTCTAGCTTTGTACCTAGACACACTTCCATCTGCAAATCTCTTTGTTTTGTAAACCCACTTACATCCAATGATCTTCTGACTATTAGGTTTAGGAACCAAATCCCATGTTTGATTCTCTATCAATGCATCATACTCCTCTTGCATAGCATCTTCCCAATTCTTCTTCCCTTTGGCCTCTTCATATGTAGAAGGGTCTTCATCTGCTTTTACCAAATAAGCATAATCTTTAGTAGTTAAGAATGAAGTGTCATAGCTATACCTTGTAGGTTGCCATTTGTGCCTAGATGACCTTCTAACTTCTGCACTTCTTGAAGTTTCTGGTTCATCACATTCTGGATCAAACCTTGGCCTCTCTTCAACTTCAACCTGCACTTCATTGTTCTCACTTTCATCAAGTAATTGAATCTTTGCTTTACCTTTTCTTTGATCCACTACTTCTTCATCATCTGCATGTATATTATATTTACCTGCATACCAAGTACCTTGCTCATCAAATGTAACATCCTTGGATACAATAAATTGCTTTGTGGATGGACTCCACAACCTGTATCCCATTTGCTTATCATCATAACCAATGAATACATACTTTTCTGCCTTAGGCTCCAACTTATGCCTCAATTGAGATGGCACATATGCATATGCCAAGCATCCAAATATTCTGCAATGATCTAAGGTAGGTTTCTTACCCCACCAAGCTTCATATGGTGTCATACCCTGCAAAGCTTTACAAGGCAATCTATTGACCAAGTATGTAGCTGTATTTACAGCCTCTGCCCACAAATAATTTGGACAATTCTTCTCTTTCATCATGGACCTTGCAAACTCAACAAGAGTCCTATTTCTTCTTTCTGCTACCCCATTTTGTTGAGGAGAATACCTGCAAGTAACTTCTCTCTTTATACCTGCATTCCACAAATAATCATTGAACTCATTTGAAAAATACTCTCCCCCTCCATCTGAACTTAGTCTCTTCAATTTTTGACCTGTAATCCTTTCTGCATATGCATGATAGTGTTTAAATGTATTAAACACTTCTGACTTTTCTTTAATCACATAAATTGTGATCCAACTGGTAGCATCATCAACATATATGACATAATATCTTGAACCATTTATACTAAAGTCCTTTGAAGGACCCCACACATCTGTATGCACCAATTCAAGTCTTTCTGAATACATAAACCCATGCTTGGAATAGGATTGCTTATGAGCCTTACCTAATTGACATGCCTCACATCTGTATGTCATGTGTTGACCTGCAATGTTAGGCAACCCAAGCACTGAATCATTGTTAATCATCTCTTTGATACCTCTTTCATTAAAGTGTCCAAGTCTTTTGTGCCAAAGATCCAATTCTGACACCTTTTGCTCTCCATATGTGAACATAGCATGTCCAACATTTCCTTGTACCTTCAATGTGAAAAGCCTTCCTTCTTTCTTTCCTGCAATAATTTGTTTATACCCTTGACTAGGGTCTTCCACATAAACTCCATCATTGGTAAACCTTACCTCATAACCTTTTTCCACAATTTGACCTACACTGATCAAATTCTTTGGAATTGTGGGAACATAAAGTACCTTACTCAGAAGAGTGCTCCCATCCTTAGCTTTGACTGAACCAATTGACTTTACCTTATGCTTTGTATTATCACCTGTCTGAACTGTATGATTAATAGCATTATGATCTAGGTCAGTCATCAAAGCAATATTTCCACTTAAATGATTACTACATCCTGAATCAATATAAAACACTCTCATGTCCTCATGTGAGGTTTCACAAGTATTCATAATGAGAGTCGAGTCTTCTTTTTGATCTGATGCATAGTTGTAGTAGGTGCTATTATAGGATTGATTTTGGAAGCTTCTTCCTCCACCTCTTCCAAAAGAATTCCTACCACCTCTACCTCTGAAGTTTCCTCTCTGAAATCTACCACCTCTTGCTCTTTGATTAAAGTTCTGATAATTACCATTGTTTTGATTATTATGCCAACAATCATGAGATAGATGATTGGTCTTACCACATATCCAACAAGCTCTTGCATTATCTTTGTTGTTTCTGCCTCTTCCTCTACTTCTGCCATTTCCTCTTCCTCTTATGAAATTTGCTTGGTTTGATGTACCTTCTTCTTCACCTGATTGTTGCTTTCCTTTGTTAGCTTTCTTCTTGTCTTTAGAGTACATTGCATGACCTGCACTCTTATCAACATCTCCTTTGACATCATTCTCAAAAGTTAGCATATGACCTAACAATTGATTCAAGTCAGGAGTAAAGTGATCTAATGAAAGTTCTGTAGATAAAATGAAAGGCTTCCATTTCTCATCTCCTCTTAGCCCTGTGAGTATTTGTCTTACCAATTTGTCTTCTTCAATATCTTCATCCACTGCACCTAAAGAATCTGCAATGTCCTTCATCTTTGTCACATAATCAGAGATTGATTGTGAGGCCTTCTTCTTAAAAGTAGTAAACTCTGCCCATAGTGAAGCTTTCCTTGATTTGGTTGTATTTTGGAAATGCTCTTCCAAAGCATTCCAAATGTCACATGCACTTTCAAGTCCTCTAATGTGAGGAAGCAAATAGTCATTGACTGCCATGTAGATGATACTTCTTGCTTGAGCATCCTTCTTCATCCAATTCTTCAAATCTGCAAGCTCCTCCCTAGTTGGAACACTAGGATCTCTGAATTCTGGCTTTTCTTCATCTCCTGTGATGTATCCTATCAGATCTTTGCTCATAAGATGAGCTTCCATCCTCATAGACCATGCAGGATAGTTCTCTCTATCCAACTTCTCAATTTGGAGACTATCTCCCATCCTTGCTTCACCTGTATTTCCAAATCTTTAACCTTTACAGATAATGAATGTACCTTTACTTCGAATGTTGCTCCTTCTGATCCTTTTGATACTCTTTGTATGTCTTCCTTCAATCTTTCTTCACACTTTAACCTTTTGCACCTTCGAGATGTAAAGATTTGTATTTCTGCAGTAATTGGAGTCTCCTTCACTTCAATTTTGACACAACCTGCTCTGATACCACTGATGGAGAGTGTTAATCTCCAAAAGAACAAGTTAACCTTGAATTTAGATCACCTCTATATCAAGATTAACCTTAGACTCCACCAAACTTAGAGAACTTTCACCAATTTATCAGAAAATTGATTATTCTAAAAAATTCAGCTTCTTCATAAAAGTCTGCTGCAGATTAATCACTCATTGACTAATCAATCCTGTAAAGTTTTTGATAAAACTTTGCACAACACTTTGCCTTAAGGTTGCGCAACTTTGCCAAGTTAAATCTCTCAAAAAGATTGAGTATATACAGAGAAATGGGTGAAACACTTTACCTATATCTGAAAGAGCTTCTCTGCAATGGCGACTTTGACACCTGCAACTTCTTAGCACTGGTTCTCCCAAAGTAAATCCCGTTTGATCAAGATCTTTTAGCCATAGATGGCTTACCTTCCAACTTAGATTTTAAGCCCTCACTTGTGTAAAACGTTACACTGTGGACTGAGCAATGATCATTTCATTGAAGATGAAATGTGCGCCAGATTTTACGACTCTTAGAACATTCTTACATATGAATGTTCCTAATCAAAATTCTCTCAGCTTGATTATAATTAACCTCTCAAACTCTAGCCATAGATAGATTAGCTATGGACTTAGACACGTGCAGAAGGATTTCTCAAAAGATTAAACACAGAAGGAGCAGACTGCTAAACATCGGGCGCAAGTTTTTCGATTTCTTCAGAAAAATTTACATACAAGTGAGGATGGATGATTCACTCACTTCCAATGTGTCTAATGACACTAATTTCTCTCTCCCTATTCTCTAATCTTCTTCTGCTCTCATTGCTCGACATTTTCCAACATATTTATATATGAATATATACAAATGTATGGCTAAACAAAGATATAAGTCAGCTAATGTACATATGTGTACATATCTTTGGATTTTCTGAACATGTCCTTCATTCAACCATCTGACTTTGTTTTCTTCTTGACTCCTTGATTTCATTCCTCCATAATTCTTCAATTGATGATTGTCATGCACCAACAGTCTTCATGCATGAAACCTTTCCTTGAATATGGCAACATGTGAGACTTACCAAACTGACATGCTCCACACTTGTAAATCATGTGTTGCTTGGATACATTAGGTATCCCAAGCACACATTGATCCCTGCACATTTGCTTTAGGGTTCTTTCACCTATGTGACCTAACCTCTTGTGCCATATTTCTAACTCTGAAAGTGTTTGATCCTTGTAATTATACAAAGCAATATTCTTGGTGTCTTCTAGCTCAAAAGTAAACAATCTACCTGATTTTTCTCCCTTGGCTATCCTTCTGAATCCATGTCTTGGATCCTCCACATATGCTCCATGTTGTGTGAATCTGACCTGCAAACCTTTCTCCACAATCTGACCAACACTCATTAGATTCTTGGTGATGGTTGGTACATAGAGTATCCTGCTCAATAGGTTCTGGTTACCATCACATTTCTTCACATTTCCAATCTTAACAACAGAATGCTTAGTGTCATCACCTATCTGTACCTGATGTTTGCCCTTGGGTTCTTCCAAATCAGAAAGTAGTGCCACATTGCCAGCTACATGGTTAGAACATCCTGAGTCAATATAAAATAAATGATCATCATTTATACCTGCCTTGGAGGTCATATTCATGATCAATAGGGAGTCATCTTGCTCTTCTGTGTAGTTGTTCTAGTCTCTTCTATTTCTGAATCCACCTTGGTAATTACCATTGTGGTTGTGGTTGTAATTGTTGTTGTATTGATTGTTGTATCCACTGTAGCTTTGATGTTGGTTGAATCTGCCTCTCCCTTGAGAGTATCCACCTCTTGAGTAGCCTCTTCCTCTCTAATTCTTGTAGTTCTTGTAGCATTCATCTGTGGTATGATTGGACAATCCACAAATGTTGCATGGTGATGAGTTGTAGGGTCTCCCCCTACCTGACTTACCTCCTCTGCCTCTTCCTCTAGATGATCTACCTCTCCCTGCATAATTAGCTTGAGAGGTAGAGCCTTCTTCATCCTGTTTCTTCCCTTTACCTTTATCCTTAACTTTCTTATCAGTATAGAGAGCAGAGGGGTTGTTACCTTTTGATTGATCTCTTGCCTTTGTAAACTTTGCTTCATGTGTGAAAAGTTGGCCCATAAGTGTTGTGAGATCAGGGGTATGCATGTCCATATAGAGGTCCATTGCAATGGTGAAACTTTCCCACTTATCATCTGCTTTGAGTCCATTTGTTACTTGCCTGACTATTTGCTCCTCTTCAATCTCCTCTCCAATGCTTGCTAGTTGGTCTGCCACATCTTTAATCTTTGTCACATACTCTAAGACTGATTGCTTGGGCTGCTTCCTAAGGGTTGTGAATTCAATCCACAGTTGATTCTTCCTGGCCCTTGTGTTGGAAGAAAAGTATGTTGACAAGGTTTCCCAAGTCTCTTGGGAAGTCTTACAATTCCTTACATGAGGTAAAAGAAAGTCAGATATAGAGTTAAGAAGGTAAGACCTTGCCAAAGCATCCTTTGCACACCATTGGTTGAGCCTCTCATGTTCATCCTTTGTGGGTAGTCCTCTAGTTTTGAATGAGGGCAATTCCTCATCTCCTGATATGTATCCAAATAAGCTTCTGCCTTGTAGATAGGTCTTTATTCTCAATGACCAAGCCTGGTAATTGTTCCTGTCCAATTTGTCAATGAATGAAGGGAAACCATCACCCATGTTTACCTTATTTGCTCTGATACCACTGTTGGGAGTGATGGTTGGATGCACTCAAGAAATGAGTTGAAGCTGCTAAACCTGCTTTGCTCCAGCCCTCCTTTGCTTCAGATATGCTTAGTATACTTTCTTAGCTTCCAAATGACACAAAGAAACCATATATGTACTTTGCAAATGATTTGTGTAATGATCAAACCAAAACAGATAATTTGGTTCCTTCACAAATCCAAAAACCTTGCTATTTTTGTAATGATACCTGCTCAGTGTTATGCTCAGTGTGACCAGCACACTTGCAATTGAAACAATTCCTTTTGGGGGTATTAAAGTACCTTAATAAGCTACCATTTTCAAGTGGAATCACTCAAATTGATAAACCATACACTGAGAAATAAGTTTAGCAAAATTATGATTACCCCCGACTTTTTAGGAGAGTTGCAGAGATAGACCAGAGGTGACTTCGAAGACGATTTCTCGAAAATGGCTGAATGAAATGTCTTGAAATTTTGTATGCTTGTAGAAGACCTTGAGCTGGTTCCAACAAGCTCTTAAGCTCTTGATTTGGTTCAGTGAGTGTAGCTCAGTGATGAGTAGCACCTCCTTTAATGTCAATCCGGGAAGACGTGAGGATGGTATGAAGACCTCGAGCAAGTGACAGCACAAGTGCGTGAGTGAGAAGCACACCAACATGCACACACATACACACACACGCGCACACACGGCAAGACAAAGAGTGAGTATCAATGGAGTTCTTAGATTACTTTTCAAGAAGCTCTTACAAGTTTGTTTCAATTACAATCTACCCTAAAAAATGAGCTCTCTAGCTCCTTTTATAGTTTTTGACTAGCTTTGGCCCTGTTCAGACCTAGTGTCCGGCCTAGTTAAAAATTAGGTTCCAGGGCTTATTTGAGGGCTCAAACGAGATCCAAAAATTACAAAAATTGGCAGGTAGATACTTCTAAAGCTCCTCAAGTTCAAGGACTCCTTGGCTTGCACAAAATGGAGCTACAAAAATATGAAATGGTATTTACAATGGTGTTTAGTGATGAGAATCACTTTTAATTGGTGTAAGGGTTTTTGAAAAGTTAAAGGGTTGCCTAAGTGCTAGATTTGCGTGAATGCTCATACTTGCTTCTTCATGAGGAAAATTATTGGCCTATTTGCCAGATCTTCTTTGACTGCCATGTCTGCTTGTGCTGTCCCTTCGCTCTGACTCTCTTCGTCTTGTGGCTCCTTCGGTTCCCTGACTGCTGCCAACACCCCCCCACTCTCGCGTCTGTCGCCCCTGACAGACCCTTGTCTAGAGGATTTTTGAACATAGTATTGGACGACATCGGAGGCTAGGTGGTGTTCTTCGAGTCGCAAGCCGCGTGCTAGATCTGTGAGCAAATCATCCCAATTCACAGGTCCGGGAACATCTGGGTGGGGCACCCTCAATTGTTCTGAGTAAATAGTTCTCTCCACAGCAAATAATTGGAGGAGATGTGATGGTCTGGGTATAAAGATTTCGGAGTGATATTCCCAGAATCCTGTGATGAACATCTCCTCAAATGTCTGTTTAAAGCAGGCTGGAAGGTACTTGATTCTGGCGTGCCAAGCATATAATACTTCAATTGACGGGGTGGTACTCATATCGTACACTAGATCCTGGTTTCCTGTCACAAAGCCTGCACCTGAGAAGTGAGGGTCCTTAATGTTTTTAAACGTCCTGAAAGTGATCAGCATTAATTCAAATATTTTCATACACATCTGCGCCATCACATCAAGATTATTGCGTAGCCGAGTACTCCAGTGACGGATTGTAGAAATCATGTAGTTGACCGTGGGGGGTCCTTGTGGAGGTGCTAGATAAACATAATTCAACCATTTTGCACAGGCTTTGATGTCTCTGACGGCAATAGTGAATTCAGGCCAGGTGCATCGTCGAAGAACTGGAATATAACAAGGGTTATACTTAATAAACAACGGCATATTATTCCAAGTTCGGACCATTTCTCGATACGTTTCCAAAAGCCTGATTCTCCAGGTGGGTTGATGGATGGACCCACGCTGAGCACTTTCCGGTATATCGTCTGGACCAAATTGTGTAGCAAATGTGGGAGGCTTGCCACATTGTCGTTGAATCTCCGCGTTGTAATCGGCCAAAAGTATACAGAATGGCACGTATTGGTCATTATTGGTGCCGATCCATCTATGATGAGACATGCTTCTGAAGTATTCAGACTTTATGACAGTTTCTTCTAAGTTCGCTAGTGATTGGATCTGAATGGCCACCCGTTCTTCGTGGGTGTTCGCTGTCCTTTCCAGTGTCTGAAGCCACTCGGGTGCTTCCACTTCCAACGTGTCTAGTCCCTCTGAGGTTCGTCGCCCGCCTGGCATTGGCATAGGAACATAAGGTTCCTCGTACGAATCATCTACCTCAATAGGGACCAACTCTTCTTGCTCTAGTTCTACCACTGGAGATGGCTGCCTCTCGTATGTCAGTAACCTCTGCTGTAATTCTGCTACCTGCTCAGTTAAGGCCTTTACTTCGTCTGAGGTGGAGGTTGATGGGACACTCTTCGATTGTTCCTCCTGTTCCTTAAGTCTGCTCTGAAGTGTGTCACGCTCTCTTTCCAAGTCATCATGGGCTTCTAGGAGATCTGCATAGCTTTCCAAAATGGTTTTCATCGTCTCCGTGGGAACTGCTTTGAACTGCTCTGGATCTATCTCGTGAGGGGAGCCTTCCATTGCCGCTTCCAGATTCTCTTCATTTTGTTTTTGCAGTCTTTTGTTCTCTTCCAGTGTTGTGGCCATATGTTTCCGGAGTAACGCCAAGTTACGTCTGACTCGTAGGTTATCGGCCTGGTATACTTCGAGCAAGGCTTCTAGTTGTTTGACGCCTGATTCTGTCGATGGTTGTGGTGACTCCAATAGTGTTTGGTGAGCCTGCTCAAGCGTTGTGTAGCGTTGATTCACTTCTGCATTTTCCTCTTGTAGAATGTGAAATTGCCTTTGTAAATTCTGATGGTGTTTTGTCAGTTGTTGATACCGGCCGTCCAGAGCTCTCTACTCATTCTGAAGCTGATATACACATTGATTTAATGCTAAAAATATGCTATTTACATTAATGATGCTGGGAGGGGTGAAGATGCAGGGGGAATGGGGGCGGGAAAGGGAGTTGTGAATGATGTGGATGTAAGTGGAGATGTGGGTGGAGGGGGTATGGGAGATGAAGGTGGCATGGGGGGAGGGAGCGGTGCTGTGGTAGGAGATGTTTCCATAGTGTCAATTGTTTGAGTGACAGTGTAGATGGGGATCGTGGGTGGAGTGGATGTGACGTTAGTGAAAAGAGTGGTGAAAGTGGGCATGGTGACTCCCCCGAATTGGATTCCCGGAGAGAGTGGGATTCCCATGACAATGGTGGTGGTAGTGGACGTGGTGGTGCTAGTGTCATGTGGTGGAGTGAATTGTGTAGTGCGAGGTGGGGATGGTGGTGATAGTGGTGCTTCCTGATGTTCGTCTGCTTGCATTGTCTCTCCTGGTGCTGATACATTGATATGAATTTGTTTCCCGGACCTCTTGGGACGAACGGGAACCCTTTTCTCAAATCTGTGAATGTAAGCCATTGCCTCATGGATGGCCTCATCCACTCCTACTGCGTCGGCATGAAGGTTTATGGACTCAATGAACATATCGTCCACACCTTCCTTAGCTAGCAACTGGTTCATGAGTTTCTTGCCCGATTCCAGTGACATCTTATGCTGTTCTTGAACTAGTTGCATGGTTCGATATAGTCTTTTGATTTGTGCCGAATACGCAGGGGCACTTGCCAGCTCTGAAAGCTCGTCATATTCTTGTTCCTCGTAGGCTTCTTCTTCTTGTTCTGTCTCTTGTTCCTCTGCGTCGACTTCTACCACTTCTGGTCGGGTGGGGGCTGCTGTTGTTGTCTGGGGTTGTGGTTCCTGAGCACGTTCTGTTTTCGTCTCGAGATTAGAGTCATAGATCAGTCTAGCCACTTCTTCATCAGTAAGATCGTTGAGAGTAAAACCCTGTGGAAATTTCAAATCTGATGGGATGGGTGGAAATACCAGATTAGGTCCATCTGTGCTTGGTCTTGGTAGCCGGATTGTGAATGGCCTAACGCGTCGTGTCTGGGGAGGGGTAATTTCTGGTGTAGTGGTGGCTCCCCTTGGTTGAGCACAGGGTAATTGTACTCCCTCCCTCATCTTCTTTGATGGGGGGCCTGCTGCTGATAGTCTTCTCTGGAATTCTTGGGCGCGGGGCCATATGAGTGCCCGCTGAATAGGCACGTCATAGGCCAGACATCGGTAGATTATCTTTGTTAGAGTGCAACATCCATGAAGCACATTTTTCTGCTTCTTGTTCCACCTTTGATGGGCTAGGTGGATCTGATCTATGATCCAATGCGGCACATTGATGGGAAGGCCTTCCGTCTCTGCCAGATACAAGCTGAACCATATTTTCTTTGGGGGCATTGTGAATCTCTCCTGGGCGGGGAAAGCAAAATGTTGCATGATGGTCCGCACGTGAAGCGCAATGGTAGGTGTCATCGCTACCATATCCTTCAGCTTATTAAGATCTTTGTGTTTCATTCAACCTGGAACCATTGTTTCCTTTTCCGTGGGGATGTGCATGCCATACATGCCCAATGCTTCTCTTACCAGATTGAGGGTCAACTTGAATCTTTTAAGCTCATGACCCAGTAGCAGTGAGGGTAACACAAAGGTGTTGTCACCTCCCTTGGCCCTGCTTGGCGTGATGGTACTGATAAGATATGAACATCGTAAGAAATCCGGCTTTGGTAAGTGGGCCCTGAAATAACTGTCCACACCGGCTTTGGTCCATACTGATCGCATGACTTCGGCGTTCTGATAGCTTTCAAACTCGCGCGTGAAAAAGTGGTATCGTCCCCATTTACCATTAAATTCCAATTCTGCTTCCCAGAAATAGGTTCCATCGCCCAATGGTCCAGCGACATCACTGAACCAATGCGCATGTTTACCTACTTGAGAAGTGTGCCCTTGAGGAGGATCCTGAATGGGGAGCACATGCACGGCTTGAAGTTCTTGCGGCCTTGCGGTGAGATGTGGCTCGAGGAGGAGTGTTTCTATGTCCACAATCTGTGCACCAGATCCGGCTTGAGAACTGGCACCTCCTGCTTCTGCCATGGCCCTGCTTGCTTGTTGGTTCTGTGAGAATATAGAACCACGTGTTAACATTGTAATGGATAGAATAAATCCGTTGTTGTCCCCGTTACAACATTAACATGAGGTAGATGGTGAGTTAGTGGTTAGTAAGTGCACGAAGACAGTGTGTGTAGTTAATGCTTGGGTAGTCCTAGGAGACTAATGCAGTTAGTAAGTGGGGATGAATTTACAAATTGGGGTCGGGGGGTTTATTACAGGTCTTAGGTTGCCAAATGCAGTGGATGGGTTTTGCTCTTGGTTTCGTAGAGATGCTAGAGAGCTTTATAGGTGTATCGGCTTGAGAATGAGGCTTTTTAGGGACCCATTTACAAGCGATTATGTTCGTGCTCATGGGCCTTGCTGTGTTCCTGAGTGTTGAAAACAAGTGAATGCTGGCTGTGCGAGTGAATTGGTTACGCTGTATAGGTTGTGGCCTCGGCATAGCTATTTGCGCCCGCAAACAAGCCTTAGGCACCCAAATTTTTCTTGATTGTGGGCTAGCCTTCATCGACTTCTTAGGCACCCAAATAGTTTTCACGTTAGCAGAAGAATTTCTGAAAGACTTCTTATTAGTGTCGTGTTGTTGGTTACTAATAAGAGGCTTTGCCCGTGTGGTTGGCGTGAGTGCAACCGGGTGTTCGCCTTTCCGCACCCACACTTGGTTTACTTGCTGGGACATTCTGCTGTGCAGGTACTTTTGATTTCCGGCATAGGTAGTACTCTGCTTCTTCTGCCTTTGATCCACCTTTGGTTGTTGCCTCCTTCTGGCCTTTGGAAAAGAAGGGAGTTCTGTTTCATCCCTGACTCCTTTTTTGAGAATATCATTCCTCTGCAACACATAGTTTTGGACAAGAACAGCATGGTCATCTTCATGTGTACCCCTGGAGGGACCAAGAGTCTGTGCCTTTCCTAGTTCCTTGAGTGCTCCATTATCTAACTCTACTGTAATTTGACTATGATTGACCCAAACCTGAAGAAGTCCACTTCTTAGGTTTAAGTTGACTGCTTGGTCATAGATCCAGTCTTGACCCAAGACAAGAGGTTCAGTGAGATCCTCATCTTGACACACTAGTACTTTAACTGTCATTGCCTCATCATGAATGTAGAGGGGAAGTTCCACCTCGCCCATGCAAGGGGTTTCCACGCCTCCCAATCCTATGAGATATGCTTCCACAAGATTGACAGTTAACTGCAACTCTTGACAGTAAGACAATTTAACAGCACTAGTGGCTGCACCTGAGTCAATCAAGGCTTTTACGGTCCTTGCACTCTTTCCTTGTCCTATATCTAGGGCTATGAAAGGACGTCGGTCAGTTATTCTATGTGAGCTAACACCTGAAACTTCACACATAGCCATGTCATATCTTTGATCTACATATGCATCTTGCCTAGGGTGCTCTCTACCTTGTCTTCTTAATTTCATCCTCCTGATGCGTTCTAAAGCTTCTGCTTGAGCTTCTTCTCGAACTCGCTTTTCTTCCTCTTTGCGTTTCTTAGCAGTGTTGAGTCGGCTGAGCATTTCCTCCGTAAGGGGTTCCTGATACAACTTGACTCTGCATCCGCTAATATAGTTTGGGAGAACATCACCCTCTAATGTGGCTAGTTGTACTGCTCCACTCGTGGAGATCCTATTGATGATCATAGGTCCGTAGCCTCTCTTTTCTAGTTTCCTTGCGTGTTGTTTCAGTGTGTAGACTAAAACTAGATCTCCTGCTTTCAAACCCTTATCCTTCACATGGGCATCGAAGTATGCCTTCTGTCTCTTCTTAGCTGCATATATCCCTGCAGCTGCTCTCAGTCTTGTTTCTCCTAATCGTTCAAGGTCAAAGATCCTAGAGGAGAGCTCATGACCTGTCCATTCGTGCTCTTGTGCTACTCTCAATGTAGGTATTAAGAAGTCCAAGGGTAGCACTGCGTTTTGGCCAAATACCATCTGAAAGGGGGTGGCTTGGAGTACCGTTTTGTAGGCGACTCGGTATGCCCAAACAGCATGGTGCAGCTGTTTGTCCCAATCAGAGCGTTTAGTGTTTACTAATTTTGTCAGTACATTGCATAAGATCTTATTAGTGCTCTCAGCTTGTCCATTAGCTTGAGGGTGATAAGGGGCAGACTTCTTGTGTATTACCAAGAATTCTTGGAGTAGATTTTCAATCACTTCGTTCAAGAAATGAGTGCCTCTATCACTTACAAGCTCTATAGGTAGCCCATATCTTGTGAATACATTCTCAAACAAGAATTTAGCAGTTGTCTGAGCGTCATTCTTTGTCGTAGCTTTTACCTCTACCCACTTAGTTAGATAGTCTGTTGCAACAATGATGTATTCCGCATGAGAACCCTTAGCTGGGGGATTAATAGGACCTACGAAGTCTATTCCCCACTTAGAGAACGCATGTCCACCCATCATAGGTTTCAGTGGCATCTCATCTTTGCGTATAGGATACTGAGTCCTCTGACAGACATCACACCGTTTCACATAGGTATGTGCATCCATGTGAAGGGTAGGCCACCAGAAGCCCGCAAATAGTATTGCCTTGATCACCCGATCCGGTCCAAAGTGTCCTCCTGCTACACCTTGGTGAGCAGTTTCCAAGATCTTGAGATATTCACTTTCATGGACACATAGCCTCAGGTAACCGTCTTTACCACGCTTATATAGATTATCACCAATGAGTGAGTAATCCAGGGCTTCTTGTTCTAAACTCCTTTTCCTAGCCAGAGTCATGTCTGGAGGGAATGTGTTTGTCCTCAGGAAGGATACTAGAGGTTCACTCCAATCTGGCACCATGGATACTTGATAAAGAGTGGCGTGTTCCACAGGTGGTTTAGTGCAGCAGATTGGGCATTCCTTGCACAATTTTTGGACATCAGCTTCCATAGTTGGCCAATGTACTCCGAGTCTCTTTAGGGTCTGTAAAGTTCGTTGCTTTGAGTAGTGTTGCTCTAACGCACCTACATGTGCTAATTGCAACCATTTAGCGTACTCATCCTCTTCTACGCAACAAGCCAAGATCCCTTGATCTGTGTGCTTGTACATACTTCCAGCAATTATGTGGTACTTTTGGACTTTTACAACCTCTCTATTTCGTGTGTTTACTACTCGATGGTTAGGCCCGTATGTCAATACTGGTACCAATGGCTTAGCCCACTGTGGCACCACTTCCAAATTAAACAAGTAAGCATCAGGAAGGTCATCTGATACTCCTTGTGGGGCTCCTCCTGATGTGAGCCTAGAGAGGTGATCTGCTCTCAAATGAGTCCTACCTTTCCGTACCACAACCTCAAAGTCATATTCCATGAGCAAGAGAAACCATCTCACTAATCTTCCTGTATTGCATGGCTTGTTTACGAGGTATAGTAATGCCTGATGATCAGTAAAAAATTTAAACTTATTTGCAAGCAGATAGTGTCTAAATTTCTTAACTGCATATACCATGCCTAATCCTTCTCGCTCTGTAGTGGTGTAATTCCGTTCAGCCGCATTCAATTGTCTACTGGCATAGGCAATTGGAAGATCCATATTACCTTCACCAGTAGGTTGTGCAAGCACACATCCAATAGCATAATTGGATGCATCCACATGAACATGGAATGGCTTATTCCAATCTGGTGTGGTCAAGATTGGTGCTAAACACAATCTTCGTTTAAGCTCCTGGAAGGAATTCTCACATTCATCCGTCCACTCAAAGTGAGTCAGAAGTCCGTACATGGGCTTTGCAATGACAGCATACATGTGTATAAATCGTCGGTAATAACCACAATGCCCCATGAAAGCTTGTACTTCCTTGACATTCTTTGGCCTAGGTAGCTCTGCTATAGCTCTCACTTTCTCTTCATCAGTAGATATGCCATTCTTTGACACTATGTGTCCTAGAATCTTGCCTTGCCTTACCATAAACACGCACTTTTCTGGGTTCAGGTAGACTTGATATTCTCTACATTTGTCAAAGATTTGTCTGAGCTCAGGGATATGGGTTTGTCTAATGTTGGAATGAGCACAAAGATCATCAACATAGACCTCTAAACTCTTCCTCAGGAACTCCTTAAACACATGGCACATCAGCCTTTGGAAGGTCGCTGGTTCATTGGTAAGCCCAAATGGCATTACTCTAAAAGCAAAAATGCCCCATTCTGTGGCAAAGGCTGTCTTATGCTGATCCTCTGGAGCTATGGCTACTTGATTGTAACCCAAAAATCCATCAAGGAAGCTGTACACTTCCTTGCCTGCCACTCTTTCTAAGAGATGTTCTGTGATGGGAAGCGGATAGTTATCTCGAATCGTGGCCGCATTAACCTTTTTCAAGTTAATGCACACACGCAGCTTGCCATTCTTCTTGGGCACCACTACGATGGGGGACACCCATTCAGTGTGCTCAATTTCATAGATAAATCCAGCTTCAACCAGTCTATCTATCTCTTCTTTGATCTTAGCAGCGTAATTATCGTTATATGTATAGGGCTTTTGCTTCGAGGGTTTGGCATCTGAAGTCATGGGGATGGTGTGTGAGCATATGTGAGGGTCAACACCTTTCAAATCCTTGTAACTCCAAGCGAATACATCTCTGTATTCTCTTAGCAAGGCAATTAATGCATGCTCTTCTTCTTCTGTTAGGTCATGGCCTATGTACGTGCATCTCTCCTCTCCTTCTTCTAGGGCCACTACTATTTTCTTGGTGGTTTCTTTGTTATCATAGGCCTCTCCTACTTGTGCCTCTCGTTTCAGCATTCTGATCATGACTCTCCTGTCATCTATCTCATATTTCTTAAAATTTTCCGGGACCTCAAACAAAGATTCTTCCTCTTCTGGTGAGATTTCTCTCTTCTTTCGTTTCTTTCCTTCTTCCTTCGGGGTCACATGTGTCGCTAATCTTACATCATTTGTAAGCTCTCCATGTCTCTGGGGTTGACATTCTACTTCATGGAAGTATTCTTCATCTGATGCAAATGGTGGGTCCATAATGATTGACTCTAGATCGGAATCACTTGCATCCTCAAATGCAATCAGGGCTAGGTTCGCATTCTTCTAGAACTGCCTCTCCCATGATTGGCTCTATGGAGAAGACTGAAATGTCATAGCCATCCTCATCACAGTGAGGTGTCCATTGTTCTTCATTGATGGCTACGTCCATGGTTGCTAAAATTTCTGCCCAGCCATGGGGTTCAAATTCCTCATCAGGAAAGACTACAGGTGCATAGGCGGGGTCTTGAATGGGTCTATGAGTTTCGTTTGCACCTATTTCTCTGGCCTTTTCTCTCTTCTCTTCCTCTACTGCTACTTTGCACATCCATAAGTGGGTGTCTTCATGCATCCATGAGGATCCTGACCCTATGGAATGCACAGATTCCGTATCATCTTTGGCTCTATGGATGGGATTCCATTGGATAGGAGGGACATCTCTATGAGAATAATCCTTGAGATTGACTTTGGTCGTAACACCTAAGTGTTGCAGGTATAAAGAATTGGTTCCCCAATCCTGTACCACTTGCAACTGTCGCATAAATGGTCTTCCCAAAATCATCTCATAGGCATGATTTTTGCTGAAGTCACATATAGCAAATGTATGCTCAAACTCGACACCACAAGTGGTGAGAGTTATTCCTTCTAGCAATCCTAGGGGTCTCTCTATGTGACCATTGGCCATCTGCAATTTCATTCTCGTTGGCCTGAGTGCTGGCTTGCCCCAACGCTTCCATAGGGAAGTAGTGGCAATTGCAACTCCTGCACCTGAGTCCAAAATTGCCTTGGTGGTGTACTCCTGGTAGGTGATGGGAAGATAGGTGTTCCCTTCTTCACCTTCACACATATCTCCTATCTTATCCAAGGGAATTTCTGGCACTATCCTATGGGATCCTACCTGGGAACGAGGTTTGGCTACTTCTGGTACTTGTTTGGCGACATGTTTCCATAATTCAGGTCTAACCTTGAGTAGCTCTTCTAACTTGAGATTGCACTGCACGTTAGTGTTCTTCACTACCTCTGTGTTCCTAGGTATGACTGAATCTTCGTTTCTTACCATGACTGTAGGTGCTCTCATACAGGTGGACCTTGCTTCCCATGGGCCTGTGAAGTGGGGTAATTCTTGTAGAGAGTTAGACTCAAAATCTAATCTTTCCTGAGATTGGGTGCTCTCCTGCTCCTCATAAATGGATGGGATATCTTGTGGGAATTGGTCATGTGCATCATCCACAAGTTCAATAGGAGGAGGGACTTCACTCTCTTTAGCCCATTTGTCTTCTTGAATCTCTCGTAGGAATTCTGGTGTGAATCGATTCATGGAAGATGATGTGTCTGGCTTCGTAGAGTTAGGCACATAGGCTTCAGGCACATAGGCCTTCTGGGCAGGAAGGCTTGCTCTTCCACTTGCCTTGTCCTTATGTCGAGAGGTGGGTTCCTTCTCTGATTGTGCAATCAACTTCTCTATTCTTTCTAACAGTCCATCAAAGTGCAACTGTGTCTTAGCTGAACTAGAGATGTTAAATAAGCGACTGGCCTCAAACATGGTCTGAGCCAATTCCACCATTTTGGCACAAATTTTAGTTCGTTCAAGCTCTAATTCTGCTTTAGGGTAGCACTTTTCATGATCAGTTATGTTTGGCCCTTCTTGGATTCTGGCCTGATATGCTTTAAGCATCATATTAAGGTCTTCGGGAGTGGGATCTGCTAGGACTGATCCTACTCTAGGGGGTGGTGGAACTAGTTGAGTCGGGTCGGATGGCGATGGGAATGGTGGTGGTGGGATAGTGTGAGAGGGGGTTTGAGAGGTGATTTCAGTTATCCTAGCTTTGGTTTCTCTTATGCTTTCCTCGAGTTCACTCATCTTTTTAGCCCATTGTCTTTTCATTCTTTCCCGACTATCTTTCCATGCTCTAGTCCTTTTCTTTGTTATGCTCTCGGTTTCACTAGCCTCTGGGTTCTTATCCTGGTTTACCCCTTGATTCTGCTGCAATGCTTGAGCTCTAGTGACTACCTGTACGGGAGCAGTGGAAGTGACACTTCCTGTGGAATCTACCACTAACCCAATAACGTTGATAGGAGTGATTTTTGGCATATTATTGGGGTTCTTTGGGCAATCTCGTAAGAGATGCTCTTTTCCACAATCTTGGCAAAAGCCTTGGATCGTCACGGACTGAGTTTGTGTAGGTGGAGGTAAGGGACAATCACGAATGAGGTGATCTCCTTGGCATCTGTAGCACGGTCCTCTTGGGAATGGAGGTCTTACCTGCCTAGGTTGAGGCCTAGGGTTGGGGTTTGCATACATGACGTTTGTATAATCTGACTCCCAACTAGGTTCATTTGGCTCTTCGCTGTAATAGGACTCACCATGTTCTGGAGACTGCATGTAGTACGCCTGGGGACTATCAACATGTGTAGAATCAAAGCTATGGTCACTCGGGTCACTTTCAGAAAGCAAGGGTGTTACAGGGACTATAGCTCTATTCAGGTTTTCTTCTGCAACAGCATACTTTACCGGAATCACATTGGCTGGGGCTGGGGGTTGTTGTGCTAGCACAGGCTGAGGCCTTTGTTGGTTTTGATATTGTGGTTGATAATTTTGTTGTGGCCTGCCATATGGTTGTGGAGGGTACGGGTTCTGGTATCTTCCCTGCTGAGGGTATGGCTGAGGGTAGGGTTGCCTAACTGCCTGCTTGTTGTATGGGCAATCTTGTGCGGTGTGATTGGTGTATCTCCGTTCTATGGTGCAGTACTGGCTACTAGGATTTACTTGGGGCTGAGCCATAATGGGGCAGACATTCGCCATGTGGTCACCACCACAAGTATAGCACCTTTTCACAGGGGCAAACCTTGGGATTTGTTTGCTAGTTACACCTAATTTCTGAGCTACTTTCTCTGCAAGTTCCTCGATTGATGTGGATTGCGTAGAAGAGAGGTTTGAGGCACTATCCGAATCTTTGTATATCTTGGAAAGCTCTAACTCCTCCCCTAGGTTGTCCTCAATGTCAATACACATGCGTACACACTCTTCTATGGTCCTAGGGTCCTTCAAGTACACATATGATCTTAATTTGGTACTTAGCAATCCATCCAAGAATAAAGCCACTTGCTTGGCTGGTGTGGGTAACTCCGAAACAGGGCATCTTTCAAGATATTGCCTAAATCTCCTTCCTGCAAGTCTTACAGTCTCTTGCGGGGTTTGCTTGAAGCTGTGAATCAGCGAGGAGGTATTATGCCTTATGCCACTCTTAGAGAATTCAATAATGAAAGCCTCTAGGAGTTGGTCTATGCTCCTGAACTGCCTCTCATTTAGTGGCTGAAACCATGTCAGGGCAGTGTTCCTAAGGGTCAGACCAAAGGCATTGTACTGCGTGAATAGATCCTCCACTTGTTCAGCTCTCAGGACTTGTCTAAACTCAGCCACATGATCGTTTGGATCTCCAGTGCCATCGAAGTAGTTCTTCATGGACTTAACTAGCTGAGTCGGTCTCAAGGTTCTTGTGTGCTCTCTAGGTCGTGGTAGAGGGAACTCATCCGCATTTCTTTGATTCCTGTGAGCTCTAAGTATCTCAGGTTCTACTCTATTCGTTTCCGTCCTCGTTCTTTCTCTGCCCACTGGGTTGGCAAAGCTTACTTCTGGTCTATCTCTACTTCTGTCTCTTTGAGTTCCATGAGCTTGGGATGTTCCAGCTCCAGGGTGACCATAGGATACATTCGATCTTGGTTGGGGGAAAATGAATTCACCTTTCCAAGTGTAAGCATGCCTATCATTTTCCGTAACCACAAAGATCCTCTCCGAAGTGTGATCTAAGTAGGTCACTCTACCTGGGCTATCCGGATCCTTAAACTCATAGATCATGATAGTTCCTATATCCATTGGCCGATCAGCTTTGTACCTCCAAAAGGCCTTGTCAGTCTCTCGGTTCAGAAGCAGATCTATGCTCTTGTTGTCTTGGGGCACCCACTCAGGTGTGATAATCCTAGTGAGAACAGATTTGCCTCGGGGTGTTCTAGGTTCTACTCCCATGTTTCCTTGCTCCAAGTCACCTAAGTCCGCTTCTGAGATTACATTCCCAAATTCATCTGTCCTATCTGGGTGACTGGTGACTACGTATATGGTTCCTTCTTTGTCCAAGTATGCTCCGTTTTCAAACTTGACAGCTGGGTGCTCTAATCCTATGGATTGATCAGGATTCTTAATCTGTACCACAGATCTTCCTAGGCCGTCCTCATAGATGCTAGCACCTAATCGGTTGGTCCTAAGGTATTCCAACTGTGTTTTGTAAGGGCCTTCTACCCTGTACAAGTATGGCACACCTGAACTACCTGTCGTTCTGTCCATGCCTTGAGACATCTCTGATTCACTGGTATCAGAGCTAGGGTAATGCGAGTGGTGACTCAACTGCTGGGCCCAAGACCTAGCAGTGTGGTTGACACTAGCCTCTGAAGACGTAAGGCTTTGTCTCTCCCTTACTAGATGCCGTCCTGATCTAAGGTTCATATGCCTATTTAAGTAGCCCAATTTTTGCCCAGAGTACAACCTCGTTGCCGATCAATTGGTACCAGTCACTTGATTCCTTTTTTTGATTATTTCTCGTGTTTAAGGTCTTGTCTGATATTACGTCGTCAGGAATACTTGAATGTTCTTCGTGCTTTTAGGTTGATCGTTCCCCGTTAGGTTCTTTCCCTTTATGTTATCGATAGTACACGGATTAAGTTTTTACCTTGAGCTTGAGTTTTTAGGTAGTCTTCAACTTGATACCTGCCTATCATCGCCCTGACTTACTCCTACCTCTAGTCGTTCTTAGCCTAGACTATGAATTGACAGAGGGGGTTAAAAGGTTCCAACCTTTTGTTTCCTGCTTGGTTGCCCTTGAGTGCCTAGGAAGTGTGTTCCCAAGCTTGCACTTACAGTTGCTTAGAACGCCTTTCGAAGCTCTCAATAGATCTGTAAGAGTCCCAAAGTTAGCTTTAAGATTTAAATTCTAAAAGACAGAACCAATGATTTTCATTCCTGTAGCACAAACACTAACTTGCATAGTGATTTTTAGGAAAACAATTCTAAAGATCCCTGACCTTGACCCCCCTGGTTATGGTCAACTTCAAAATACCCTATCTAAAAGATTGATTTCGTATGAAAAAGTTATGACTGTTCAGGGTTTAGGGGGTTAAAACAGGATTCAATCTGGCTGACAGATTCTAGGGTTTTCTCCCAAAACACAAGTGTAGGAACCTCCAATAATGCTAATGGATTGACTATTTTGCCCCAAAAGCAAACCCTAATTTTTGGCCGAAAAGCCTGTCAATCGCGATCGACGGTGTCAATCGCGATTGACAGAGGTGTCCGTCGGGCCTGTCAGTCGCGATCGACAGTGTCAATCGTGATCGACAGAGTCGATCGTGGCTGTCAATCGCGATCGACGGTATCAATCGCGATCGACACGTTTTCCGGATTTTTCGCCGAAATTTCAGTCACTCGGGGGCCTATCAGTCGCGATGGACACGTGGCTACGCGTAAAAGTCAATCAATCGTTGAATTTCAGTCGGTCGCGATCGACGGTTTCAATCGCGACTGACAGAGGTGTCGATCGTGGCTGTCGATCGCGATCGACGATATCAATCGCGATTGACAGGGTCCTACGTGGCAGTCTGTCGGTCGTGAGGTCTGTCGGTCGCGATTGACAGGGTCTGTCGGTCGCGATTGACAGGGTCTGTCGGTCGCGATTGACAGAGGCTGTCGGTCCCGATTGACAGAAAAACACGGAATTTTTCTACTGTTTTAGGTGATTTGGGATGTGCTCATCATGCTTGTGCTAGTGGTGAACTTTGTTTTACCAAATGATCGAATTTTCTGTCGATCGCGATCGACAGAGGCTGGCGACTGCGAGACAGATTCGACGAGTTTCGTACCTGCGCAGGGAGCTGGGGATGGTCATTCAGCAAGATCCTGCAAAAAGCTCAAGAAACATGCAAGAAAACACACGCAATATCGCTCTCTCGCTCTCTCTCACAAGTGAAATGAGGGAAATGAGGTGGGAAAGGTGATATGATCAAAAAACAGAAATTTTCGCGATGATGGAGATGGAGGTGGGAGATGGTGATGATGATGATGGTGATGAAGATGGTGAAGGAAAAACAAGAAAATAGGTGAAAGTGAAGAAAATACCTACAACTCCAACGCGTCAACTCTACATCTTACCATCACACGCTCGTCCTCAAAATTCGATCCCCGACAACGGCGCCAAAATTTGGTGTAGCTCAGTGATGAGTAGCACCTCCTTTAATGTCAATCCGGGAAGACGTGAGGATGGTATGAAGACCTCGAGCAAGTGACGGCACAAGTGCGTGAGTGAGAAGCACACCAACATGCACACACATACACACACACGCGCACACACGGCAAGACAAAGAGTGAGTATCAATGGAGTTCTTAGATTACTTTTCAAGAAGCTCTTACAAGTTTGTTTCAATTACAATCTACCCTCAAAAATGAGCTCTCTAGCTCCTTTTATAGTTTTTGACTAGCTTTGGCCCTGTTCAGACCTAGTGTCCGGCCTAGTTAAAAATTAGGTTCCAGGGCTTATTTGAGGGCTCAAACGAGATCCAAAAATTACAAAAATTGGCAGGTAGATACTTCTAAAGCTCCTCAAGCTCAAGGACTCCTTGGCTTGCACAAAATGGAGCTACAAAAATATGAAATGGTATTTACAATGGTGTTTAGTGATGAGAATCACTTTTAATTGGTGTAAGGGTTTTTGAAAAGTTAAAGGGTTGCCTAAGTGCTAGATTTGCGTGAATGCTCATACTTGCTTCTTCATGAGGAAAATTATTGGCCTATTTGCCAGATCTTCTTTGACTGCCATGTCTGCTTGTGCTGTCCCTTCGCTCTGACTCTCTTCGTCTTGTGGCTCCTTCGGTTCCCTGACTGCTGCCAACAGTGAGCACTGAGAAATGCTCCTTGGAAGTTGGCAGACTTGAAGTAGAAAACACAGAGAACCAGATATGATGAATGTGTAACTATCTATTGATTGATATGATTATACAAGCTCATTAGCATGACAAGCATGGCTAATTGAGGTGTGGTAGTGTAGGCTATGATGTAGCACTAACACATACTCATTTACAAGAGAAATAAGCCTCGGGAGTTGAGCTACAATGAACAAGCTTACCCGCGACTTTTTGATTGTGCCTTTTATAGAGAATGAGTTGAGATTTGAATTTGAATTCAAATTCAAATCTCCTATATTCTCTACTCTAAAAGTAAGGAGATATTCTCTCCAATCACACCATCCAAATTTCCACGACTCTAATCAGTTAGGTGTGTATACATAATGCCAAGCCATTTAGACTTTTACAAAGAGTAAAATGTAATAACACATAGGCAAGTGTTCCTATGGTTCTAGCTTCCCATAGTGATATCCTTCAAGGGTTCCAATCCAAATTTTCCAAGGTTTCAAGCCAATGTGTGAAGGCTTGAAATGCACCAACAACTCAAATACATTTTAAGTTCATATATAAATAGATACATTAGTAAGTGTATGGATCGATAAATCAATAATATGTGTACACAAATGATAGTTTATATACATTTACTATACTACGTATGAGTCTTGTCACATGACTCTATATAACTATTATGACAGTAAGAGTCAAAGAATCAGACAATCACAAAAGTTTCTATACACCTTATGATCTACACTAAGTATTCTCATCGGAATCTAAGTGACTAGTGTGGGAGTAAGAGTCAAACAATCAGACAATCACAATAGCCCTATACACTCCCTATACTATTGAGAGAGTAGGAATCGAGGTGGGGATTCAAACAATCTCAATAGATCTATTGCTGAGTCCTATACTGTTGTGAGAGTAAGAATTGATGTAGTGAGTTAGACAATCACAATAGTTGTTTATTTTAAATCTTTTTCATCGATGTATACAAGTAAGAAATGCTTTTGTGAGTCAAACATGTATACATGTGATGATTAAAAAACACAAAACTAATTATATAAATACAAATTAGGCATATGTAAGAGATGCATATGCAAATCATACAATATGCATGATATAATAAACAAAATAATTAAAATATCAATAAATAAAAATTAAATCAATACCTCAATGATATGGTGAAGGAAAGTCTCTATGAAAGAAATGGTAGGATTAGAGCTCTATAGAGTAGCAATCAAGCATGTGCGCAATGAAATTCTCAATCAAATGTAAAATTATATATATTCTTTGCTAGGAATTGCTTTTTGATCGAAAGTGCTTGCGATCGAAATGCTTTTCGATCAAAATGTTTTTCGATCAAAAGCCTTTTGATCAAAAGTTTATCTATGTCCATTTTTTTGGTGTTTATTCAGATAACCACAAATAAAATGAACATATTTGGTATTTTTTAATTATTTGATCGAATAAATACAACCTAGTTCAATATATCCTAAATTGTACATCTATCATTAATAAATTTGATTTCAACCCAATCTTGGGTAGTGCTAAAAATGACATGGAATTTTTCTTGATCTATGTCATATATAAAACATTTGAGAATTTGAAAGAACTACTATTAGTAGTAGTAGTTAGAATGATCTTGCCAACTCCCATACTTCATAAGAGGACTTGTTAGCACACATGATATTATTAGACTCAAGTGAACTTAAGAAATTGCATTGTGAGGTAATATGTTTAATTGCATTAATATCAATGTATTAAACATCTAAGTCTAGTGTAGAAATATGATCCTAATGAGAACATGGATCAAAATTGTAAAAAATACTAAATGCCTATTTCTCATTCCAAACAAGATTAGTAGACAATGTTTAAGGTGTAGAGGCCTCTACAACAATCATTCTAGCTGCTTTCTTCTTTGTCTCCATTATAACTACTGAATGACAACTCTTTATGACATGATCATTTGCTTATAGTACTTGCAATATTGTTTCTTCTTTTTTTGTTAGCTTATCATTGTTTTCTTCATTCTTTGATTGTGCAACATTAATAGATTTTTGCTTACTAATAGATGCCCTTCTAACTAGCTAAGAAAGTTTGATCTACAACATGCATAATTGAAATATTCTTCCTCAACTAATATTCCTGCAACAAAACAGAGACTAACTCCTCGAATGTCTAGGCATTTGGTTTTCCTTTCATCATCAATCAAAGGTTAGAAGTATAAATCTTACATGAATCTAGACCACCGCTAAGAAAAGTCTACAATAGTGAAATATGTGGTGAGTTTTCATCAACATAGATCAACTACTCCTTCAAATTTTTGATCCTTGTAAAAGAAAATTACCCATAGAATCTCCTTTACTCATATGCTCACTCCCCAACTATTCTTTAAGGTTAGCAATACATATTCAACAAACAGAGCTATCAATGCATCTACAAGTCCAGCTCAACCATCCCAAAAACGTTTTTGTATAGGAGGTCCAACATGAGATGCAACATGAATAAGGAATTGAAGATCATCATCTTCAATGCCATCAACATCACATTCAATAATTGTTTTGCAAGTGTAGTACGACACTTTCAAAACCCCACATAACATTCCACAACCTTGTTGCCACCAATACATGACACATCATATGATCCCAAAATGGGTAATTAGTGCATCCAACTTGTCCTCAACAACCAACGTACAAAATACATCATTGGTTTCAATCATTGCCAGTAACCCAGAAAATTACTATATCTCAAGAAGTATTTATAAATTATGAGTGTGTTGTGCAACGGGTGCATGAATGAGAGAGAAATAGGAGAGAATCCTCTTAGAGGGTTGTTCCTTAGTGTGTGATTGCCTATGTTTACAGAAGCTTGCATGGAGAAGAATGATGAAGGTGAAAGAAGTGTTGTTTAGAGACAGACATAAAGTAGTGAATTGTTAAACCACATCTTTGTGTTCAATGAGTTTAATGTGCATGATATTCAAGTGCATGTAGATATTGCTTGGAATTCATGATGCAACTCAAAATTTTGATCTAGTTGTGATGGCATTAGATTGCTCAAAACTTGTGTAAGATATAGAACTTAATAATACTCAATGATACCATCTATTAGCTGTTGTTCTAATGATGCAGGTATCAAATTATTTTCCTTGCGTTCTATGGATAATTTATGGGTGTGCTTAGGAATTCACTCAAACAGTTGGATTTCTTCTAACAGTTGCTAGTCACTTTTACAGGTTTTTCCAAAACTGCACATCACTCACGGCTCTTTCCTTCCTTTCCAAGAGTCTGCAGATATTAACTTTGAGTGATTGCTGCAACCTCGAGAGGCTGAATCTGAATGTGAGTTGAGGGCTGTGCAAACTTGGTCTTACCAAATGTGAGTGATGACATGACTGATTGAATACATGTGTGCTATACTTGTGTTGATGCGCAGGTGTCGCTTCCAAAATTACAGAAACTCTATTTAAATGGGTGTACAAGGTTGGAATTGAGTCCGGAGGAACTTGTTACCTCCATGCCATCATTGCATGCGCTCAATCTATCTGAATGGCTTAATAAATTACAGTAGAAAAAGAAGAGGCGCTCAATAAAGTGGAAAACTAGAAAAGAGAAGGATATTATTGAAACAAGAAAAAGAAATGAAAAAGGAGCCTGAGATTGAACCATGGAGCACCCAATTAATATAAAAGAAAGAAATATGAAGATGATGTTGAAGCTGCTAATAATGACAGAGGAAGTTATCAGAGTGAAATTTTTGAGTGAGGTTGGAGAGACATGAGGGGGATTTTCAGACGTCGCGGAAAGCATTGGCTTCCATCGACCGCACCCCATGTCGTGCATGTTGAGCACGGGCCTTCGAACATTCTATTACTCTTTTTGTTATAACTTATGGAATATGTTGAACAATGCATTGTTGGAGTGTAACATGGAATATGTTGAACAATGCATTGTTGGATTGTAACAGTAACATGGAATATGTTGAACAATGCATTGATGGATTATAACATGGAATATGTTGAACAATGCATTGTTAAAGTGTTATATTTATTAATGTATTAATGTGTTTCTGATGTTTCTGATATAGCAGCTGAAGGTTCGTGAGGAGCATGCAAGGCGTGAAAGGGCGGATATCAATAATCCGAATAATTATTATTTAGCTTGTAAATAACCTGCATAGAAGGTTCTATTGTTAGATACAGTTAGAAAAGTAATGATTAGAATAAGGGTTGTTGTCCTTAGTTTCTGTTATTGAAAGCAATGGCTTTCTGTAAAAGTTACCAACTTTTAGTTTCACACCTACTTTTCAAAGCCGCTCTCATGTAACCACTCTTTTCGACGTAATCAAAAAGTCCTATAAATACATGCACTCTCTGGACTATCGAAACAGAGTGCATGGGGGGAGATTGCACCCAATACTGCATTCTGTCTCGTCTCTTGTTGCGTCTATTCTTTGTGTGTTTTCTGTGTTCGTAACCTCTGTATGCGCGTGAGCAAGATCCTGACAACACTTTTACAAAGAGAGTGTCAGTCGTGGACTAGGGTTAAGAGTGGTTTCGGAACACCACTTGGTAGTTGGAACCTGGAAGCTTGGGCTCCTGCCCTCTTTCTCTCTCTCTCTCATGTTTGTGCATGGCTCTTTCTCTCTCTCTCTTTCTCTTTCTCTTTCTATTTCGCTCTCTCTTTCTCTCTCTCTTGACTTCTTTCTCTCTCTCTCTCTGGTGGCCTGATGGTCATGACTCACAAATGAATATTCTTCTACACCAGACCATTGGATTGGACCTAATTGTCCTTTATGAGTAAAGCATAGAGAAGAAAGGGGTATACGAGTGATTCATTATAATCAGAATAAGCAGCAAGGATAACAATAGCAACATGACCAGCAAGCTGCTCAAGCGAATGTTGTAGTAATAGATTAATTGGATCAAGAATGTCGTAATGATTTAGGTGCAAGTACATCAGGAAGTCCACATCAAGACCATGATAATCAGTGGAATTGTGATTGTAAGCAATGCGATAAAGTTAAGGATGTGGATGTCTTGGTGGTTACAAGGTCCAAGAATAAAGGTCCTATTGATTGGCAAGAGCAAAGAGATAGATATGGGACAAGTTTAGAAACAGATCCAACAGGATCAGCAGATGCAAGAGCAATTTGAGATTTCATCCTAGGAGGATGAAGCTGAAACATCTGTGTATAAAACAAAGAAGGAGGAAATGATGAAAATTAAGCAAGAGCTAGATAACGATTGGTTCGAGGTAATAATTAACTCTTCTTTGCACTTGTCCTTAGATCAGTTATTGTCTTTGGTGCCAGCTTTTTGAGAGAAATTGCTAAAGAAGCTAATTGGACAGTAGTTAGAGCTAGCGGCTATGCAGGTACCTTCAACATCAGCTAATAATATTGATCTAGCTGATGTGGATTTTGTTGTGCCAGTAATTCAGCCACATTATAAATAAAGGCCATTTGATGAGGTTTTGTTAGGTGGTGGCTCAGAAATAAATATATTACCTAAGCAAATTTTTAAAGAAATGGGGAGTGGGGCTTTGAGTCGAGCACCGCTTCAGGTAAAGATGGCAGATGAGACTAGAGTCCAACCTTTGGGCATTTTGAAGCAGCAACAAATCACAATTGCAAGGATGTCACTCATGGTAAACTTTGTTGTAATTCGAATGTCTAAGTCTACTTACCCATATGAAATGTTGGTAGGTAGACCTTGGTTCAGGTTGGCAAAATTTAAGAAAGATTGGGGATTGAATCTAGTTGTGATCACAAAAGGCAAAAAGCAGGTTGCCATACCAATGAAAGGTAGAAGAAACATTTCTGTAACAGAGAAACCATTGATGGCTCAGACCATTAGTTTGGCTAATGAGATTCAAGACGATGAAGAGGAGGAATTTTTTAGGGCAAACCCAACAATATGACTAGTCGTGGAAGTAGACGTGGAAGGTGTGTTATCCAAGGACGAAGAACTTTTGGAGAAGACAAGTGAACCAGCTCCAGGTGACACATTGGAGGGTATCCAATTGAGAAGGATGTTTGAGCAAAATCTAGGAATTCTGATGCAGCACAAACTGGAGCAGCAAGAGAAAAAGGTAATTAATTTGGCTGAAAGGATATATGAACAAAAATATGCAAGTTTTGGCAAGATAAAGGAGGATGAACTTCAAGAGATTAATTTAGGAATAGATGCTGACCCAAAGTTGGTGAGAGTCAACAAAGAATTAGAAGGTCAGTTCCTTGAAGTCCTGATTTGTTTGTTGAAGGAGTATGTGGATGTATTTTCTTGGAACTACTCACAGGTGAAAGGAATAGACCCTAATCTACATCAACATAGGATAAATTTAAAGAAATATGCAGTTTTGGTGTGCACCAAAGATATCGGATGAATCCTAATTTTGTGAAACAAGTTAAGGAAGAAATTCATAAGTTATTGGTGTTGGTGCAAAGTTCAAGCCTACACATTTGGCTAGAGTTATTTGTTCAATTGAAACTCCATGGAAACCTTTGCTATGAAGACTTTACCTTTTACCATTTGTAAAAGCTCATTTAATTCGAAGGAATATTTGTAACTACCTACAAACTCGTGGAGTTTGTTTGATGGAAATTTCACGACTTTAATTGGAGAGAATAACTCCTAGATTGATGGATCAACTTAGAGAGAGCCAAAGGTTGAATTCAAATTTCAAAATTTGAATGAAGCACTATAAAAGTGACTTGTAAAGTCATGGTTAAAAGAGCCTTCATTTTCCCGCGTTTTATCCATCACAGTGTAAGAGAGTGAGGCTTACTTCAGAGCCTTCACTACTCCCTATCATTGGGCATTGATCATCATGCGAATGAACATGTATAACATTGTCTAATAATACATTAGATCAATAGTTTCAATCTATGGTCTCTCTGTCTTATTCACTCAAAATAGTCATTTTGTACTGATCATGTCTCAGTCATTCCTTCACCGCTTTTCATGTTCGATAGCTTGTTAGAATCAGCTCAAAGTTCTCTACATGATCACAAAATTTGAAGTTAATACATTCAGCCAATTTGGAGAGAAGCACGTCGAAGCACTCACTGGTCAAACTCTGCAGAGGTCCTAAAAAATGGAGGATAATGGTTTGATTGCTAAATTGATTGCTCTGTGTATAATGTATCATTTTAAGTGATTCCACTTGGAATCATTAGCTCATTAAGTTAATTTGATATCTCCAAAAGGAATGTTTAATTACTACTGTACTGGAAGCATTGAGCATAACAAGCAACAGGTGTGTGAACAAAAATAGAAGGTTTTCATTGATCCTTCAAATTGGAAGTAGTCTGTTTTGGTTCAATCATTTCTCACACCATTTCCAAAGTACATAGGCACTTATTTAGTGTCATTGGAAAGCTAAGAGGGCTCACAAATCAACTCTGAAGCTTCAAGGGGCTGGTACAAAGAAAGATTCGGCAGTACCTACTCATTTCTTGGAGTGTCCATCCATCTTTCCCAACAGTGGTATCAGAGCAAAGTTAAGGTAAAATGGGAGATGGTTTTCCTTCATTCATTAAAAAATTGGATAGGAACGATTATCAAGCATGGTCCCTAAGGATGAAGACATACTTGCAAGGAAGGAGCCTTTATGGATACATATCAGGAGATGAGAAGATGCCCATATTCAGAAGCAAAGTACAACCTACAAGAGAGGAGCATGAAAGACTCAACAAATGGTGTGCCAAGGATGCATTAGCAAGGTCTTACTTACTTAAATCAATCTTTGATTTTCTTCTTCCACATATTAGTATTTGTAAGACATCCCAAGAGACTTGGGAAACATTGTCTTCATATTTCTCTTCCAACACAAGGGCGAGGAAGAACCAATTGTGGATTGAGTTTACCACTCAAAGAAAGAAACCCAAGCAAGGCATCTAAGAGTATGTTACCAAAGTCAAAGATGTAGCTGATCAATTGGCAAGCATAGGAGAAGAAATTGAAGAGGATTCGATTGTAAGACAAATAATCAATGGTATAAAAGATGATGACAAATGGAAGAGCTTCACTACAGCTATCAACTTGTACATGGACATGTAGATTCCAGATCTTACCACACTCATGGGGCAAATCTTTACCCATGAAGCCAAGCTCAACAAGAATGGAGATTCATCAAGAGGTATTAGCCCTTCTGCCCTATACACTGATAAAAGCAAGTCAAAAGAAAAAGAGAAGAACAAGAAGGTTGAAGATGAAGGAACTACCTCCCAAGCCAACTATGCAGGGAGAGGTAGAAAATCAAGAGGAAGGGGTAGAGGAGGTAAGCAAGGTAGGGGGAGATCTTATAACTCCTCACCATGTAATATTTGTGGATTGTCAAACATACGACAGATGAGTGTTACAGGAACTTCAAGAATCAGAGAGGTAGAGGTTATCAAAGAGGTGGATATACACAATCAAGAGGAAAATTCGATCACCATCAAGGATACAATAACAACTACAACAACAACTACAATAAAAACTACCAAGGAGGCTACAAATAAAGGAAAGACTACAATAACTATACAGAGGAGCAATAAGATTCTCTTTTGATTATGAATATGACTTCAAAACCAGGTATAAATGATGACCATCTCTTCTACATTGACTCAGGATGCTCAAATCATGTGGCAAGCAATGTAGCTCTTCTCTCTGACCTTGAAGAACCAAAGGGTAAGCATCAGGTACAAACAGGTGATGATACCAAGCACTCAGTAATTAAAGTAGGAAATGTTAAGACCTCTGATGGAGATAGAAATCTTTTGAGTAGGGTTCTATATGTACCTACAATTACCAAGAACTTGATGAGTGTTAGAAAGATTGTGGAAAAAGGTTTGAAGGTCAGGTTCAATCAATATGGAGCATTTGTGGAGGATCATCAACATGGATTCAAGAGGATTGCCAAAGGAGAAAAGACAGGTAGATTGTTCACCTTTGAACTTGAGGATACAAGGAATACTGCACTTTATAGCTAGAAAGATTAAACATTATTAGAGCTTGAAATTTGGCATAAGAGATTAGGGCTGTTGGCATACAAGTCAGATGAAGAGCATACTAGCACAACGGAGCAGTCATGCACAATACGGCAACAAGGCCCAATCATTTTTTCCATGGACCATTTACAACTCAAGTGATTTTAATCACTACAGAAACATTGTAAATTCCGTTTTTGGTAGAATAGACTCCATTTTGTGCAAGCCGAGGAGTCCTCGAGCTTGAGGAGCATTAGAACTAGCTACATATCAGTTTTCATAATTTTTAGACTCCGTTTGAGCCCTCAAATAGGCTCTAGAACCTAATCTTTAACTAGGCCGAACACTAGGTCTGGACAAGACCAAAGCTAGTTAGAAAACTATAAAAAGAGCTAGAGAGCTCATTTTTGGGTTAGATTGTTTGTGAATTGAGCTTATGTAAGAGGCTTTTTGACTAATGCAAAGAACTCCATTGTTCCTCTCCTTGTTCTTGCCTTGTGTGCGCGTGTGTGTGTGTATGTGTGTGCATGCTTGTGTGCTTCTCACTCACACACTTGTGCCTTCACTTGCTCATAGTCTTCATACTAGTCCTCACATCTCCACGGATTGACAATTATGAGGTGAATCTTCTCATGTTGGTACTCACCATTGTGCTAGAGTGACACCAAATTTGGCGCCGTTGCCGGGGAGAGAGCTTCGAGGATGAGCGTGTGATGGTAAGACGTCGAGTTGAGACATTGGATTTATAGGTAATATCCTTCCTTTTCTTTATTTTTCTTCATTTTTTCCTTACTTGCGCATCACCATCATCACCATCATCATCCCCACCATCTCCCACCTCCATCTCCATCTCCACAAAAAATTTCAGTTTTTTGGTCATATACACTCCCCACCTCATTTCCCTCATTTCATTGTGAGAGAGAGCGAGAGAGAGCTTGCATGCTATTTGTTTTTGGTGTGTTTTTGAGCTTTTGTTGCAGGAACTAGCTGTACCACCTTCTCCAGCAGTGTGCGCAAGTACGACAGACTCTACACAAGTCCCGGGACGACGACCTCTATCTGTCGCGACAGACAAAAAAACTTAATATTTTGTGAATGCGTGTTTGGCACGGTAACCTACACCATTAAAGCACTCCAAATCACTAGAAGTTTCTCAAAAATTTGCGTTTTTTCAGTCTATCGCGACAGACACCATCTATCGCGACAGACACCGTCTATGACAGACAGAGACCCACGATAGACCCCGTCTATCGCGACAGACACCTGTCTATCGCGACAGACCAAATTCCACGACAGATCCAGTCTATCGCGACATACCAAATCACGACAGACGACAGACACCGTCTATCGAGACAGACCACTCTATCGCAACAGACACCGTCTATCGCGACAGACACCGTCTATCGCGACAGACCACTCTATCGCGACAGACCACTCTATCGCGACAGACCACTCTATCGCGATAGACCACTCTATCACGACAGACCACTCTATCGCGACAGACACCGTTTATCGTGACAAACCACTCTATCGCGACAGACACCGTCTATCGCGACAGACCACTCTATCGCGACAGACACCGTCTATCGCGACAGACACCGTCTATCGCGATAGACACCGTCTATCGCGGCAGACACCGTCTATCGCGACAGACCACTCTATCGCGACAGACACCGTCTATCGCGACAGACCACTCTATCGCGACAGACACCGTCTATCGCGACAGACACCGTCTATCGCGACAGACCCATCTATCGCGACAGACACCGTCTATCGCGGCAGACCCATCTATCGCGACAGACACCGTCTATCGCGACAGACCACTCTATCGCGACAGACACCGTCTATCACGATAGACAGACATTTTCGGCAAAAATTAAGGGGTAAAGTTTTTGGAAATTTAGGCTAATTTTGGGCATATTTGCACTCTCAAATACTCACACACTTGCAAAGGCCTTAGAAAAATGCATTAAAACTCCTGAAAGGTTCTGTTTGTCTGTTTAACCCCCTAAACCCTGAACGGTCATAACTTTTTCATACGAAATCCATTTTTAGCAATACAAAAGGGGGAACAAGGGTCATTAAAAAAGTGTCTGAAATAAATTGTCTGTCAATTGAAGGATCAAATTGAAGCTAAACTTGGGATTCTTACAGGATCATCGAGAGCTCTTGGAGAAAGCAAAGTAAGTGCCAAGTCGAACAAGCTTGGGAACGTGCTTCCTGGGTCGACCAGCATCACCAGGAGGAGCAACTTGAGGTTGGAACATCACTTAACCCCCTCAGTCTATTCTTAGCATAGGCTAAGTGCGAGTAGTTGTTCTGATTGACTAGGGGTACGATAGGAACACTCAAGTTTGAAGAGCCCTTAATTTCTCAAGTGCAAGGGTAGGCTAAATTGTAGTCAAGGGATAACTTAAAGGAAAAGAACTTAAACTAAGCAGATGCAGAACATCAAGTACGACCCACGAAAGTGCTCCTGATGACGCTTAATTAAAAACAAGAAAACACATCCAAAGGAACTTAAAAGGAACAAGTGACTGGTACCAAAGAATCAGCAACGCACAAAGGGCATATGAACCTTAGGTCAGGTAGACACCTAGGGAGAGACAGACAAAGTCTTAGATCATCAGAGGCTAGTGTCAATCATACTGCGAGGTCTTGGCCCAGCAGTTGAGCTATCATTCATATTACCCTAGTTCTGAGACTAGCGAGTCTGAGATGTCCCACGGTATGGAGAGACCTACAGGAAGTTCTGGGGTGCCATATTTACATAGGGTGGAAGGCCCTTACAAGATGCAACTCGAGTACCTTAGGACCAACCGATTAGGTGCTAGCATCTGTGAGGACGGCCTAGGAAGAGTGGTGGTCCAGATTAAAAACCCTGACCAATCCATTAGACTAGAGTGCCCAACTGTCAAGTTTGAAAATAGAGCATACTTGGACAAGGAAGGGACAATATATGTAGTCACCAGTCATCCCGATAGAACAGATGAATTTGGGAATGTGGTCCCAGAAACGGACTTAGGTGACCTAGAGCAAGGAAACATGGGCGAAGAACCTAGAACCCCCCGAGGCAAATCCGTTCTCACGAGGATTCTCACACCAGAGTGGATTCCCCAAGACAATAAGAGCATAGATCTCCTCTTGAACCGAGAGACGGATGAAGCCTTTTGGAGATATAGACCTAGTCAGCCGAGTGAGGTAGGAACAATCATGATATATGAGTTCAAAGATCCTGATATTCCAGGAAGAGTGACCTACTTAGATCACTCTTCAGAGAGGATCTTTGGGGTTACAGAAAATGATAGGCATGCGTACACTTGGAAAGGAGAATTTATTTTCCCCCAACCAAGATCGAATGTGTCCTTTGGTCGCCAAGGAGCTTGAACATCTCAAGCTCAGGGGACTCAAAGAGAAAGGAGTCGAGAGAGACCTGAGGTAAGCTTTGCCAACTCTTGGGGAAGAGAAAGAACGAGAATGGAAACGAATAGAGGGGAACCTGAGGGACATAGAGCCCCAGGGAACCGAAGAAATGCCGATGATTTCCCTTTGCCAAGACCGAGAGAGCACACGAGGACCTTGAGACCGACCCAGCTAGTTAAGTCCATGAAAAACTACTTCGATGGCACTGGAGATCCCTACGATCATGTAGCTGAGTTTAAGCAAGTCTTGAGAGCTGAACAAGTTGAAGACCTGTTCACGCAGTACAATGCCTTTGGTTTAACCCTTAGGAACACCGCCCTGACATGGTTTCAGCCACTAAACGAGAGGCAGTTTAGAAGCATAGATCAACTTTTAGAGGCATTCATTATCGAATTCTCTAAAAGTGGCATAAGGCATAATACTTCCTCATTGATATACAGCTTCAAGCAGACCCCGCAAGAGACTGTGAGACTTGCAGGAAGAAGATTTAGGCATTATCTTGAGCGATGTCCTGGTCCTGAGTTACCCACGGCCGCTAAGCAAGTGGCTTTATTCTTGGATGGATTGCTAAGTACCAAATTGAGATCATATGTGTACTTGAAGGACCCCCGAACTATAGAAGAATGTGTACGCATGTGCATCGATATTGAGGATAACCTAGGGGAGGAGTTAGAGCTATCCAAAATCTACAAAGATTCAGATAGTATCTCTAGCCTCTCTTCCTCACAATCCACATCAATTGAGGAACTTGCGGAAAAAGTAGCTCAAAAACTAGGTATCTCTAGTAAACAAATTCCTAGATTTGCCCCAGTAAAGAGGTGCTATACTTGCGGGGGTGATCATATGGCAAACGCATGTCCCATCACGGCTCAACCCCAAGTGAATCCTAGTAGCCAATATTGCACCATAGAGCGAAGATACACAAATCACTCAGCATAGGATTGTCCATACAATAAGCAAGCGGTTAGACAAACCTACCCTCAGCCATACCCTCAACAAGGCAGATACCAGAATCACTATTCACCACAACAGTATACTAGGCCTCAGCAAAATTACCAACCGCAATATGAGGCCCAACAGAGACCCCAGCCAGTGCTAGCACAACAACCACCTGCGCCTACTAATGTGATTCCGGTAAAGTATGCTGCTACAGAAGAAAACCTGAATAGAGCTATAGTCCCAGTAACACCATTAATCTCAGAAAGTGATCCCAGTGACCATAGCTTTGATTCTACACATGTTGATAGTCCCCAGGCTTACCACATGCAGTATCCTGAACACGGTGAGTCTTACTACAGTGAGGAACCGAGTGAACCTATTTGGGAGACAGAGTATGCGAATGTCATGTACACGAACCCCAACCCTAGACCTCAACCTAGGCAGGTAAGACCTCCATTTCCTAGAGGGCCATGCTATAGATGTCAGGGAGATCATCTCATTCATGATTGTCCCTTGCCTCCACCGACACAACCCCAGTCAGTGACAATCCAGGGCTATTGCCAGGAGTGTGGAAAGGAGCATCTCTTATGAGACTGCCCAAAAAATCCTAATAATATGCCAAAAATCACTCCTATCAATGTGATTGGCTTAGTGGTAGACTCCACAGGAAGTATGACTTCCACAGCCCCAGTACAAGTCATCACGAGAGCCCAGACACTTAAGCAAAACCAAGACTTAGGCCAGGAAAAGAATGCGGAGGTTAGTGAGACCGAGAGCCAGAATAAGAAGAGGACAAGAGCTTGGAGAGATAGCCGTGAACGTATGAAAAGGCAATGGGCGAGAAAGATGAGCGAACTTGAAGAAAGCCTACGAGAAACCAAAGCCAAAATCATAGAAATCACATCTCAAATGCACTCTCACGCATCCCCGCTGTCGGGATGAAATCCAAGGGAGTGTGCACTGAGTTTTTTTCAAAAGTTCATTATTTTTGAGTTTTTGTGTGATGTTTTTGATCGAGAGAGTGGTATATTTTGTATATATTTAGGCCGAATTAATTGATTGTGTGATGCATAAATAAGTTTGAGATGTATGTTAGACGTGTGTGTAAAAATAACTGACATTTGACCCATAAAAACGTAGGTTTGACCCTTCAAAATCCCTGAAAACCTGAGTTTACCCCATGGAATCTGGGCTTGAACCCTTGGAGTTTAGGCCGAAACTGTAAATAAACCCATGAATTGGCGAGTTTGAGATAATTGTGAGCAAACACCTAATTTTCCCGACCCAAAAACCTAGGGCAGACCCTTGGAAATGGTGGTTTCTGTAGGCCAAATCCTAAAAACCCATTAAAATATAAATGTTCAGTGTGAAACCGAAACCATAGTTTATGGAAAAATTAAAATATCGCCAAAATTAGAAAGTTAATTGAGGAGGTGGGAACGTTCTAGAAGCGAGTCCAAGGGGGGGCCTATAAATAAGTGCTAATTCATTTGTTTAACCCCACCCCGTGGATCTTGCTCGTGGATTGTCACCTCCAGGTATGTTCTTTGTCTCTCCTTGTTCTTTACATTTGTTGTTCATGCATTTTAAGTAACTTGTTCATATTCTCCATGATCATGCCATTGTTCATATTCTCCATGATCATGCCAAGAGAGAGAAGTAGTCTTGATGGTTCCTTTTCCCGAGAGAATTAGTCTTAAGTCTACCATCCCATCGTCCAATCATGCCTACATAGATTCTGGTTTTCTTTTTTGAAGTGAACGCACAAACTCATGGATGTACGTCGGATTGATTAAGATCTTCAAGTACCTGATAGGGATTGAGAATCCCTTTAACAAGCGGCTCAGATCTAATTCCCACATTAGGGTTTTTTTTTTCTCTGCTTGTAAGGAACTTTTTTGAATCCTTGCTCTTCTTTGGGTTGAACCGAGTTGATGGGAACTAAGGAGGCAGGAGACTCTTCACCAGCTCTAGACATACTACTCTGATTTTTGTGGTCTCTAAACCACCTTAGCATAAGATATTGGAGCATGCGACTGTTGGAGTTCCTCCGTGTTGACTCCCATCAGGCCTTCAGAAGCGACCCCTCGCAGAGGAGCAAACCTGACATCTCCACCAATCAGAGCATCAGAAGCTTTTACGCCATTCTGCGGAGCCTCAACAGGACAGGACGAACTAGTGCTGCCATCGAACACAGGGTTGAACATTGATTTCACCATAACATCTGTATCTTCAGACCTCGAGCCAGGAAGTCCATGTCCGGGTTGTGTTGAGGAAAGGCAAAATAAGGTAACTGGCTCTTCCCTCAGACCCTCGTCGGGAACCATTCCTGTGAAGGTTTCCCCTGAAGAAGTAAAAGACAGTAAGTGTGATGAAATGTTTATAGAGCAACTTAACAGTTTTGATGAGTTTTCTTCTGTCCAGGAGTACAGTGGTGGACCCAGCAATCAAGATGTCTGTATGACAAATGTTAGTTCCCCTAGCCCTAAAGGTAAAGATAAATATAATACCAAGAGGAAAGATACTGTAAGGTCTTCTGTATCTGCAGTGAAGCCAGGTAAAAACCTTAAAAAGTAAGTTTCTCCTCCTTTGGTTGTTTTTTCCATGGATTGTACTAATCTAATTTCTTTCAATGTTAAAGGGCTCTCTGACCCGGTCAGAGGTAAGATGATCAACAATTGGATCAAAGATGTTTCTCACTCTCCTGACTTCATCTGCTTGCAGGAGATTAAGGTTGGGGGTGATCCCCTCATGGCGAATCTGAGAACTGTTTCGAATAACTGTCATTGGGTGTACACGGATCATAATGGAAAAGGAGGTTCTGCCATTGGCATTACTTATGGTCTTAGTCACCTTATTGAAGAGGTGCTAAGGAGCCCCACTAATCAGTGGGTTGCTGTAAAGTGTAAAGAACCTCTTAACTATACTGTGGTGTGTGTTTATGCAGCTAATCAGGCTGTTCAGAGAGCCAAATGCTGGGAAGAAATTCTCAGGATCCAAGGTGATATTATTCTAACTGGGGACTTCAACATGGTCACTTGTAGTAGTGACAGGAATGGTAAAAGTGATAATATTGTCTCTGGTCTTGAAAAGAATTGTTGGTTTAACTTGATTAATAAACATAATCTAGTGGATCTCTCTGCCAACACTGGTCATACTTGGAATAATCGTAATAGCTCTAATTTTCTGTCTGCTCGATTAGACAGATTCTACATGAATGCTGGCAGGAGTCACTATTTGTGGAATTATTGTTGTTCTATTGATCAGTCTCTGCAAATGTCTGATCATTCACCTTTGATTATAAACTTATATCATAACAATCCTAGCTATAGGGCTGGGTGGACGCATTTGGATTCTTCCCTTTTTAAGATTCCTTTGGTGAAAGAAAAAATCATCACTTCCCTTAATCTGCACTTTACTAGTGGCATTTCTCCTTTTGTGGCTTGGGAAAAGGCTGTTAAAGATATCCAGGAAATTATTAAGTACTTTAAGTATAAAGCTAAAGACATTAGACAAAAGAGAAGGATGATGATTTTGCAAGAGCAGAATAGCATTGAATGCTCTAATACTGATTTGGAAGACAAAAGGGTTAAGATCTTTGAACTTCAGGAAAAAGTTAAGAAAGTGGATTATCTCCTTGCTAGAGGTGCCCTTGCCACGTCAAGAGAATTCTGGGCTGGCAAAATAGACAAGCCCAATAAGTATATGTTTGATCTGATGAGAAAAAAAAAAGCCAGGGATTATATCCCTCTTCTTAAGGATAATACTGGTTGCCTTGCTAAAGATATGAAAGATAATCTTCAGGTGGCTCATAGGTTCTTTGCCAATGTATTCTCTCTGCCTCCCAAGAGAGGGGATGCTGTTTGGAGTGCAAGAGCTGCCATTGCCCTTTGTAGGAAAAAGATGGTTCCTCAGGGAATGGACTCCCTCCTTGATATGCCCCTTTCTGAGGGTGAGGTAAGAGAATCCATTAGCAAATTGAAGCCTGGAAAGTCTCCTGGTCATGATGGTTTGCCTTATGAGTTTTTTCAGGAATTTAAGGAAGTCTTGGTTCCCATAATTCTTAAGATCTGGCAAGAAGCCTCTAGAAGGGGTTCCCTTTCTCCTTTTATAAACACTGGTGTGATTAAACTTGTTCATAAAAAAGGTCCCAAGGATGATTTAAACAATTGGAGGCCCATCTCCTGCCTGACTTCTCTGTACAAAATATTTGCTGCCATTTTGGCCAGAAGGATTAGTCCTCTTATGGATTCTATTATCCTTCCTGAACAAAAAGGTTTCATAAAAGGAAGATTTATATTGGATAATATTATTACCATATGGGAAGGTCTTGAGTACTGCAATGAGGTTAATGTTGACTCCTACTTCTTCAAAATAGACTTTGATAAGGCCTATGACAGGATAGAATGGGATTTCATTCTTCAATCTTTACATGATGTTGGTTCTGGTAAAAGGTTTATTAAGTATGTCAGTATTCTTTTTGGTAATGCCTTCTAAAGTGGCCATTAATGGGTATCTTTCTAACCCTTTGAGACTGTGTAGGTCCATTAGACAAGGTTGCCCCTTGGCCCCCCTCCTTTTTGCTATTGCAAGTGATGCTTTAGGTTGGTTGGTCAAGGATTGCATGAGACAAGGCACCATATCTGTTTTGGATATTCCCCAGGCTATCTCCCCCTTGGGCCTTCAAATGTTTGCAGATGACACTAACATGCTTATGAAAGTTGAGGATAATTCTGCTGAGCAATTCCTTAATTGTCTTGAGTTGTTCTGTCTTGCCAGTGGGTCTGTTATTAATCATAAGAAAACGGGTTTTTTTGCTTCTAATAATCATATCCCTCCTTGTGTTGAGATGGCAGGTTGCGGAATCATAAAGAAAGGGATCATCTTCAGGTTGTTGGGTATTCCCATGGGTTTTGGCATCACTAATGAACAAAGATGGAATTGGATGCTTGATAAATTTAGAGCTAAAATTTATAAGTGGAGTGATGTGCAGCACAGTCTCTCACATAGATCCTTTATATTAAAGCATTATATCCTCCCTTCCTTGACCTACTTTTTGTCTTGCTGGCAGCCTAATAAAAAGCAAATGGGACAGGCCATCTCCCTGGCTAGAAAATTTTTGTGGAGTAGTTCTAAAATCCCCAAGGTTGCCTGGAATACTTGTTGCATGAAAAAGTCTGAAGGGGGTCTGGGCCTCATTTGTCCTTCTAGGATGGCTATTCAAATGGCGGCTAAATGGATTTATAGATCCCTTTCCTCTAATGATTTCTGGGCCTGTCTGATTAAAAGAAATATCAACAGATTCTATGTGAAGAATAATAAAAGCTGGAGTAACTGCTCTCTGTGGGATGTTATTACTTCTCCTGTAGATTTTTTGCCTAAAGTAAGTCAGTTAATATGCAATTTCTGGAAAGCTTGGATGGTAGTTAAGTCCAAGTATAAACTTCCCGTTTGGTTTTCTCATAATTCCTCTTTTTTAGAGCAGGACTCCCTTTGGATTGGTTGGTTCAACTCTGGTTCCCTGTTGACCCTCCCCATCAGATGGAATAAATGCAGGAAGGAGGGCTATGGGCACTGGAAGGACTTGTTGAGAGCAGATGTAGGTATTGATGATTATGTTATTATCAATTCTCATGGTCTTTCTTTTCAATGTAAACAGATCCTGTTGAGCAAGAAGGAGTTCCTGATGGAAAAGTTGGGCACCAACATGTGGAGTAAGCAGATATCCATCCAGGATGTTGCCTGGGATATGTTAAACTCCTACAAAAGAAATTACAGAAGTATAAAAGAAATCACAGGAAAGCTGAACAAGAAATGGGGATTACAGTGGTCCCACCTGCAGTGGAAGTACAGATTTCAGTGTACCTGGGCCTTCCCTCTTTCTAACAAACAGTCTTGTCTGAGTTGGCTCATCCTCCACCAAGGCATTTGGACGGGCAGCCATGCTAGGAAGTATAAGATTGATGCTGGTCATTGCAAACTGTGTGGTAAAGATGAAGACTTGGAACACCTTTTCATCAAGTGTAAATATGCTCTCAGATTTTGGGTTGGAATCTGGTCCTTCTGCCAAAGTCAAGGTCTTAATATCCCAAGTTGCAAAGACATTCTTATAGGAGAAGCTAAAGGCATGGACATTCTCATGTGGCAAATTATCAGAAATCACACTATGTGGCATATTTGGAAGAACAGAAATAGTGCCATTTTCAATGATAAGAGAAAGGATTACTTCTTCACCTTTATGTATGGTTTGAGGAAAATTATCAGCCTCTGTTTATCCGTCTCGAACAATGATCAATCGAATATTAGGAGCCCCTTTGTAATTCTGAAAAGTTATCATTTCAATGTTTGGAAAACCAAGCTCCTTAGAATGTATTCTAAGCCTAGAGAAGACATGATCACTTTTCTTGGTGATTTTATTGATTCCTACCTCCTGTGATTCACCCTTTTGTGTTCTTTAGGCTCATTCATGAGTCTACCATGAGCTGTAATATTTGACAAGCATCAATTTTATACTTCCTGTTTTTTTCAAAAAAAAAAAAAAAACTCATGGATGTACGTAGAGAGCTCCACTTCTGTTTTCATTGTTGAACCCCTCATAGACATGGCTATTGAGCATTACCGTAGGCTAAATTGGGACCAGAAAACAGATGCACAACAAGGACAAGGAGCCTTATGTTCTCCCATCAGGATATGGATTTTTTTTTTTTTTTTTTGAGAAAAACAGGAAGTATAAAATTGATGCTAGAAAAAGATTACAAAAACCGACGACCTCATCTCAAAAGAGAGAGCTATCACTTGAGATAGTGATTGACATAGTCCTCAAGAAAAGTGATCAAGTCACTCCTAGGTTTAGAATACATGGGGAGGAGTTTGGCTTTCCAAACATTATATCGGTTATTCTTCATTATCATAAAGGGGCTCATAGGGACCATATGAGGACATTGGCAGGGAGTACGGTAAAGGTTGAGGATTTTTCTCAAGCCCACAAGACAGGAGAAAAAGTGATTTTTACATCTCAAACTAAAAAAGGTACTATTCCTATTTTTCCAAATAGACCAGAAGAGGTGATTTCTGATAATTTGCCACAGAAGGATGTCCATGCCACAAGATTCACCAATCAAGATATCTTTGCAGCCAGGAATTTTAAGCCCCTGAAGCTGACAGAAGGACCAGATGCCCTCCCAATACTTGGCAGCAAATTTGCAAATGATAAAAAGATGCTCCAAATCTTCTTCTTTTCCACAGAGTTTACAGAGACCAGCATCAATTTTATACTTCCTAGCATGGTTGCCAGTCCAGACACCTTTGTGAAGAATGAGCCAATTGAGACTGGACTGCTTGTTGGAAAGAGGGAAGGCCCAAGCACACTGGAATCTATACTTCCATTGCAGGTGGGACCATTTAAGGTCCCATTTCTTGTTGAGTTTTCCCAAGATCTCCTTTATGCTTCTGACACATCTCTTGTAGGAGTTTAGCATATCCTCAGCCAGGACTTGGAGAGTGATCTCCTTTTTCCATAAGTTGGCCTCCAGCTTTTCCAGCAGCTGCTCTTTCTTACCCAGGAGTATCTGTTTACACTGCATAGACAAACCATCAGTATCAAGAATAAAATTGTTGGAAACAACTTCACCTTCAAAAATCAGGTCCTTCCAATGAGGAAAGCCTTTTTTCCTGCATTTATTCCATCTGATAGGGAGGGACTGGTGGTTGGATCTTTCAGACCAGCCCAGCCACATAGAATCCTGCTCAATGAAAGAAAAATTGTTAGCACACCAGATAGGGAGAGAAAAGTTAGCTTTAACTTTCATCCAGGCCTTCCAAAAATTACATATAAGTTGGCTTCCCTTAGGGACAAAATCAACAGGAGAAGTGATCACATCCCAAAGAGAACAATCATCCCAACTCTTATTATTCTTAACACTGAACTTGTTTATATTTCTTTTGATCAAGCAAGCCCAAAAATCATTGGAGGAAATGGATCTAACAATCCACTTGGCTGCCATTTGAGTTGCCATCCTGGTTGGACAGATGAGGCCAAGACCTCCTTCTATTTTCTTCATACAACAGATACTCCAGGCAACTTTGGGAATTTTTGAGCCTCCCCATAAAAAATTCCTAGCCAGAGAAATGGCCTGCCCCAACTGCTTTTTATTAGGCTGCCAGCAAGAAAGAAAATAAGTCAGTGAAGGGAGGATATAATGTTTCAGAATAAAAGTTCTTTGAGACAGACTATGATCAATATAAGCCCATTTATGAATTTTAGCTCTAAACTTATCAAGCATCCAGTTCCATCTCTGCTCACTGGATATGCCAAAACCCATAGGAATACCAAGCAGTCTGAAGATAGACCCTTTTTTAATAATATCACAGCCAATAGACTCAACACAGTAGGGGGTCTTATTATCAGTGGAATAAAAACCAGTTTTTTTATGATTGACCACAGAGCCACTGGCAGTACAGAACATCTCAAGGCATCTGAGAAATTGATTAGCAGAATTTTCATCAGCCTTCATTAACATGTTAGTGTCATCTGCAAACATCTGGAGCCCCAAAGGAGAGTGGGCCTGGGGAATCATTAAACCTGTTATTGAACCTTTGGAAATGCTATCCTTGACCAACCAACCCAGTGCATCACTGGCTATAGCAAAGAGAAGAGGGGCCAGGGGGCATCCTTGCCTGATGGACCTGCACAATTTGAAGGGGCTAGAAAGCCTACCATTGACAGAGACTTTAGAAAAAGCATTACCAAAAAGAATACTAACATACTTAATGAAATGTTTTCCAAGACCAATGTCATGCAAAGATTGAAGAATGAAATCCCACTCAATCCTATCATAAGCCTTGTCAAAGTCAATTTTAAAGAAATAGGTATCAATATTGAGCTCATTGTAATACTCAAGACCTTCCCAAATAGTTATAATGTTGTCAAGAATAAATCTGCCTTTAATGAACCCTTTCTGTTCAAGAAGGATAATGCAATCCATAAGAGGACTCAACCTTCTGGCTAAGATAGAGGCAAAAATTTTATACAGAGAAGTCAGACAGGAGATGGGTCTCCAGTTATTCAAATCATCTTTAGACCCTTTTTTGTGGATTAATTTGATCACACCAGTGTTGATAAAAGGAGAAAGGGACCCCCTTCTAGAGGCTTCTTGCCAAATCTTAAGAATTATGGGCACCAACTCTTCCTTGAAAACCTGAAAAAATTCATAAGGCAGTCCATCATGACCAGGAGATTTCCCAGGCTTCAATTTGCTAATGGTTTCTCTTACCTCACCCTCAGAAAGGGGCATGTCAAGGAGGGAGTCCATTCCCTGAGGAACCATTTTTTTCCTACAAAGGGCAATGGCAGCTCTTGCACTCCAGACAGAGTCCCCTCTCTTGGGAGGCTGGGAGAAAACATTGGCAAAGAACCTATGGGCAACCTGAATATTATCCTTCATGCTAGAAGCAAGATTACCATCTTTATCTTTCAACAGGGGGATGAAGTCCCTGGAATTTTTTTTTCTCAACAAGTCAAACATATACTTATTAGGTTTGTCCATTTTTCCTGCCCAAAATTCTCTAGAAGAGGCAAGGGCACCTCTAGCAAGGAGGTAGTCCACTTTCTTAACCTTATCCTGCAGATCCAAAATTTTGGCTCTTTTGGCATCCTCATCTAGGTTAGAACTCTCAAGAATATTCATCTCGTGAATAATCATCATTCTTCTCTTGTATCTGATTTCTTTGGCTTTAAGTTTATAGTACTTTATCAAATTCTGGATATCTTTAACAGTCCTCTCCCAAGCCACAAAAGGAGACAAGTTCATAGAAAAATACAGTTTAATAATATCAGAAATTTTCTCCTTCACAACAGGGATTTGAAACAACGAAGAGTCCAAGTGGGGCCAACCAGACCTGTAACTGGGGTTGTTGAAGAACAGTTTAATAATCAGGGGCGAGTGATCAGAAAGAGAAAAAGAATGATCAACGGAGCAACAGAAATTCCACAAGTCATGACTCCTGGCAGCATGCATATAAAATCTGTCCAGCCTAGCAGACAAAGGACAGATCTGATTTCTGTTATTCCAGGTGTGACCAGAGTTAACAGAAAGATCGACCAGATTATGCTTATTAATCAGATTAAACCAGCAGTGCTTTTCAATACCAGTAATAACATTATCACATTTACCAGACCTGTCACTACTATTAGTGACCATGTTAAAATCTCCAGTCAACCAGATTTCCCCATTGATCCTAGATATTTCTTCCCAGCATCTGGATCTCTGCATAGCATGATTAGCAGCATAAACACTCACAATAGTGATATTAAGAGGCATTTTGCACTTAACTGCAACCCATTGGTTAGTAGGACTGATCAGAACCTCTTCAATTAAATGACCCAATCTATTAGCAACACCTATGGCTTCCCCGCCTTTGCCTTTGTGCTCAGTGTGCACCCAGTTGCAGTTATTAGCAACAGTCTTCAAGTTCATCATAAGAGGGGAGCCTCCTAACTTTAATTCCTGCAAACAAATAATATCAGGCCCAAGAGAAGCATCTTTGACCCATTTATTAATCATTTTGCCTCTGACCGGATCAGAAAGGCCTTTGGTATTTAGAGAAATCATTTTAAGACTATCCATGAGGAACAAAGAAAAAAGGAACAACTTACTTTTTTGGGTTCTTACCCGGCTTTACAGCTGAGAAGGAAGTCCTAGTCGTATCCTTCCTCTTGGTTTTGGACTTCATATTTTCTTTAGGGCTAGGAGAACTAACATTAGAGGCCTTTTGGATGATGGTGCGCTCATCAAACTCATTTATTTGGTCAACAAACATATCATCACAAACATCTTCTTCTGAGGACACAGAAGCCGTAGTGGAGCTTGGGGAGGGTTTACAGTCGGGCTCCTTTACAAACCTGTCCTTTTCACCATTAACCTGAGAATTCAGATTGGGGTTACTGACCTTAGTGCCATTGTCCGAGGAGCCTTCAGCAAACTTTTGCTCGTTTTGCTCCTCTATACCAACATCACCCGAAACAAAGGGTCCATTGTGAGGGAGATCTTCAAGAACCTGATAAGGATTGACAATACCTTTGACAATGGGCTCCGATCTAGTAATCAAATTGGGGTTTTTCTTTCTTTGTTTGATAGGGATCTTTTTGAAGCCTTGTTCTTCTTTATGTTGAGCCGAGATGGCTGGATCCGAGACAGAGGGGGTCGCTTCAGCAAGACCTGAATCTTTTTCCTTCTTTTTATCTAGCAGGGGACAGTCCTTTATTAGATGACCTTGTTTATAACAATTAAAGCAAGCATTAGGTAGGTTCCTGTAAACAATATTTTGGGTATGCAGCTTGCAACCCTCAGAGTTCTTAATGATAAGCTCAGTTTTGACATTTTTGGAGATATCTACCTCTATTAGCATCTGGGGTTCCCATTTGGGGTTAAAATCTTTCTTGGGTTTCTGACCGATCACTTTGCCGACTAGAGCACCTAATTTTTCAAGCCAAGGGTAAAATTCCACCGGAAAGTCAGGAAATTCCACCCAAACAGGCACTTTGGTAGGCTTATTATTCCTAGGGTTAAAACCAAGGTACCATTTGTAGAAAGACAGAGGAGTATTCTTAATAGTCCAATGGCCCTCTGCTATGACTTGAATAGCATTGTTAACATCTTCAAAGAAGAAAAGAAAAAAGTTGTTAGGGAGGTATTGCACATGCCTGGCATATAATCCCCTACTTTCCCAGTTCACTTTCATCCAGTTCTTAAGGAGATCTTGCGCAGGACGAGGCCCGTGGCAGTGAGCAATCACCACTTTGTCTTCCAGATGTATATTCCAACTGTTGAGCTCAGAGCTCTCAATAATGAGAGTACAGTCATCCTTATCAACCATTTCACTATCAAGGTTTAACGACTGCTCCTTAAAATCTACAAGCGTAGGGTTGGCTACCTTGTAGTCTTGCGGAGCCTTTCCTTTAGCATTGACTTCATTACTAGAAGAAACAGGGAAACACATACCTGATAACTCCTGATTAGCAAACACCGAGAAGTAATCGTGTCTATGCCTCTGAGCCACAGTGGCGTAAGAAGCACGAACGTTAGAGTTACCTTCAGGAAGAGCATTAGAAGCTTCCGCAGCGTTCGACACAGCCTCAACAGGACGGGGAGAACTTGAGTTGCAAGCGAATATAGGATTAAACACCGACCTCGAATCAGGTAAACCATCACGAAGAGCTTCATGAAGAGCCATGTCGAAGAAAAAAGGCAGCGACTCCTCTCACGGCGAGGGGGAGGAGAAGAGCAGCACCCCCCCTCACTACGAGGGGAGGAGAAGAGCACAGGGCAGCCCCCCTCACGAAGAGGGGAGGAGGAGCGCTTAGCGACGCAAAACCCTAGGGTTTTGCATGCGACTTCAAAGCCCCACTACGCGAGAGCAGGATATGGATATTCTGTTTGCACGGGCTTATACGATAGAGCAGCCGATGATGACATAGATAAACAAGCGATGATGACATAGATAAACAAGCAAGTGAGAGAATTTTACAGAATATGCGATTAGCACTCATATTTTCTCAAGAGAATTTTACGTAGAGGAGAGAGACTAGATAAGGTTCAGCGCTGCAGAGGGATTGTCGGCGTCTGTCATGGAGGGTGCTGTAGAACATTGTTGGTGGAGGTGCCTGAGAAAATCCGAGAGACCTGACGCATATGTTCCATAGGAGGGAGAGACGGCGCGTGGCGGCGCTGTACAGAGAGAAAAAGGGAGAGATTCCCTCTCCCCCTCCCACGGTTGCGCAGCACACGCACGCGTAGGAGAGAGAGAGAGAGAGACTCTCGCGGTGGCTGGAGATAGTGCCGCGCACATCAGACAGGAGAGAGAAAAAGAGGGAGATGGGGATGGCAAGTGGCTGCGCGCACGTCAGAGAAAACGGGAAGAGAGAGAGAGAGAGAGAGAGAGAGAGAGAGAGAGAACACCGCTTGCTGTAGAGATTTGAGAGAGAGAGAGACGGCAAAAAACATGGAGGAGTTGATGAGGTCGCTGGAGGAGTTGATGAGGTCGCTGGAGAGAGAGGATCGATGGATGACGCGCAACGGTGAGAGGATGTTGACGAGAGAGAGAGATATGGCAAAGGCGGCTCACAAATGTTGTTTTTTTTTTTGAGAAAACAGGAAGTATAAAATTGATGCTAGAAAAAAATTACAACAGCAGACGAACACATCTCAAGAGAGAGGGGGAGACCTCACTTGAGATAGTGATTGACATAATCATCAAGGAAAGTGATCATGTCACACCTAGGTTTTGAATACATGAGGAGGAGTTTGGCTTTCCAAACATTGTAACGGTTATTCTTCATAATCTTAAAGGGGCACATATGGACCATTTTCGAATTCTGACAAGAGGTACGGTAGAAACTAAGGATTTTCTTCAACCCCATAAGACAGGAGTAAAAGTGATCTTTACATTTCTTACTAAAAATGGCATAATTCCTATTTTTCCAAATAGACCAAAAGAGGTGGTTTCTGATAATCTGCCACAAAAGGATGTCCATGCCACAAGATTCACCAATCAAAATATCTTTACAGCTGGGAATTTTGAGCCCCTGAATCTGACAGAAGGACCAGATGCCCTCCCAGTATTTGATAACAAATTTACACTTGATAAATAAATGATCCAAATCCTCTTCTTTTCCACAGAGCTTGCAGAGACCAGCATCAATTTTAAACTTCCTAGCATGACAACCAGTCCAGACACCCTTGTGAAGAATGAGCCAGTTAAGAGTGGACTGTTTGTTGGACAGAGGGAAGGCCCAAGCACACTGAAACCTATACTTCCATTGAAGGTGGGTCCATTGAAGATCCCATTTCTTGTTAAGTTTTCCAGAGATCTCCTTTATGCTTCTGACACCTCTCCTGTAGGAGCTTAACATATCCTCAGCCAAGACATGGAGAGTGATCTCTTTCTTCCATAAGTTGGCCTCCATCTTTTCCAGCAGCTGCTCTTTCTTGCCCAGGAGAATCTATTTACACTGCACAGACAAACCTTCAGAATCAAGGATATAATTGTTGGCTACAACTTCACCTTCAGTCATCAGGTCCTTCCACTGAGCATAGCCTTTTTTCCTGCATTTATTCCATCTGATAGGGAGGGTCTGGTGGGTGGATCTCTCAGACCAACCCAGCCACATGGAATCCTGCTCAATGAAGGAAGAATTGTTAGCAAACCAGATAGGGAGAGTATAGTTGGATTTAACTATCATCCAGGCCTTCCAAAAATTACATATAAGTTGGCTACCCTTAGGGACAAAAGCAACAGGGGAAGTGATCACATCCCAAAGAGAACAATTATCCCAACTCTTATTATTCTTAACACAGAACCTGTTAATATTCCTTTTGATCAAACAAGCCCAATAGTCATTGGAGGAAATAGATCTAACAATCCACTTGGCTGCCATTTGAGTTGCCATCCTGGTAGGACAGATGAGGCCAAGGCCTCCTTCCTTCTTCTTCATACAACAGATACTCCAGGCAACTTTGGGAATTTTTGATCCCCCCCATAAAAAATTTCTAGCCAGAGAAATGGCCTGCCCCAACTGCTTTTTACTAGGCTGCCAGCAAGAAAGAAAATAAGTCAGAGAGGGGAGGATATAATGTTTCAAAATAAAAGTTCTCTGAGACAGACTATTATCCACATAAGCCCATTTATGAGTTTTAGCTCTAAACTTATCAAGCATCCAATTCCATCTCTGCTCATTAGAGATGCCAAAACCCATAGGAATACCAAGCAGCCTAAAGATAGTCCCTTTTTTAATAATGTCACAACCAGCAGCCTCAACACAGTAAGGAATCTTTTTATCAGTGGTGTAAAAACCAGTTTTTTTATGATTGACCACAGAACCACTAGCTGTACAGAACATATTAAGGCATTTGAGGAATTGATTAGCAGAATTTTCATCAACCTGCATTAACATGTTAGTGTCATCTGCAAACATCTGGAGCCCCAGGGGAGAGTGAGCCTGAGGAATGACTAAACCTGTTATGGAACCTTTGTTAATGCAGTCCTTGACCAACCAGCCAAGAGCATCACTGGCAATAGCAAAAAGAAGAGGGGCCAGGGGGCATCCTTGCCTGATGGACTTGCACAATTTGAAGGGGCTAGAAAGACTACCATTAACAGAAACTTTAGAAAAAGCATTACCAAAAAGGATACTAACATGCTTAATGAAGTTTTTACCAAAGCCAATGTCATGCAAAGATTGAAGAATGAAATCCCACTCAATCCTATCATAAGCTTTATCAAAATCAATTTTAAAGAAATAGGTATCAATATTGAGCTCATTGTAATACTCCAGCCCTTCCCAAATAGTAATAATATTGTCAAGAATAAATCTGCCTTTAATGAACCCTTTCTGCTCAGGGAGGATGATGCTATCCATAAGAGGACTCAATCTTCTGGCTAATATGGAGGCAAAGATTTTATACAGAGAAGTCAGACAGGAGATGGGTCTCCAATTATTCAAATCATCTTTGGGCCCTTTTTTGTGGATTAATTTGATCACACCAGTGTTGATAAAAGGAGAAAGGGATCCCCTTCTAGAGGCTTCTTGCCAAATCTTTAGAATTATGGGCACCAACTCTTCCTTGAAAACCTGAAAGAATTCATAAGGCAATCCATCATGACCAGGAGATTTCCCAGGCTTCAATTTGCTAATGGATTCTCTGACCTCACCCTCAGAGAGGGGCATGTCAAGGAGGGAGTCCATTCCCTGAGGAACCATTTTTTTCCTACAAAGGGCAATGGCAGCTCTTGCACTCCAGACAGTGTCCCCTCTCTTGGGAGGCTGGGAGAATACATTGGCAAAGAACCTATGGGCAATCTGAAGATTATCCTTCATGCTAGAAGCAAGATTACCATCTTTATTTTTCAACAGGGGGATGAAGTCCCTGGATTTTTTCTTTCTCAACAAATCAAACATATGTTTATTAGGTTTGTCCATTTTTCCTGCCCAAAATTCTCTAGAAGAGGCAAGGGCACCTCTAGCAAGGAGGTAGTCCACTTTCTTGACCTTTTCCTGCAGATCCAAAATTTTAGATCTTTTGGTATCCACATCAAGGTTAGAATTCTCAAGAAGATTCATCTCCTGAATAATCATCATCCTCCTCTTGTATCTGATATCTTTGGCTTTAAGTTTATAATACTTAATCAAATTCTGGATATCTTTAACAGTCCTCTCCCAAGCCACAAACGGAGACAAGTCCATAGAAAAATGCACTTTAATAATATCAGAAATTTTCTCCTTCACAACAGGGATTTGAAACAACGAAGAGTCCAAGTGGGGCCATCCAGACCTGTAACTGGGGTTATTGAAGTACAGTTTAATAATCAGAGGCGAGTGATCAGAAAGAGAAAAAGAATGATCAACAGAGCAACAGAAATTCCACAAGTCATGACTCCTGGCAGCATGCATATAAAACCTGTCCAGCCTAGCAGACAATAAACATCTCTGATTCCTGTTATTCCAGGTGTGACCAGAGTTAACAGAAAGATCCACCAAGTTGTGCTTATTCATCAAATTATACCAGCAATGTTTTTCACTACCAGAAATAACATTATCACAATTACCAGACTTGTCACCACTATTAGTGACCATATTAAAATCACCAGTCAACCAGATGTCCCCATTGATCCTAGAAATTTCTTCCCAGCATCTGGATCTCTGTAAAGCTTGATTAGCAGCATAAACACTCACAATAGTGACATTGAGAGGTATTTTACACTTAATAGCAATCCATTGGTTAGTAGGACTGATCATAACCTCCTCAATTAAATGACGCAAACTATTAGCAACACCTATGGCCGCCCCGCCTTTGCCTTTGTGCTCTGTATGAACCCAGTGGCAGTTATTAGCAATAGTCTTCAAGTTCATCAAGAGTGGGGGCCCACCTAGCTTTAATTCCTGTAAGCAGATAATGTCAGGCACAATAGAAGCATCTTTGAACCACTTATTTATCATTTTACCTCTGATCGGATCAGAGAGGCCTTTAGTATTAAGGGAAATCAGTTTAAGACTATCCATGAAGAACAAAAACAGAAGAGGACAAACCAAAAAGAAACCAGACAGAGGAGAACAGACTTACTTTTTAAGGTTCTTACCTGGCTTCACAGCAGATACAGAGGACCTTATGGTATCTTTCCTCTTAGAATTATACTTATCTTTACCTTTAGGGCTAGGGGAACTAACATTAGTCATACAAACATCTTCCTTGCTGGAACCTCCAGTATAATCGTGGTCAGAAGATAACTCATCAAACCTGTTAATTTGCTCTATAAACATATCTTCACAATTACTGTCTTTTACTTCAGGGGAAACCTTCAGAGGGATGGGGTCCGGCAAAGGCCTGGGAGAAGAACCGGAAACATTAATTAGACTTTTATTATCACAGCCTGGAGTTTTGCTATCTTGCTTAATTTGCTCCCCCTCTATCTCAATTCCCGAAACATGATAATAAGAAGTATTAAGATCTTCGAGAACCTGAAAGGGATTGAGAATCTCTTTTACAAGAGTCTCAGCTCTGATACCCACATTAGGGTTTTTTTTTTTCTGTTTGAAAGTAACTTTTTTGAATCCTTGCTCATCTTTGGATTGAACCGAGTTAACAGGAACAGAGGAAGAGGGAGACTCTTCTCCAACTCCAGCCATTTTGCTCTGATTTTTAGCTAACAGGGGGCAATCCTTAATTAAATGTCCTTGATTGTAACAGTTAAAGCAGGCATTAGGAAGATTTTTATAGACAACCTTTTGAACATGCAGTTTAAGTCCCTCAAAATTCTTAATAACAATTTCAGACTTAACCTTTTTAGAGATGTCAACCTCAATCAACATCTGAGGCTCCCATTTGGGATTGAACTCCTTTTTAGGTTTCTGCCCAAGGATTTTTCCGATTAGAGACCCAAGCTTTTCGAGCCAGGGATAATACTCCACAGGGAAATCAGGGAAATCTACCCAAATGGGAACTTTTGTCGGTTTATTGGTTCTTGGGTTAAAACCAGGGTACCATTTATAGAATGACAGGGGGTGTTTCTAATTATCCAGTGACCCTCTGCTATAACTTTCAGAGCATTATTCACATCTTCAAAAAAGAAAAGATAAAAGTTATTAGGCAGATATTACACATGTCTAGCAAAGAGCCCCTTACTTTCCCAGTTAGACCTCATCCAAGTTTTAAGGACATCCTGAGCTGGCCTAGGCCATGACAGTGCGCAATAACAACTTTATCTTCAAGGTGATTATTCCAGCTAATGAGGGCAGAGCTTTCAATAATTAGCGTGCAATCATCCGTAACAGATTCGTCTTCAGGGTCAAGATCCACAGAATGAACCTTATCCTTATCATATTCACTATCCTTACTAGACTCGACTATTTTACTTTTACCTTTAAGATCCGAGAGCACAGAGTGAGGAAGTTGTTTACCTACCAAATCTTGATTAGCAAACACAGAGAAGAAATCTTGCTTTGGTCTCTGAACCACCTTAGCATAGGACATAGGGGCGTTCAGCTGTTGGCATCCTTCATACCTGCCTTCCTTCATTTCTTCAACCGCAGCCACACACACAGAAGCGTTCCTGTCGACTCCAACAAGCAGAGCATCAGCTTCTACCAAGCCTTTCTGAAGGGCCACATCTGGTCTAGTCGAGCTATTGCTGCCAACAAAAACAGGATTGAACATAGTTTTCATCAATACATCAGTATCACCATTTCTCGCAACGGGAAGACCATCGCGGAGTGCATCATGCAGGGCCATAGCGGGGCCAAGGGCGCAGTAACACAGAGGCAAAGGCAGAGCCCCCCCTCACACAGAGTGGGAGGAGGAGAGCAGAAGGGCTTCCCCTCCCAAGGAGGGGGAGGAGAAGAAAGCGCCGCGTCCCCCAAACCCTAGGGGAACGCAAGCAGGCACACAGCCCAAGGGGTGAGTTAACTCGCCACTACTCGCCACTACTCGCCAGCCTTCCTCATAGAGATATGGCGAAATGTTCACAAATGTTGTTGGTGTGTAGAGATTAAGTCGGTGGAGAGAGAGAAAAGAAAAAGTTGGTAGACAAAAATGAATTAAAAAGAAATAAATAAATAAAAAAATGAAATGAGAGTAAAGGGAAAAAAGGAAGAAGAAAAGAGAAAAGAGAAGGAAAAAAGGAGGAAGAAAAGGGAATGGTTGAGGGGTCTAAATTGTTCATGTACACTCTTTCAAGACTTTAGGCACATGTACGACATGTTTTGAGGGTGTTATTGGTGGGTTTTTATGTTGTTGCTTACAAGATTGACTAATACTAGCCTTCCAAATAATGAAGAAGCTACAACTATTGCCATTTCTGAAATCATAAGCCTAGTTTTGTGCTAAAAATAAGGAAATGCATTGCTATGTATGGTTCATAAATTGCAAAATATGTTTGACTATTCATATGTTTTTTGAAAAGTGCTAACATGTTTTACCCCACCCCGTGGATCTTGCTCGTGGATTGTCACCTCCAGGTTCATGCAGGTTTATGAAGTATATCAAGTGATTGAAGATTGAAGAAAAGAGTACCCCATCATGTGGATTGCCCTTGTGGATCGTCTCCTCCAGGTTTATGCGGTTTCTGATTATCTGAAGTAAAGTGAAGGGAGGCCATTGTTGAGGGTACCTGAAGTAAAGAGCAGATCGAAGACCTGAAGAAAAGCTTGGACTGCGAAGATCGAAGCGGAATCCCGTAGGCGATTTCTCCCACTGTAGCGAGGGATCTATTTTATATCGGCAGGCCCGCACTGTAGCGGCGGCTTTCATATTGTATCATCGCACCGCACTGTAGCGGTTTTATTGTACCAGCGGCCCGCACTGTAGCGGCCTCTTTGTATCATTCATTTTTATTGGAGTACTTGAGTTTCATTTCCGTAGTATCGTTGAGCTTGATCTGCATCACGTGTTTTACTACGGTATCCGATTGTCTCTTTCCGACACCCACGGTCCCACGTCTCGACACTTCCGAGGGGCGAGGGTCCCACACGTACGAGGATCGCGCACGCTCCGGAGAGCACAGGTGAGGCGCCCAGCGCGCTGACGCCGCTCGCAGGACAGCGGGAACGGCGCACCATAGCAGGGCCTGATCCAACCCCACGCGCCGGCTTCTCGCCACGACCTCCTTCTTCCCGACACCTGAACCCGACGTGAAGCGAGGCGGTTGCCCGGTGATCCTCGATGTGTCACCCACTCCTTGAGGAAAGAGACAAGAACCTCGACATCGGACAGAGATTTCAGGTACTAGCATTTCAAGTTATTTGAAATTTGCATTACTTCACATACACTGCTGAAACAGAAAGATTGTCTTGCTGCTTGAGTTTGAGCATCCACGCTTTGCATTAGTTTAGTCCATACCTGTGAGCACTTTTTTTTCTTACTAAGACTAGGGATTTACTGATTTCATAGCTTAGACAGAACATTAGAAAACTTATCACAAAAAGGGGGAAAATACATTGAAATCTTGGGAATCGAAGAGAGGACAGTTCGACTAGACTTTGGCCTAGGCAAATCAGAGAGCTTAGACTGACCTTTACCTCCTGGCTCGTGACTCATCAAGCCTCTTCTCTGATCTCTACTCAGAGCTTAGAGAAATAATTGAGCCACTTACACTGGACCTTGTGCTACTAGGACAGAGCAGAGAAGAGAGATGGAGGATATATTCAAGGAGTTGGTAATAGAGAAACAAGGGGCTCGCGTAGTTCAAGCAGTATTGAGAGAAAAAGGGAAGTTTACAGGCTTGAACGTAACCGAGTACCTAGATGTTTTTGAGGAACAGGCACGGATTTATGGTCTACCCGAGGATGTGTTTACACACTACTTCACACGGGTAGTATCAGGATCCATTTTAGCCCCTATTACAGCACATATAGCAAAGCCTTGGGCCGAATTCAGAAAAGAATTGCATAAGTTGTTTTATTTGGAAGATTTTTCCCAACACAGTAGAGAAGGGTTCTTGCGGTGGATAAGCTCTCCGAAGCCCACTGCATCCCTCACTCAACTTTTGAATGAGTTCTTGAGAAGATATGAACAACTTCCACAGGCCGATTTAGATGCTTTAAAACCTGACCTAGTTATATCTTTCCTTAGGATCTTAACTCTTGAAGACAGGACTGAGGTCGAAAGGAGGATTGAAGAGCCTGGGAAGAGATTTGGATTGACTGAAGATTGGGGTTTAGTGAGGAGAGAGGTAGAAGCTGTTGCCCAAATGAGGCAACGCCAGGCGGTGTTATACGATAGACCTGCAGTGGTAACACCACAACCGCCTAGGGAAGCTCCACTTCCGGCAATTCCGAATGTGCCTACAACGTCAGCTTTTGCTAATGTTGCATCCACTTCGCGATCGCCAATCGAGCTACAGGTTGAGATTCTCAGTCGACAGATAGAGAATCTTATTACGATGCAAGTGTCTATGTCAAAAGAAATGGTGAGTATTCACAATAAAGTTAATTCTATTGGGTATCAGGACCCCACTCCTCCTCAGGCGAGTACGAGTTATGTAGATACATTACAAAGAGGCACTATGCCCGTTCCAAATATGCAAGGCTATGTGATGCCACAGCCTGCACCTCTAGTGCAGCCTGTTGCCCAACAAATACCTACACCACCAGTGCAAACCACATTTCAAAGAAACACTGAACCTTTTGAGAGACCAACGACTGGTGGGTTTGGAGGGGCTAAGAGATGCGTATGGTGTGATGCACAAGAGCATTTTTCATATGCCTGTGAAGAGCTTAAGCTAGCAAAAGAGCATCAACTGGTGATAGATATCGATAAGAAGTTATGTGACTTCAGGACCCGCCTTCCTCTACCTGTGAATTGGGGAAAGGGGGGAATGAAGAAGTTTTATGAAGAATTATCTGGCAATAATGCGAGTACATCAGCCGCACGGTTAGAGCTTGTAGAGGAGGAAGATGAAAAAGTGCCTAGACCTCGACCCCAAAGAAATTATTCCATAGAGGCTTTAGTGAGGGCTAGAGATGCCATTATGCAGAAGACTGCCTGGAAGTCTCCTGTTGATGAATCCTCGGTCTATTCCCATATAGCCAATGTGGAGGAAAAGAGGAAAAGGGATGAGAGTCAGGAAGAGACTGAGCCTGAAAGAAGAGTGACTAGAAAGCAAAGTCAAGAGGTCGATGAAAAGGCTAAAGAGCCAGAAAAGAAAGTACAATTCAAAGAGCCTGTTGTTTCAAAGGAAGAGGCAAAGAAGAAAGAGATAAGAGAGGGAAAGAGGCCGGCTGGGCCAACTAAGATTCAAGAACTGACTAAAGAGAAAGAGAAAGAACCTGAACCGGTTCAAAAGAAAGATGAAATTCAAGAAAGTATTCAAGAGGCTGATAAAGAAAAGAAGAAGAAAAAGAAGAGAACTCCAAAGGCTGTATTAATTTCTGAGTTGGAAAGGAAAAATGATGCAAGAGAGATATTAAATGACATTTTACTGAAGAGCCAAGTGACCATGTCCTTGGAGCAGGTCTTCTCCATAGCGAAGCCTGAGTTCAAGGACAGTTTTATAAAGCTAGTTAAGAGAAAGAGGTTTCCATTACCTGAAGATGTAGAGATGGAAGAAGCATCTGAAGATATTCAAGTGACAAATGAAGCAGTTACATTGAGTGATACATCTGATGATGATGATGATGAGGTTGCCAGGTGTCATAAAAATTCTCTAGGTCCTATCATACCTGATGATGAAATGAGGAAGACAGAAAGTGAGTTTAGCAGGACATTTTGGGCAAGAGGAAATCCAGAGATGAAGATAAAGCTAGGGAGCAATGAGGAGTCATGTTTTGCTCTGGCCTTGATTGACTCAGGATCAGAGATAAATGTGATTTCTAAGAAGCTCTATGATAAGTTTAGGTGGCCGATTGATAAAGATCATGGATGGAGGATGAGGACAGCGGATAATGGTTCAGGAGCACTGCTTGGGGCATGCGCCTTTGTGCCTGTGACCATAGGAGGGATTTCTGAGGAATTTCACTTCTTCGTCTAGGACCATTGTTCATATGAGGCTATCCTTGGGCAGCCCTTTATAGCTGAGGTAAGAATGGAGACTAAGGCCATGGATGATGGATCTGCCTATGCACGAATCCGTTCTAGATCTAGTCTACATTCTTTGCAAGTGATGATTGTGTGTCCAAATCACTCCAGGAATAGAAAGAATATAAGAAAGAAACCTATTAGATCACATGATCATGATGAGTGTATGCCTGTTGGAGAGTATGGAGCTTCTGCTGATCAAAATTTCTGTTAGGATCCACTGTTGAGCGAGACAACAGTGGGAGTTGGTTTGATGTCTCGCATGACTTTGTACATAGTTTTGAAAGTTTTTCTATTTATTCATCTGCATTCAAGTTGCTATGCTTACAGAAAGAAAATGTTTCAAATAAACTCAGAAAAGTTCATGAGAGACACTATAAGCATTTAGGAATGATGTTACCTGATGAGAAGATTGAAGATGTGATCTAGTTGGAGAGAAGTTCGACTACTCTGGAAGAGCTTGAGCAAGCATTTGAGAGAAATCAGAAATCAGAAATGATTATGCTCAGTTCTATCAAAGAGTATGAGATGATTGAGGAGTTTATGAGAGAGCATGAAGTAAGTGTAAATACAAAGTATAAGACTCTGGATAAGAAAGTGAAGCCTATAGCTCAGCCATTGCCAGAAGATAGTCATGAGAAATATCTGCGAGTGTCACATGACCCTATGCTGAGACGAAGAGAGCTCATAGGGCATCATTTTACTGATGAGACTATTAAAGAGATCAAGTTTGGAGAGAAACCATTCCTGAGAGAAGAAGAGAAAAAGAAATTTATTGAAGCCATCAAGAAACACGAAAAAGCATTTGCACTTTTCCCACATGAGATAGGTTGTGCGGACCCGAAACAAGTACCTCCCATGATTATCTTTACAGTGCCACATATACCATGGAATATCTGGCCTATACCAGTCCCAAAGGCTCACTTACCTGAGCTGATGAGGTTGCTAAAGGAAAAGATTTCCATGCGGATATTAGAACCCTCCTCGGCTCCATATTCGAATAGGTGGTTTACAGTGCCGAAGAAAAATGGGAAGCTTCGTTTCATTCAGGATCTGCAACCTGTGAATAAAGTCACAATTAGAAATGTAGGGACAGGACCCATAGTGGATGAGTTTGCTGAAGCATTTGCTGGGCATCCCATATACTCTATGGGGGACCTATATTCAGGTTATGACTAGTTTCAGTTGGCTATGGAGAGTAGAGACATTACGACCATGAGGACTCCACTGGGCCTTGTACGCATGTGTACTTTGCCGCAGGGAGCGACGAATTCTGTGGCTCACATGATGAATGCCATGAATCTGGTTTTATGAGACTTTATACCATCTATGACTAGGCCATTCATTGATGATGTTCCGATAAAGGGATGTGAGGAAAGAGTGAAAGATGTCAGTTTAGATGCTTCAGGATGTAGAAAGTTTGTGAGTGACCATATTGCTGACTGTGAGAAGATCTTCGAGAGGTTTGAAGATGTGGGGCTAACACTTTCTTTAGAGAAATCGGTTTTTGGCGTTGATGAGGTCCTCATTGTAGGACATCTGTGTGGACATTATGGCCGCAAGCCATACCCGCAGAAAGTTGAGGCCATTAGCAGGATCTCTGAAGTGTGTCGTAATGTTAGTGAGGTGAGAAGGTTTCTAGGAGCCTGTGTATTCTATGTGATATGGATTCCTCACTTTGCTCACGTTGCGAACCCCTTATATGATCTGCTGAGAAAGAGAAAGAAGTTTGTATGGACAGAGAAATAGTCGAGAGCTATGCGTAAACTAAAGCAACTGCTAATTGAAGCCCCGATTCTGAAGCGTGTTGACTATTCAGGTCAGAGATCTATCATTTTGACCATTGATACCAGTCCTATTGGCATAGGTTGGATCATAGGGCAAGATGATGATGAGGGGCAGAGATATGTAGTGTGCTTTGGTGCTAAGATCCTACATGATACCCAAAGAAAATATCCACAGATTAAGAGAGAGTTATGGGGATTGGTGACTGCTTTAAAGAGCGATAAAGAGTATTTTATCGGGGCAAATGTGATAGTTGAGACTGATTGTCTTCCATTGATTGGCATGATTGCAAATTGTTCATCTCCGGATATCGCTATGCTTAGATGGATCTCTTATGTGAAGTTTATAAATCCTGCATTTGTACACATAGCTGGGAAGTTGAATACAGTGGCCGATATGCTTTCAAGAGCAAAATTTGATGATGAGTCTGATGATGATGATGAGGTAGAAAGGGATATACATATGATGAGATACGATCCATTGGTGTATGTATATGAGCAGTTCCGAGAGAATGAGTATGATGGTGAGTGGAGAGATATAGGGAGATATCTGAGTACTCTAAAACCTTCCCGAGGCTGGTCCACAAATAAGTATAGATCCATCAGGAAAAAGTCTTACAACTTTTTCTTGAAGGATGGGCTTATTTGGCAACACGCGAAAGGCAAGGTGAAGAGTCCACAAGGAGTATTGAGTTCGAGGAGTCTTCAGAGCAAAGTTATGAGAGAGATGCATGAGACCTTATGGGCAGGTCACAAAGGATTTTATGCTACATATGACAAGATTAAGGAAGCCTACTGGTGGCCAGGGATTTATGTGAGTGTGAGAGATTTTGTAGACACTTGTGCTACATGCCAGGTGCATTCATCACTTAGGCACAGAGACCCATTACATCCGACCTACCCTCCTTGTATCCATTACAAGTGGGTGGTCGACCTTGTAACCATGCCCAAAGGGATAGATAAGATGAGATACATTGTACTTGCCAGAGAGGACTTGACCAACCATGTGGAAGGTCGAGCTCTTCGTACGAAGACTACTTACAATGTATGCAAATTCCTTTTAGAAGAAGTGATCTCGAGATTCGGATACGTTGAGAAAGTGGTTGCGGACAGGGGAGAGTTGGATGCGAGAGAGGCAAAAGAGTTCGATCGACATGGAATTCGATTGTCTCTCACCACTGCCTATAACCCAGAGGCAAATGGGAAGATCGAGAGAGGTCACCCTTCCATTGTGAAGACGATCTCTAAAGCTTGCAGCGATGACATCAAGCAGTGGCGTAGGTTTCTTCCATTCGCGCTATGGGCTGATAGGATGACTTACACTCGGTCCACATGATTCATGCCTGCTGAATTGATGTATTGTCAAAAGCCAATCTTCCCCATCCAGACTCAGATAGTGACATGGTTGACGCTCCCATGGAATGATGGTATGACGAGAGAAGAGTTATTATCATTGAGAATAAAGCAGTTAGAACAAGGAAATGAAAAGTTGAAAGAAGCATTCCGAAAGTTAAAGGAGTCAAGGCTAAAGAATAAGATCTATTTTGACAAAACCCATCGACTCAAACCACGTAGGATTGAGGTAGATGATTGGGTGTTGGTGTACGACAGTACATTCGATACTCAATATGATAATAGGAAGAAATTGACCAAACAATGGTTTGGGCCGTATGTGGTTACATCTGTGTTTGAAAATGGTACGTATGCACTTCATGAGTTAGACAGTACTCCTTTGAGATCTTTGATTGCAGGAAAGAGGATAAAATTATTCAAGAAAAGAAATGAAGCGGATTATGAGATTGAGCAAGAACTTCTAGAGGGAACTGATGACACTAAGGCTGATGCTGATGAAGAATGATAGACCATGAAGATAAAGAAAAGCTGGATCAAAATGAAGAAAAATGACCAGGTGAAATGTTTCTAATTTGAGATGTGTTTTCTTTCTGATAGAAGCATATGCATTGCATTGATGTGTGTGATAAAGATATGTATGAGTTTATGAAAATCATGTAGAATGAAGATAACAAAGATCTATTATGGGTTTGCATGAAGCATGAATGACTAGGGAATTATATGAATAGGATCAGTTAGTGGACTAGAGACTTTTGGGAGTGAAAGCTTGGGAATGTGATGACATGCTTAGACCGAGTGCATGTATATGCTGATTGATTTGAACACTTAGTGAGTGGGAAACTTTGGATCCTAGTATTTATTTCTTATGAGATTTTACCTCCATATGGATCATAATTCATGAAAAATATTTATACTCATGCCAGCTATATGTGTGTGCGTGTCGTTAGTGCGCTGCGATGGGCTAGTAGGTGGGTGGAACCACCTTGGTCGTGTGATCAAGGCCACGAGCCGTAGCTAGTTTCGTCGTAGGCCTGACCTATTTGTTGTCATGCGCCTATATGGGTCGGTAGGCGGGTGGAGTCACTCTGGTCGGGTGGTCAGAGCCACGAGCTGACACCGATTTCATGCAGGGCTGATGTTGTGTATATCGTGCGCTATGCCGGGTTGGCAGACAGGTGGAATAAACTTGGCCGGGCGGACAAGTCCATGAGTCGCACCCGATTTCGACATAGGCCGATTTGTGAAAAATAAAAGATAAAAAGAAATGCTGAGCTGAGATGAAGAGGAAAAGAAAAAGAAAAAGAAAAATGAAAAAGAAAAAGAAAAAGAAAGAAAGATCTAATGGAGAGCTGGACAAGTAGGAAATAAACAGTGGGAATCGAGGTATATTCTACAAACTGAGTTAGTAGAAACATATGTATATGCTAGTACTTAGAATGAGCAGTTGGATCTGAACCAGTTGAACAAACAGAAGATCTAGAAAGCCAACGATTTATTTATGTGATTACTTGTCAGATTGCAGACACAGAAACATAGTATGATGTTTGTGAAGCTTGAATCTACCTAATTTTCTAAAATTCATACTAATCTTTATAAAAATTGCATGACTGCATGAGATCATGATTTGAGTTTTGAAAGGAAAAACATAAAAAGTGTAAAGAAATTTCAAAAGAACCCTGATACTCTTCTGTTGGATCTTGCAGGTTGGCCCATCGGGACGATGTGCAGGTTTAGCGGGGGCGAATGTCGGGATGAAATCCCGCAGGGAGTGTGCACTGAGTTTTTTTCAAAAGTTCATTATTTTTGAGTTTTTGTGTGATGTTTTTGATCGAGACAGTGGTATATTTTGTATATATTTAGGCCGAATTAATTGATTGTGTGATGCATAAATAAGTTTGAGATGTATGTTAGATGTGTGTGTAAAAATAACTGACATTTGACCCATAAAAACGTAGGTTTGACCCTTCAAAATCCCTGAAAACCTGAGTTTACCCTATGGAATCCGGGCTTGAACCCTTGGAAACCCTTGGAGTTTAGGTCGAAACTATAAATAAACCCATGAATTGGCGAGTTTGAGATAATTGTGAGCAAACACCTAATTTTCCCGACCCAAAAACCTAGGGCAGACCCTTGGAAATGGCGTTTTCTGTAGGCCAAATCCTAAAAACCCATTAAAATATAAATGTCGAGTGTGAAACCGAAACCATAGTTTATGGAAAAATTAAAATACCGCCAAAATTAGAAAGTTAATTGAGGAGGTGGGAACGTTCTAGAAGCGAGTCCAAGGGGGGGCCTATAAATAAGTGCTAATTCATTTGTTTAACCCCACCCCGTGGATCTTGCTCGTGGATTGTCACCTCCAGGTATGTTCTTTGTCTCTCCTTGTTCTTTACATTTGTTGTTCATGTATTTTAAGTAACTTGTTCATATTCTCCATGATCATGCCATTGTTCATATTCTCCATGATCATGCCAAGAGAGAGAAGTAGTCTTGATGGTTCCTTTTCCCGAGAGAATTAGTCTTAAGTCTACCATCCCATCGTCCAATCATGCCTACATAGATTCTGGTTTTCTTTTTTGAAGTGAACACACAAACTCATGGATGTACGTAGAGAGCTCCACTTCTGTTTTCATTGTTGAACCCCTCGTAGACATGGCTATTGAGTATTACCGTAGGCTAAATTGGGACCAGAAAACAGATGCACAACAAGGACAAGGAGCCTTATGTTCTCCCATCAGGATATGGATATTCTGTTTGCACGGGCTTATACGATAGAGCAGCCGATGATGACATAGATAAAGAAGCAAGTGAGAGAATTTTACAGAATATGCGATTAGCACTCATATTTTCTCAGGAGAATTTTACGTAGAGGAGAGAGACTAGATAAGGTTCAGCGCTGCAGAGGGATTGTCGGCGTCTGTCATGGAGGGTGCTGTAGAACATTGTTTTTTTTTTTTTGAGCATAAACAGAAAGTATAATATTGATGCAGGAAAATAAATTACAAGAGTAACTCCCACAAATTAAATGGGAGAACACCTCAGAAAAACAGGAGCAAAGACAAGGGTCAAGAAAGCCCAAGCCAGCTAACACTTACTTCACATAGTTCCTAATATACCAGTTAAAGAAACTGATCATATTGTTTCTGTCCCTAGAGTAGATCTGGAGCAATTTGTTCTTCCATGTACTACAAGGGTACTTTTTGACAATATACAAGGGGTTCTTATCTAGTAATTTCTCATTGAGGGGAATATTGCTACACATGTAGGCAATTCTTCTGATTCCAATAAGACAGGAAAAAAGAAAACTTTTTCCATTTTTATCAAAAATCTTGCTGTTTCTGCTTTTCCACACGTACCAAAGGATATGAGCCCTCACAATCTGCCACAAGGCAATGTCCATCCTGTAAGTTTCTCCAATAAGCAGCTCCTTGACTCCCAGAGTATAGATCCCAGCAGTCTGGCAATAGAGTTGTATGATTTTCCAAAAGGTCATACTGTCTTTACATTTAAAAAACAAGTGTTCCAAATCTTCAATCTTGCCACAAGATTTACACAATCCTGCATCAATATTATATGTTCTAGCTCTGCTCCCAGTCCAGACTCCTTTGTGCAGAATCAGCCACAGGAGACAGGAATGCTTGTTAGCCATTGGGTAAGCCCAGAGGCTTTGAAATCTGTACCTCCATTGATGATAGTTCCAAGACAGGTCCCATTTTTTATTCAGTCGACCACAAATGCTAGAGATGCTGATGTAGGAAGACTTGTAGCAAGAATACATGTCCTGAGCCACCACAGACAAGGCAATAAATTTATCCCAAAGATTTTCTGCCCTCATACTCAGCAGCTGCAACTTCTTTTCCTTGATTATCTGTTTGCAGAACATAGACAGGTCATTAGCATTCAAAATGTGACTGTCCTCAATCACCAGCCCATTTCTCAACAGATCCTCCCATTTATTGAAACCATACTTTTTACATTTATGCCATCTTATAGGAAGGGAGGCATCCCTATAAAAGGTAAACCAGCCAATCCATAAAGAATCCTGTAATAAGAAAGAGTGATTCTTGGCAAACCAGATGGGCAGCTTGTAGTCTTCCTTGATAGACATCCAAGCCCTCCAGAAGTTACAAACCAGATGCAGGAAAATAAATTACAAGAGTAACTCCCACAAATTAAATGGGAGAACACCTCAGAAAAACAGGAGCAAAGACAAGGGTCAAGAAAGCCCAAGCCAGCTAACACTTACTTCACATAGTTCCTAATATACCAGTTAAAGAAACTGATCATATTGTTTCTGTCCCTAGAGTAGATCTGGAGCAATTTGTTCTTCCATGTACTACAAGGGTACTTTTTGACAATATACAAGGGGTTCTTATCTAGTAATTTCTCATTGAGGGGAATATTGCTACACATGTAGGCAATTCTTCTGATTCCAATAAGACAGGAAAAAAGAAAACTTTTTCCATTTTTATCAAAAATCTTGCTGTTTCTGCTTTTCCACACGTACTAAAGGATATGAGCCCTCACAATCTGCCACAAGGCAATGTCCATCCTGTAAGTTTCTCCAATAAGCAGCTCCTTGACTCCCAGAGTATAGATCCCAGCAGTCTGGCAATAGAGTTGTATGATTTTCCAAAAGGTCATACTGTCTTTACATTTAAAAAACAAGTGTTCCAAATCTTCAATCTTGCCACAAGATTTACACAATCCTGCATCAATATTATATGTTCTAGCTCTGCTCCCAGTCCAGACTCCTTTGTGCAGAATCAGCCACAGGAGACAGGAATGCTTGTTAGCCATTGGGTAAGCCCAGAGGCTTTGAAATCTGTACCTCCATTGATGATAGTTCCAAGACAGGTCCCATTTTTTATTCAGTTGACCACAAATGCTAGAGATGCTGATGTAGGAAGACTTGTAGCAAGAATACATGTCCTGAGCCACCACCGTGACAAGGCAATAAATTTATCCCAAAGATTTTCTGCCCTCATACTCAGCAGCTGCAACTTCTTTTCCTTGATTACCTGTTTGCAGAACATAGACAGGTCATTAGCATTCAAAATGTGACTGTCCTCAATCACCAGCCCATTTCTCAACAGATCCTCCCATTTATTGAAACCATACTTTTTACATTTATGCCATCTTATAGGAAGGGAGGCATCCCTATAAAAGGTAAACCAGCCAATCCATAAAGAATCCTGTAATAAGAAAGAGTGATTCTTGGCAAACCAGATGGGCAGCTTGTAGTCTTCCTTGATAGACATCCAAGCCCTCCAGAAGTTACAAACCAGCTGACTCCCTTTGGGGATGAAGATGGCAGGGGAAGACACAATATCCCAAAGAGAAAAGTTACACCAGTTCTTATTACTACTCAAGCAAAAAGATTTGATATTTCTTTTAATCAAGCAGGCCCAAAAGTCAGAAGAAGAGATAGCCCTTAGAATCCATTTTGCTGCCATTTGGGTAGCCATTCTTGAGGGACATAAAAGGCCAAGGCCTCCCTCTGACTTCTTCATACAGCATATCTTCCAAGCAACTTTTGGAATTTTGGAACTACCCCATAAGAATCTCCTGGAAAGGGCAATGACTTGAGCCAGCTGCTTCTTGGTAGGCTGCCAACAAGCAAGGAAATAAGTTAGACCAGGGAGAATATAATGCTTCAACACAAACACTCTTTGGGAAATATTGGCCTGCATATCCATCCATTTAAAAATCTTTAATCTAAATTTGTCCAAAACCCAGTCCCATCTCTGTTGAAAGGTAATATTAAATCCCATAGGGATACCCAATAATCTGAAAACAGTACCCTTTTTAATGATGTCACACCCTGCAACAAGCACACAATCCGGGACCAAGTCATTAGAGGCAAAAAAACCGGTTTTATGATGATTAACAACAGAACCACTAGCCAGACAAAAGGTCTTAAGACAGTTTAGAAAAGTGTTAGCAGAAGTGGGATCAGCTTCCATCACAAGGTTTGTGTCATCAGCAAACATCTGCAAATAGAGCATGTCAGCAGCTTGAGGAATTTCTAAACCTTTTAAAAGACCTTTATTAATACAATCTTTAACAAGCCAGCCAAGAGCATCACTAGTAATGGCAAACAGTAAGGGGGCTAACGGACAACCTTGTCTCACAGACCTGCAAAGCTTAAAAGGGGAAGACAGGTGACCATTCATGGCAAGTTTGGACTGAGCATTGCCAAACAAAACACTAGTGTACTTAATAAAGTTCTTCCCTGCACCAATATCATGAAGAGATTGCAGAATAAAATCCCACTCAATCCTATCATAGGCCTTGTCAAAATCAATCTTAAAAAAGAAAGTGTCAATGTTATTATCCTTAGCATAATCCATCCCTTCCCAAATAGAAATAATAGCATCAAGAATAAATCTTCCTTTAATAAAACCTTTCTGTTCAGGAAGAATAATGGAATCCATCAAAGGACTCAACCTTCTAGCAAGGGAGGAGGCATAGATTTTGTACAGAGAAGTCAGACAAGAGATAGGTCTCCAGTTGTTAAGATCATCCTTAGATCCTCTTTTATGAATTAATTTAATAACTCCAGTATTAATGAAAGTAGAAAGAGACCCTCTACTTATGGCTTCTTGCCAGATCTAGAGAATAATGGGCACCAAAATTTCTTTGAACTCCTGAAAAAACTCATTAGGAATACTGTCATGTCCAGGGGATTTACAGGGCTTCAACTTACTAATGGTTTCTCTAACCTCACCAGCAGAGAGGGGGAGATCAAGGAGGGAGACCAAGCCCTGAGGAATCATTTTCTTCCTACAAAGGGCAATGGCAGCTCTTGCACTCCAGATGTGGTCCCCTCTCTTGGGAGGCATAGAGAAAACATTGGTAAAGAAGGACACAGCCTCCTGTAAATTCTCCTTGAGACTAGAGGCAACCTCACCATTGCTTTTCCTTAAGAGAGGAATGAAATCTTTAGCTTTTTTTTCCTCATAATCTCATACATGTGCTTATTAGGTTTATCAACTTTCCCAGCTCAGAACTCTCTGGACGTGGTTGGGCACCACTAGCCAGAAGGTAATCTTCATACCTCACTTTTTCTTGAAGCTCTAGGATCTTCTGAATCTTAACATTACTACTTAAATTAGAGCTTTCAATTCTGTCTATCTCTTTTAGATGCATCATTCTTCTGTTGTATCTGATCTCCCTGGCTTTTTTCTTGAAGAAAGCAAGAGCAGACTGAACATCTTTAATAGCAGCCTCCCAGGCCTTGAAAGGGGAACAACCCCGAAAAGTGCTAATAATAGGCTGTAGAACATTGTTAGTGGAGGTGCCTGAGAAAATCTGAGAGACCTGACGCATATGTTCCATAGCAGGGAGAGACGGCGCGTGGCGGCGCTGTACAGAGAGAAAAAGGGAGAGATTCCCTCTCCCCCTCCCACGGTTGCGCAGCACACGCGCGCGTAGGAGAGAGAGAGAGAGAGAGAGAGAGAGAGAGAGAGAGAGAGAGAGAGAGAGAGAGAGAGAGAGAGAGAGAGAGAGAGAGAGAGAGAGAGAGAGAGAGAGAGAGACTCTCGCGGTGGCTGGAGATAGTGCCGCGCACGTCAGACAGGAGAGAGAAAAAGAGGGAGATGGGGATGGCAGGTGGCTACACGCACGTCAGAGAAAACGGGAAGAGAGAGAGAGAGAAAGAGAGAGAGAGAGAGAGTCGGTGAGGAAAACGAGAGAGAGAGAGAGAGAGAGAGAGAGAGAGAGAGAGAGAGAGAGAGAGAGAGAGAGAGAGAGAGAGAGAGAGAGAGAGAGAGAGAGAGAGAGAGAGAGAGAGAGTCGATGAGGAAAACGAGAGAGAGAGAGAGCAAATAGAGAGAGAGGGAGCGTAGACAATCGGTGAGAGAGAGAGAGAGAGAGAGAGAGAGAGAGAGAGAGAGAGAGAGAGAGAGAGAGAGAGAGAGAGAGAGAGAGAGAGAGAGAGAGAGAGAGAGAGAGAGAGAGAGAGAGAGAGAGAGAGAGAGAGAGAGAGAGAGAGAGAGAGAGAGAGAGAAAGAGAGTCGATGAGGAAAACGAGAGAGAGAGAGCAAATAGAGAGAGAGGGAGCGTAGACAATCGGTGAGAGAGAGAGAGAGAGAGAGAGAGAGAGAGAGAGAGAGAGAGAGAGAGAGAGAGAGAGAGAGAGAGAGAGAGAGAGAGAGAGAGAACACCGCTTGCTGTAGAGATTTGAGAGAGAGAGACGGCAAAAAACATGGAGGAGTTGATGAGGTCGCTGGAGGAGTTGATGAGGTTGCTGGAGAGAGAGGATCGATGGATGACGCGCAACGGTGAGAGGATGTCGACGAGAGAGAGAGATATGGCAAAGGCGGCTCACAAATGTTGTTGGTGTGTAGAGATTAAGTCGGTGGAGAGAGAGAAAAGAAAAAGTTGGTAGACAAAAATGAATTAAAAAGAAATAAATAAATAAAAAAATGAAATGAGAGTAAAGGGAAAAAAGGAAGAAGAAAAGAGAAAAGAGAAGGAAAAAAGGAGGAAGAAAAGGGAATGGTTGAGGGGTCTAAATTGTTCATGTACACTCTTTCAAGACTTTAGGCACATGTACGACATGTTTTGAGGGTGTTATTGGTGGGTTTTTATGTTGTTGCTTACAAGATTGATTAATACTAGCCTTCCAAATAATGAAGAAGCTACAACTATTGCCATTTCTGAAATCATAAGCCTAGTTTTGTGCTAAAAATAAGGAAATGCATTGCTATGTATGGTTCATAAATTGCAAAATATGTTTGACTATTCATATGTTTTTTGAAAAGTGCTAACATGTTTTACCCCACCCCGTGGATCTTGCTCGTGGATTGTCACCTCCAGGTTCACGCAGGTTTATGAAGTATATCAAGTGATTGAAGATTGAAGAAAAGAGTACCCCATCCTGTGGATTGCCCTTGTGGATCGTCTCCTCGAGGTTTATGCGGTTTCTGATTATCTGAAGTAAAGAGAAGGGAGGCCATTGTTGAGGGTACCTCAAGTAAAGAGCAGATCGAAGACCTGAAGAAAAGCTTGGACTGCGAAGACCGAAGCGGAATCCCGTAGGCGATTTCTCGCACTGTAGCGAGGGATCTATTTTATATCGGCCGGCCCGCAGTGTAGCGGCGGCTTTCATATTGTATCATCGCACCGCACTGTAGCGGTTTTATTGTACTAGCGGCCCGCATTGTAGCGGCCTCTTTGTATCATTCATTTTTATTGGAGTACTTCAGTTTCATTTCCGTTGTATCGTTGAGCTTGATCTGCATCACGTGTTTTACTGCGGTATCCGATCGTCTCTTTCCGAAGCCCACGGTCCCATGTCTCGACACTTCCGAGGGGCGAGGGTCCCACACGTACGAGGATCGCATAGGCGAGGTGCCCAGCGCGCTGACGCCGCTCGCAGGACAGCGGGAATGGCGCACCAGAGCGGGGCCTGATCCAACCCCACGCGCCGACTTCCCGCCACGACCTCCTTCTTCCCGACACCTGAACCCGACGTGAAGCGAGGCGGTTGCCCGGTGATCCTCGACGTGTCACCCACTCCTTGAGGAAAGAGACAAGAACCTCGGCATCGGACATAGATTTCAGGTACTAGCATTTCAAGTTATTTGAAATTTTGCATTATATCACATACACTGCTGAAACAGAAAGATTGTCTTGCTGCTTGAGTTTGAGCATCCACGCTTTGCATTAGTTTAGTCCATACCTGTGAGCACTTTTTTTTCTTGCTAAGACTAGGGATTTACTGATTTCATAGCTTAGACAGAACATTAGAAAACTTATCACAAAAAGGGGGAAAATACATTGAAATCTTGGGAATCGAAGAGAGGACAGTTCGACTAGACTTTGGCCTAGGCAAATCAGAGAGCTTAGACTGACCTTTACCTCCTGGCTCGTGACTCATCAAGCCTCTTCTCTGATCTCTACTCAGAGCTTAGAGAAATAATTGAGCCACTTACACTGGACCTTGTGCTACATTCTAGGACAGAGCAGAGAAGAGAGATGGAGGATATATTCAAGGAGTTGGTAATAGAGAAACAAGGGGCTCGCGTAGTTCAAGCAGTATTGAGAGAAAAAGGGAAGTTCACAGGCTTGAATGTAACCGAGTACCTAGATGTTTTTGAGGAACAGGCACGGATTTATGGTCTACCCGAGGATGTGTTTACACATTACTTCACACGGGTAGTATCAGGATCCATTTTAGCCCCTATTACAGCACATATAGTAAAGCCTTGGGCCGAATTCAGAAAAGAATTGCATAAGTTGTTTTATTTGGAAGATTTTTCCCAACACAGTAGAGAAGGGTTCTTGCGGTGGATAAGCTCTCCGAAGCCCACTGCATCCCTGACTCAACTTTCGAATGAGTTCTTGAGAAGATATGAACAACTTCCACATGCCGATTTAGATGCTTTAAAACCTGACCTAGTTATATCTTTCCTTAGGATCTTAACTCTTGAAGACAGGACTGAGGTCGAAATGAGGATTGAAGAGCCTGGGAAGAGATTTGGATTGACTGAAGATTGGGGTGTAGTGAGGAGAGAGGTAGAAGCAGTTGCCCAAATGAGGCAACGCCAGGCGGTGTTATACGATAGACCTGCAGTGGTAACACCACAACTGCCTAGGGAAGCTCCACTTCCGGCAATTCCGAATGTGCCTGCAACGTCAGCTTTTGCTAGTGTTGCATCCACTTCGCGATCGCCAATCGAGCTACAGGTTGAGATTCTCAGTCGACAGATAGAGAATCTTATTACGATGCAAGTGTCTATGTCAAAAGAAATGGCGAGTATTCACAATAAAGTTAATTCTATGGGGTATCAGGACCCCACTCCTCCTCAGGCGAGTACGAGTTATGTAGATACATTACAGAGAGGCACTATGCCCGTTCCAAATATGCAAGGCTATGTGATGCCACAGCCTGCACCTCTAGTGCAGCCTGTTGCCCAACAGATACCTACACCACCAGTGCAAACCACATTTCAAAGAAACACTGGACCTTTTGAGAGACGAGCGACTCGTGGGTTTGGAGGGGCTAAGAGATGCATATGGTGTGATGCACAAGAGCATTTTTCATATGCCTGTGAAGAGCTTAAGCTAGCAAAAGAGCATCAACTGGTGATAGATATCGATAAGAAGTTATGTGACTTCAAGACCCGCCTTCCTCTACCTGTGAATTGGGGAAAGGGGGGAATGAAGAAGTTTTATGAAGAATTATCTGGCAATAATGCGAGTACATCAGCCGCACGGTTAGAGCTTGTAGAGGAGGAAGATGAAAAAGTGCCTAGACCTGACCCCAAAGAAATTATTCCATAGAGGCTTTAGTGAGGGCTAGAGATGCCATTATGCAGAAGACTGCCTGGAAGTCTCCTGTTGATGAATCCTCGGTCTATTCCCATATAGCCAATATAGAGGAAAAGAGGAAAAGGGATGAGAGTCAGGAAGAGACTGAGCCTGAAAGAAGAGTGACTAGAAAGCAAAGTCAAGAGGCCGAAGAAAAGGCTAAAGAGCCAGAAAAGAAAGTACAATTCAAAGAGCCTGTTGTTTCAAAGGAAGAGGCAAAGAAGAAAGAGATAAGAGAGGGAAAGAGGCCGGTTGGGCCAACTAAGATTCAAGAACTGACTAAAGAGAAAGAGAAAGAACCTGAACCGGTTCAAAAGAAAGATGAAATTCAAGAAAGTATTCAAGAGGCTGATAAAGAAAAGAAGAAGAAAAAGAAGAGAACTCCAAAGGCTGTATTAATTTCTGAGTTGGAAAGGAAAAATGATGCAAGAGAGATATTAAATGACATTTTACTGAAGAGCCAAGTGACCATGTCCTTGGAGCAGGTCTTCTCCATAGCGAAGCCTGAGTTCAAGGACAGTTTTATAAAGCTGGTTAAGAGAAAGAGGTTTCCATTACCTGAAGATGTAGAGATGGAAGAAGCATCTGAAGATATTCAAGTGACAAATGAAGCAGTTACATTGAGTGATACATCTGATGATGATGGTGATGAGGTTGCCAGGTGTCATAAAAATTCTCTAGGTCCTATCATACCTGATGATGAAATGAGGAAGACAGAAAGTGAGTTTAGCAGGACATTTTGAGCAATAGGAACTCCAGAGATGAAGATAAAGCTAGGGAGCAATGAGGAGTCATGTTTTGCTCTGGCCTTGATTGACTCAGGATCAGAGATAAATGTGATTTCTAAGAAGCTCTATGATAAGTTTAGGTGGCCGATTGATAAAGATCATGGATGGAGGATGAGGACAGCGGATAATGGTTCAGGAGCACTGCTTGGGGCATGCGCCTTTGTGCCTGTGACCATAGGAGGGATTTCTGAGGAATTTCACTTCTTCGTCCAGGACCATTGTTCATATGAGGCTATCCTTGGGCAGCCCTTTATAGCTGAGGTAAGAATGGAGACTAAGGCCATGGATGATGGATCTGCCTATGCACGAATCCGTTCTAGATCTGGTCTACATTCTTTGCAAGTGATGATTGTGTGTCCAAATCACTCCAGGAATAGAAAGAATATAAGAAAGAAACCTATTAATTCACATGATCATGATGAGTGTATACCTGTTGGAGAGTATGGAGCTTCTGCTGATCAAAATTTCTGTTAGGATCCACTGTTGAGCGAGACAACAGTGGGAGTTGGTTTGATGTCTCGCATGACTTTGTACATAGTTTTGAAAGTTTTTCTATTTATTCATCTGCATTCAAGTTGCTATGCTTACATAAAGAAAATGTTTCAAATAAACTCAGAAAAGTTCATGAGAGACACTATAAGCATTTAGGAATGATGTTACCTGATGAGAAGATTGAAGATGTGATCCAGTTGGAGAGAAGTTCGACTACTCTGGAAGAGCTTGAGCAGGCATTTGAGAGAAATCAGAAATCAGAAATGATTATGCTCACTTCTATCAAAGAGTATGAGATGATTGAGGAGTTTATGAGAGAGCATGAAGTAAGTGTAAATACAAAGTATAAGACTGTGGATAAGAAAGTGAAGCCTATAGCTCAGCCATTGCTAGAAGATAGTCATGAGAAATATCTACGAGTGTCAGATGACCCTATGCTGAGACGAAGAGAGCTCATAGGGCATCATTTTACTGATGAGACTATTAAAGAATCCAAGAACTCTACCTATAAGCTCCCCAAGCTTTTCAATCCAAGGAAAGTATTCCACAGGTAGATCAGGAAGTTCAATCCACACAGGCACCTTAGTTGGTTTTGGGCCCCTAGGGTTGAACCTAGGAAACCATTTAAAAAAAGAGATAGGAGTATTTCGTATTAACCAATGCCCTTCAGCAATCACTTGCATAGCATTGTTTCCATCCTCAAAAAAGAACAGAAAGTAGTTATAAGGCAGATACTGAATGTGTTTGGCAAATAAACCTCTACTTTCCCAGTTAACCTTCATCCAATTCTTTAAGATGTCCTGAGCAGGTCTAAGACCATGACATAAACCAATGACAACTTTCTCAGTCAGATGGTTGTTCCATTTTTCTAAAGACGTACTATCAATGACTAGAGTGGAGTCTTCTCTGTCTTCTACTTCGGGATCCAGATTTATTTCATGTTCAGGACAACTATTAGGGTGAGAATCTTCCACCTCCAAGCCTAAATCAATTTTTTCTTTTCCTTTACTGTCCCGAACAGACGACCGAGGAGGAGACATACCTGCGAAACCTTGCAGGTTGAACATGGAGAAGGAGTTTTGTTGAGGAGCTTGCAGAGCACCGGCGTACGACATAGAGCTAGAGCTTTGTAGGCCACTCAAAGGTTTGGAAGATACCTGCAAATTGTCGAGAACCTGAGAACCAGACGCATTCGCAGAGACTTTACCATTTAGGGTTTCACAAAAGTCGAAGACAGGGTTGATCGCTGACTGCAAACCGTTCATCTCCACCTTCAGAAGGGACGGACCCGCCATCCCATCCCTGAGGGCATCGTGCAACGACATGTTGAAGAACAAGAACAGCGCCCCGAAGAGCACAGACCTGGCGAGCTCCACAGGGGGAGCCCTCGGGCACTGGGTAGCCGAGAAAGCAAAGGCCCCCCTCGTAACGAGGGGGGAGAGGGGCAATAAAGGCGACCCGCAACCCTAAGCCACGCTCAGCTCATGCAGAGAGCGAACCGCAACCCTAAGCCACGCTCAGCTCATGCAGAGAGGTCTCGACACTTGATTCGATACTTTCAAATGGAACTTCGTCAGAAAGAACGTTGCTGTAGAACATTGTTGGTGGAGGTGCCTGAGAAAATCCGAGAGACCTGACGCATATGTTCCATAGTAGGGAGAGACGGCGCGTGGCGGCACTGTACAGAGAGAAAAAGGGAGAGATTCCCTCTCCCCCTCCCACGGTTGCGCAGCACACGCGCGCGTAGGAGAGAGAGAGAGAGAGAGAGAGAGAGAGAGAGAGAGAGAGAGAGAGAGAGAGAGAGAGAGAGAGAGAGAGAGAGAGAGAGAGAGAGAGAGAGAGAGAGAGAGAGAGAGAGAGAGAGAGAGAGAGAGAGAGAGACTCTCGCGGTGGCTGGAGATAGCGCCGCGCACGTCAGACAGGAGAGAGAAAAAGAGGGAGATGGGGATGGCAGTTGGCTGCACGCATGTCAGAGAAAACGGGAAGAGAGAGAGAGAGTGAGGAAAACGAGAGAGAGAGAGAGAGAGAGAGAGAGAGAGAGAGAGAGAGAGAGAGAGAGAGAGAGAGAGAGAGAGAGAGAGAGAGAGAGAGAGAGAGAGAGAGAGAGAGAGAGAGAGAGAGAGAGAGAGAGAGAGAGAGAGAGAGAGAGAAAGAGCAAATAGAGAGAGAGGGAGCGTAGACAGTCGGTGAGAGAGAGAGAGAGAGAGAGAGAGAGAGAGAGAGAGAGAGAGAGAGAGAGAGAGAGAGAGAGAGAGAGAGAGAGAGAGAGAGAGAGACGGAAAAAAACATGGAGGAGTTGATGAGGTCGCTGGAGGAGTTGATGAGGTCGCTGGAGAGAGAGGATCGATGGATGACGCGCAATGGTGAGAGGATGTCGACGAGAGAGAGATATATGGCAAAGGCGGCTCACAAATCTTGTTGGTGTGTAGAGATTAAGTCGGTGGAGAGAGAGAAAAGAAAAAGTTGGTAGACAAAAATGAATAAAAAGAAATAAATAAATAAAAAAATGAAATGAGAGTAAAGGGAAAAGAGAAAAGAGAAGGAAAAAAGGAGGAAGAAAAGGGAATGGTTGAGTGGTCTAAATTGTTCATGTACACTCTTTCAAGACTTTAGGCACATGTACGACATGTTTTGAGGGTGTTATTGGTGGGTTTTTATGTTGTTGCTTACAAGATTGACTAATACTAGCCTTCCAAATAATGAAGAAGCTACAACTATTGCCATTTCTGAAATCATAAGCCTAGTTTTGTGCCAAAAATAAGGAAATGCATTGCTATGTATGGTTCATAAATTGCAAAATATGTTTGACTATTCATATGTTTTTTGAAAAGTGCTAACATGTTTTACCCCACCCCGTGGATCTTGCTCGTGGATTGTCACCTCGAGGTTCATGCAAGTTTATGAAGTATATCAAGTGATTGAAGATTGAAGAAAAGAGTACCCCATCCCGTGGATTGCCCTTGTGGATCGTCTCCTCCAGGTTTATGCGGTTTCTGATTATCTGAAGTAAAGAGAAGGGAGGCCATTGTTGAGGGTACCTGTAGTAAAGAGCAGATCGAAGACCTGAAGAAAAGCTTGGACTGCGAAGACCGAAGCGGAATCCCGTAGGCGATTTCTCGCACTATAGCGAGGGATCTATTTTATATCGGCCGGCCCGCACTGTAGCGGTGTCGTAGAGATATTCATCTCTACTCTCATGACTTGACCAAATTCTCTCCAATCAATCGAATGATTCGTCATATCAACATATAAATGAAGCTTGGAAAGTAAGCAGTTCCACGAAAGACAACAAACGAGGTTTTGTTTTTCATCATACTTTTCTCTGCAGAGTGAATGCTTATGTGATGGCTACACAGATGTGTACTCTTGGCAATATTCATATATGACATAAAAATGATGTACAAGCTAGTCTTCACAATATATATCCTTGGAACTTTGATATATCAAAACTCTTAGTTGAAGGATTTGCTTAGTAATGACCCAACAATTTTGAACAATTCTTTGTGACAAATTTACTTGATCAAAAAGAATGTCATGAGCGCTGCCGTCATAAAGAAAAAAAGAGATGCATATTTTATGGTTGATGTGTTTACAAGCTTATGCTCGGATATGAAAAGAATGGTCACAATTGCACATGCAGAAGCAAAGAAGAAAAGGATGGCCATGCGCAAAAAGAAGAGAAAAAAAAAATTTCGTTCAAAGGACGAAAAGTATTTCCGCATTTCGTTTTTGATGGCTAACATTCCATATGGTGAAATGTACGCAAGGAGAAGGAAAAAAGGAGGGCGCAACTCTGAGAAAAAAAACGTGGCTGACAGAATTGCTTACAGGATGCATAGAGACTCGGAGGTCGATTGGAGGAAAGGAGGAGGCAGATAGACAAGGAAGCCAACATATGCTCGGGGGGGGGGGGGGGGGGGGTTTAGGAAAACGATGTTGTGCTGATGCTCAGGGATTCTTTTCAGACATCTGAGATGTCCGTGATAAAAGGGAGAGACAAGCCTGTGTGCGCAAGACGTGGATGCATCAGATGATTATTGCATAGAATTGGTTGAGGAGACAGGATGAGACGGAGAAGATAATTAGCTTTGAACAGAGGGAAACTTTAGAGGGAATAGCAGCGAAGGAGGCCACTCTATGTCTGGTAGGTCTACGGATGAAGATGTGCACATACAGATGATCAATGGAGGATTACGCCAACTATAGCTCTGATTGCAGCTTTAGCATACACTGGATATAAGATTCATGTCAGAAATACACTACATGTTATTTGTGGAAGTCACGAAGCTTTTGTTCCTTGCGCGTCAATTGTGATTTAAGTTCCAAAATTTTTCTGATAATCATTAGGTTGAAATATAGTCTATTTTGACTTCAATAATGCCACGTGGTAGAAATCCTGATCTTTGATGTAAATCTCCAGAGATTGTCTGGGGGGAGAGTTGTCGTCCTTCACAAAGGCATTTGACAATAGCAAAAGATATCGAAGGCCAATTCATTGATTCTCATCTGGCAGATTTTTGGTTTCTCTCCTTTCAAGGAGGCGCACGTAGAGTTTTTTCTCTCTCTCTCTCGAGTTCCTCTGATTTGGGTGATCTGGGAAATGGCGTCGCAAGGAGCATGTATCCTCATACAGGAACAGAGAAGAGACAGAGAAAACTGTGGACTTCTTCTTTGGAATTCAGTTTTGATTGATCATATCTGAAAAGAGAGAGGCCGACGCAAAATTCAGAGGGTAAAAGAGCTGCGCTGGAATCTTTTGAGAAAGGAAGGATATTGACAGAGCTTGGAAAGCCTTAACTAAAGCCAACACGGTGATGTCCTGAAGGTCGAGCAAGATTTCTATGACAGAAGATCTCGGAGGCCATCTCCGCCTGTATTTATGTCTGCTCGCGTCTCACAATAGAAGAATGAAGGTGCACATGTATGCCGCATATATCTTCTTACTCTGCTAGTCGAGTTTTTTTTTGATGCATTTTTCTTCATGCATGATATAACATGAATTAATGGGGTTTCGTACGATTGTCAGAGCGCTAACTGATTACTTTCTCTGAGTCCTCATGTTTAATTTAATATGAAATACAATCTCCTTTGAATTTTGGACCTCCGTTAGCAGTAGAATAAGAGCATATTAATCCTACGAGGATGAATTGTACCCTTGATGAACAGTTCGTAAAGAAATTAAAGATGAATGCCAAATAACTATAGCTGGTTGAAAATCATAAGACAAAAGTGTGTAACTGATTCTCTGATTTGATTACTTCAATGGGCGTGTGACAGTTCATAACGCAATGACTTATTGCTTCTCTGAAGAAGTTGCAACACTGTAAGATACATTGGTGAATGATTTATTTGAATACAAAAGGTTGCACAGAAAGACTAGACAATTACTAAATAACACTGCTGTATCTTGCTAAGATGATGATTCCATATGTTCTTTGTTATAGAAGTTCAGAGTTCGCTGTTAGCACTTGTGCTACTTAATACTAATCGTCCACTTGATTGTAAATCTCAACGCTTTGAATGCGAATTATGTGCAAGTTTCTTATAAATCATTTGTGTTTTGAAAGGCCTTGAATCTCATATACAGTGTTAAGTTAATCGCTTGCTAAACATGTATAGCACGAAGAAGCCCAGCATTCACTCCACATACAATATGCTTTAGTTGAATCGGGCACTCTTTCGAGTCTATAGTGTTTTTCTTAGAAAATAAAGAGCGTCTTGTTTGAGTCTGTACAGCGAAAGTGTTGATTCGATTTTTCTATTATGCAAAGCTTCTTGTTTATAACGAAAATCGAATTTAAACTTCGCTTTAACTAAATACTGTATGATGAACTAGAGAAGTTAAATTTTTATAGCTTTTGATGCTCTTAGCGTTGACAAAGGTTTGAATCTCCAACACTTTGATGGATGGTGTCACATAATCCTAGTAGGAGATGGTTGAACCATGCCTTAAGAGAGAGGATTAGGAAGTAATCCTCAACCATGGCTTTTGGGGCAAGTGGTTAGCCCATCGCACTCCTAACCGGGAGGCTGAAGGAATGTCACATAATCCTAGTAGGAGATGGTTGAACCATGCCTTAAGAGAGAGGATTAGGAAGTAATCCTCAACCATGGCTTTTGGGGCAAGTGGTTAGCCCATCGCACTCCTAACCGGGAGGTTGTGAGTTCAATTCCCAACAGATGGATGATGTTTATGAACCCGTGCTCTGCTGCGACATGCTTTCACTGGATTGAAAATTGACTGTTATATAATGATTAGTGATTCAACAACGACAAATCTATATAGAGAATCATTTGACGAGTCCAACTTCATATTTCTGTAAACAAGCAAGATAGTATCAATCGAGTCTTTTTGAAAATTTTCGACTTTGCATTTATAGTTGTATCTCCCTAAAAGTGCTGCTCAACTTTTGTGCTTCTTAATTGTATCGGATTCGAATTTTTCACCCCATACTGTTTCCAATCGTAATGTACTGTCACATTTGTGAGAGATACTTGCATAAGTGTCTGATGGAAAAACAAGTGTTCATATGTCTGCATATCAAAGCGTTCATCTTGATATTTACCACATAAATATTTAGAATAATGATCCTTTTCTGAGATATCGCAAGAATATATGAGAGCCATAGGTTTGACACACACATATAAATTCCAGCTCGATGTGCTGATCCTGGTTCGATACCCGTAATCTTTATGCAGGTCTTGATCGTAATACTCATGTTGTTCTTAACTTAAAGATAAGAATCTATTACATATGAAGCATCACAAATTTTAATCTGAATGAAGTAATGTATTTAGCTTATTCCATGTTTCCCATATATACACCTGAGCTTATATATATTTTTTTGAGACACCTTACCTGAGCTTGCTCCAAGCACCCTGCGTGTGCCGTATTTCCGGCGGTCGCCCTGATCCACCGACCGTCGCTTCCGCTCCGACAACTTGGTGAACCCGACGTGAAGAATCGGCATCGCAGCTCAGGTGCATGATTTCTGAACTTCTTTCTCAAATCAATTCGAAGTAATGTATGTTTGATATGTGTATAAACTCATAGCTTGTTTTTCGTTTATCTCGTGTTTTTTTGATATTCACGCGTGAGTCATGAGTAAACAAAAACAGCGTACAAACATGAACAATCTAAATCAATGTAAAGAATCTCTTGAAATTAAATTACAAGAGCATAATTCCAAGAGCATTGTTATTGATGAAGCATATGTGAACGCATTGATGGATGAACACTTGAGAAAATGGGAAGATAAATTCATAGACATGCAAAACAAGGCAAATGAAGCTATACAGAAGAAAATTTAGAGTAATTTTGACTCTAAATGAGTCGATCAATGTTATGGCAGAGAGTCTACCAGTATTATCAACTAGTCTTAGAATTTGGAAAGAGGAAATGAATGCTGAGATTCAAGAAATAAACCAGAAGTATGAAATATTATCTAAACAAATGCAAGGATTGAAACTTAATCAAGAACATGAAGTAAGAGTCCATAATTTGTCTACATATATGCCTGATCAAAGACCTTTATGTGATCTTAGAAAACTTATTCCTAGGATAATACCAAAAAAATCAAATAGGATGCGAAAATGCATTATTCGATGTTTTTGGTGTGACCAAATCGGTCATACCTATGATAATTGTATTGCCTTTGAACATGCATGCAAACATCAAATAGTTTGTCAACTTGGGAAGAAAATATGTGATGTTCATACTCATGCCCCTTTACGCTTAAACTTAGGTCGAGGGGGAATGAAAAAACTTTTTGAACAAACAAAAGCAAAACGAAGAAAACTAAGAATGATACAAACATATCAATGGCGACCAAAGAAACATACAAATGATAAAATTGTTAATCAAGAAATTAAGATTTCGATGAATAATCAAGACAAAACAGTTGATGAATCAAAATCTTGGGAAAACAAAAAACTTGAGCCAAATGAACATAAAAGCATAGATACAAATGAGCAAAAAGATGAGCAAGTAATATTAATGACGAAGAAAGATGATAACTATTATATCACATGTGATCTAGAGCTTTTAGAGAATGATACATTATTTGATCAAGATAAAGTGAATAAATGGAAAACTAAATTGGGGTATGAGATTAAGAATCAAGAAACTAGTCAGAGAAAACCTAAAGAACTTGATAAAGAGCACATTAAGAATCAAGAAACTAGTCAGAGTAAACCAAAATAACTTGATAAAGAGAAGAGTATAAACAAAGAACAAAAGAATATGATTGATGAAATTATTAAACAAATTGAACAAAATATGCAAAGGTCACCAAGACCTTATAAATCCGGGAATTTAGTAACTGTTCTCCCTCAAAATTAAAAACACATATCACGGGAGTTGTATCTCTCCCTCATCAAAAGATACGAGCCGAGGAGTTGTATCTCTCCCTCATCAAAAGATACAAGCATGGGAGTTATAACCTACTTCCTTATCAAAAAGGTATTTATATGGATTTGTTTTACTTTCTTTTAAGAGAAAAATTATGAATTTCATTAATGATCTAAATAATGCTTTTCTAATGAATGTTTTGAGTGGTTTCATGCAGGTCAAGCAAGAAAAGACGATTTGATGAAAGCTACAAAATTTGACTTAATGTTACTTCGATTTTTACAGATGGATTTTCTAGAAGTCTTATTTTGAATTGAAATATTTGGTTTAAATGTGCTAATACTTATGTTTTTCACGAGTTTTTTTCGAAGATGAATTATTTTTTTTCAGGTTCAAGATGAAGAATGGGAGTTTATTGACAAAACAAGTTTTTCTTCAAAAAGAGATTATGAAAAACCTTTTATTTCCAGTTCTGCACCATTTTGTTTCACTTTGCATTTAAAGTATGCATCAAATTATGTACAAACACATGTTGAGTTTTTCCCTTAGGTGCACGTCCATTTGCACCAATCTCCATTGTAACATGCATGATGAAATTTGCGAGCAAATTCTAAGTATAGGAGATAGAAACCTCTTCATCAAAAGCTCTTATCCCTTATGCACCATAATTTTGAAAATGCACATAAAGTATGCATGTGTTACGGTCACACTACATGACCATGCATCTAGGCACGATCTGATATGTACCCATGCACATAAGAGCGACTGTAAGGATTTATGTATTTTTCACATTGCTATGTATGAGAGTGAGTGCACAAGCCTCACCATCAGAAGCTATTTTCTTCATTGATTGCACCATTAAGTTTATACATGCATTTAAAGTATGCATTTATAGGGCCCATTACATGGCCGTGCATAAGGCACTTGGATTTTAAAACCCATGCACATATTATGCTATGGAATTGATATTTATTATTAAGCAGAAAACAGGTCTTATTTGGCGCATCCGGAGGATGCACAGGTTTGGTGGGGGTGAATGTCGTAGAGATATTCATCTCTACTCTCATGACTTGACCAAACTCTCTCCAATCAATCGAATGATTCGTCATATCAACATATAAATGAAGCTTGGAAAGTAAGCAGTTCCACGAAAGACAACAAACGAGGTTTTGTTTTTCATCATACTTTTCTCTGCAGAGTGAATGCTTATGTGATGGCTACACAGATGTGTACTCTTGGCAATATTCATATATGACATAAAAATGATGTACAAGCTAGTCTTCACAATATATATCCTTGGAACTTTGATATAGCAAAACTCTTAGTTGAAGGATTTGCTTAGTAATGACCCAACAATTTTGAACAATTCTTTGTGACAAATTTACTTGATCAAAAAGAATGTCATGAGCGCTGCCGTCATAAAGAAAAAAAGAGATGCATATTTTATGGTTGATGCTATGGATTGAAAACCATTGTTTACAAGCTTATGCTCGGATATGAAAAGAATGGTCACAATTGCACATGCAGAAACAAAGAAGAAAAGGATGGCCATGCGCAAAAAGAAGAGAAAAAAAAAAATCGTTCAAAGGACGAAAAGTATTTCCGCATTTCGTTTTTGATGGCTAACATTCCATATGGTGAAAGGTACGCAAGGAGAACGAAAAAAGGAGGGTGCAACTCTGAGAAAAAAAACGTGGCTGACAGAATTGCTTATAGGATGCATAGAGACTCGGAGGTCGATTGGAGGAAAGGAGGAGGCAGATAGACAGGGAAGCCAACATATGCTCGGGGGGGGGGGGGGGTTTAGGAAAACGATGTTGTGCTGATGCTCAGGGATTCTTTTCAGACATCTGAGATGTTCGCTGCTAAATAAGCAAGATGATCCGTGATAAAAGGGAGAGACAAGCATGTGTGCGCAAGCCGTGGATGCATCAGATGATTATTGCATAGAATTGGTTGAGGAGACAGGATGAGACGGAGAAGATAATTAGCTTTGAACAGAGGGAAACTTTAGAGGGAATAGCAGCGTAGGAGGCCACTCTATGTCTGGCAAGTCTACGGATGAAGATGTGCACATACAGATGATCAATGGAGGATTACGCCAACTATAGCTCTGATTGCAGCTTTAGCATACACTGGGTATAAGATTCATGTCAGAAATACACTACATGTTATTTGTGGAAGTCACGAAGCTTTTGTTCCTTGCGCGTTGTCGTCGGGTTCGTAGAAAAAAAAGGGTGGAATTGAATGAGTATGGTTACCCATGTGTATCACTCCTTATTATTTGCATTTAAGAACATGTTTTTCCCTCTTCGGCTGAAGATTTGCACTTCCACTGCCATAGTTCATTGTGAACTTGCTCTAAAGGTTTAGGTACAAGCTTCAAGTTCACTAATTCTAAGTGAATTTTTCTTCCCATTGGTGGCTTCAGTGATGCCTGTTTCTTTCGTGTGGCAATGGTGAATCTTGCGGAGTTGCCAGCTGCTTTAGTAGGTCATCCCGCTCTCTTTCTAAGGCAGCGTTGTGGTCGGGTTCTTGCACGCTTAGGGGTGCACACAGGGTGCCAAGGAAGTATCTTAGCTTGAAAGATGTCAGTAGCTAGGAGATCTTCCAAAGAGCTAATGACAGAACCTTTGAAGTGAACCTATGAGCCTTTAATGAATTCACTCTTATTGATTTTTACAAGTCCCACTTATAACTATGGTTGGTAGATCATCGCCTATAGTTTTTGACACTTATAAACGCAAAAGCGCGTTCGTTCGTTATTGATGCAAGCCATAGCGTTTTTCAAAAGCGTGTTCGTTTGTAATTCAGGGAAACAATAGCGTCGTGTTTCCTGTTGTAAAACAATGTAACTTCGAGAATGGTCACATTCACAGAAGCGCGAACGATCACATTCACAAACAGAAGACTGAAGCAGCTATCTGTCAAGATCGAGTATATGCCGCTGTCAAAACTATACAGCATCGCGGCCAACAATACAACGTAATGATTTTCATTCATACAGACTTCATTCAAGCACAAATGTGCTCAAACGCACAACTCGATTCATGTTCTTTCATACATCCAGACCACATGGCCCTCTGAGAACAACGCAACATGCTTACAGATAAGCAGAAGACAAGACACGATGAGAATACAGAAAGGCCACCCGCATTGTGATCTGAAACGCTCGTCTAATTATTAGGCAGGAGAAGCAGCCAGTTCACTTTAAAAACAGCATTAAACTAGTACACTTGACTGACTTGAAAACACTTCCATGCACGCAAGCACCTTTCTTGTACACTTGACTGGCTTGAAAAACACTTCCATGCACGCAAGCACCTTTCTTGTAGAACAAACGAATCGATGCAATTCCAGTTCAAAATGCATATCAGCACAGAATGAAACGGCAGGCTAAATATGCAGATATTACTACGAGAATAAAATGACTGTGCAATATCCAGATATTAGTACGACTTGCTACGTAAACTACCTGTGCTTCTTCAGATAGTAGATTTTCTTGAGACTTTTCTGACGCCATCGTGTAAGAAATCCTCGTGTCTCTGTTTCGTTCCACTCCAAATCCTTGATCTTACAGAAAGTTATACAAGGATATGCAGAATATGCCTATCTCTTCAGGACCTTCATTTCAGTATTTATAAATTTGGAGACAAATGCTGGTCTTCACAGTGCCAACGTCTTTTCTTCCGTCACTCTGCAACAGAACACGAACAACCAGATCTGTGCATTCGATGACTTTTATTTTGACATATCCTTGAACGACCACCATGCCTGACAGAGACCCTTTTCACAATCGGAGAAGCGGATGAATTCTCTGCAAAATCTGTACCGCTCTAACTACAAATAAATGTTAAAAGTGAGATCACTTGGTCAGCCATTCAGCGCATATAAAAAAGTCATAAAACCCTGGGGTCAGGCCTGATCAGGACATGAACGCTTCATTGAGTCCAAGACGTCCTGGACTTCCCTGTACTCGGGATGACGGGAAAGAAGACTTTCAAAGCATAAGATCGCCTCTTCGAAGCGCTTCAGACCCTGCAAAGCCCTTCCTTTACGATATTCACTCTTCGTATGATGAGATTCAATGGATAAAGCTGCTTCACAGTCAGTCAGTGCCGCGAAATATGATTCAAGTCTGAGAAAAGCTTCCGCACGATTGGAATAGGCAATTACAAGCAGCTTTCCATTCTCATTCTCGGAGCCCTGTCCAACGATGCTCCTCAATCCTCTTCCCTAGCAGTCGATAGCTCTTGTCCATTTCTGCTCACCAAAGAACGCGTTACCTTTTTCTTTTCTAGAAACATCCTCCACGCCGCAGGTGTATGCATACTATATTCCATTTCGCACCAAAAAAACTGAATGAAATCCATAGCGACCAAAGTAGCAACTAGGAAGCGGGATATGCGTACTATCCTTTTTTCCTTCTTCCACCCGATATGCATGCCAAAATCCTCCATGAGAAGCCAAAAGATTTTCTAATATTGAGTACGATGACTGACTGATAAAGAACATTAGAGCCTTATAGCTTCCATATCATCTTTTCGAAAGAATCAGCTTATTCAAAAAAAAAGATGCATAGAGTACGCCGGAAAAATTCTACGATAGAGAACCCGAGATATGGTATCCAGAATACACAGCAGATGAGATGACAAAAAGTGATGAGAAGAAACTCATAGCCACTGCTGCATCAGCTTTGGAACAGAAGTGTCGCGGATCGCGACCACATCCACCCCCTCTGAACCTGTGCATCCTCCGGATGCACCAGCATCGATCTCGGTATCTGCAAGTCTTCAAGAATCCAAATGTGAGTGAAATCAAGTGCATGGGTTAAAACAAATGTGCCTATGCACGGCCATGTAATAAGCCCTACATATGCATACTCTAAGTGCATAAAAACAACATGGTGCAAATAAGGGAGGTATTAGGAATTCGGTGTTGAGGATGTACACTCAAATTGAACTCACATTTTCATCATGGATATACAATTCAATACAAGTGCAATCACTCGTGCAACTATGGGTTTTAACGAAAATATCACTCGTGCTCTTTACATTTCATTTATGCATGTTTAGGTGCATGAAGAGAAACAAAATGGTGCAAAAAACGAGGGTTTTATGGTATCTAAGCAAGGAAGCTCACATCACTCTCAACTCCACTCTCCTAAAGATGCAATCACTCTTCCTTACTCAGATCTGTTCTCTCTTATCACTCAAAACTTGCTTTATTATTTTTCAATGATATTTACCTATCTAATTGTGCAGATGGACGTGCTTCTACGGAATTTCAAAGTCGTGTTTCCTATATATTTTTACATGCATATTTGGCATGCAATGCATCTCAAAAATGGTGCAAAGAAAAGATCAGGGTTAAAGCACGATAGCTAATGGAAAAGATTTTCACGGCTTTGTTCTTGAGTCATCATCTCCGTTGGCTTTGATTGATCATTCCTGCACTCATTGAAACTAAACAAACCATGAGAAACATCAAATCATATAACACAATATGTACATGCAATCCATGAAAGAACTTCAAAAACCATTTGCAATAAACCATAAAGATGTAATTTGAAAGTGGTTGCCTCCTGCACAATCCATCAAACTCCTAGATTTCCAATTAGCTCCATATCAACACCTGTTTATATAAACTCAGAAAACACATTAGTAGCATCATATTCAAAAAGATTATTTTGAAAAATTTTCATTTTCTTGAGAGCTAGATGCATTTTCTTGCTCTATTTATTTATGCAATTATTTGTTTATTTATTTATTTATTTATTTTTTTATATTTGCTTTTATCCATCTCAAAAAATCAAAACATAATTATTAAGTATTTACATACTTATATTTACAAAAGTCACTTTTTAAATTTCTTGTGAATTCAAGAAATTCCCTTTCAATACTTTTTCACAGATAAATGCTCTCCAAAGAAGGTATGTTTAAAAACAAGCCATCTTTGAATTGCACCAATCAGTGTTGCTTTCATAAATACAGTAAATATGTATACAAGCCACCTTTTTTGCTTGTCTACCTCTTGGCAGCTTGTTTGGTCTTTGTAACTCTCAGAGAATTTGGATATCCATATTTCAATTATCTGAGCATAAGTATCTTTATTTATGATTCTTTCAAATTCATCATGTGCAGAGTCATGAATACATGTATATGAAGTTTGAAATTTGCATATGTTTGATTCATAATTGAAATTTTCTTGCAAGCATGTATTTTCTTTTATTTCATGCTTGAGATCATTTATAGGAGTTTTATCCCTTTCAATATCTTCTATCATGTCTCCATCACCGTTAAGATGAGGTTTTTGAATAGAATCATTTGAATCCCACTTCAAATGAAAGTGTTCATCATACTCAGACATCAAGACACAGTCATCTTTATTCTCCATGGCAAAATCATTCCTTTTTGACTGAGTTTCGGAAATTATGAAGTCTGCTTCTTTCTCCAATCTTTCCAGGAACTCTTCATCATTGTCTTTTTCCAGATTCATTTGCCCATTTTCATGAAGAGACTCAATATCACTGAATCCAAGAAAGTCTTCATCTTCAATATCACTAGAGACTTTCTTATCAAGATCAAACTCATCATAATTTTTACACTTTATAGAACAGTGCATGTAGATTGACGGGAACTCAACTTCTTTATTCAAGATCCCATCATAGAATTCTTCATATCTCTCAATCATTTCTTGCTCATTCTCTTCAGAGGATGTACTCTCACCACACTCATCATACATTTCTTCGGTCATTGATTCTTGCTCGACTATCTCATCGTGTATGAGGATCTTGACATATATACCCAAATCAAGTTGAGCTTCATCAATGCACTTGTTTGACTCAATAGTTTTACATTGAATATCCTTCGATGCTATACACACATCAGACTTATCATATGTCACAATAAACATTTCATCTACCACTTTATGCTCAATTTCTTCAACGTGTGGACTCAACTCAACATGATTATTTTTGACATACATATCAGTGTTCAGAGGAATGATCAATGGTATTTTCTCATCCTCCTCATGTTCATTCATATTTCTCTCTTCATGGAGTGTGGCATCATTTACATACATATCATTATTTTGAACTCCATCCAACTTATCCTCTTTTTTATGTGTGGGATCTTTGTTCAATGTGGCTTCGCTCAAAAGCATATCAGTATCTTGATCTTGATCTTGATCTAGACTATCCGTAGGATTCGGATCATGCTTATCACCATCGACATACACATCACTATCTAGAGGACTTATCATTTGTACATCCTCTAGATTAGTATCATACTCATCTTCGTCATCACACATTTCAACCTCTGGAGGACTCATTATTTGCATGTCCTCCTTCATATAAGTAAGTTCGTTTTCTTGCATCTCTGTATGCATGTATAATGCGGATTCCTGCATATCCATTTTCTTACCCATCGGATCTTCTATTGACAGGTCCTTAGATTCAACATCATGTTCCATGGGAGTTCCTTCATGTAATTCAGTCATTAGATCAGAAGTTCTATCCGAATCTTGTGTTAGAAAAGGATCATCACCATCAAGTGACATCCAATCATACTCCACATCTTGCCCGATGTCACCATGTAAGGATGCATCTCGAGCTCGATCTTCAGGCATATTTATTAGGTTCTCTATTTGTATCTCATCTTTTATCTCCATTTGGTCACCTATGAGCCTTCTAGATATCTCTATCTCTTTGTTTGTATCTTGATATGTTTCTTGATTTGTTTGGTTATCTTTTATTCGATGTGAGGAATTTATCGGAGTAGAGGAAGCTTCATCTTGATTTCTTGTTGGGGTTTGTTGGTTTTTGTTTTGTTTTATGTTTGTTGTTTGTTTGGTTTGATGTTGGTTTAGTTTGGTTTGATTTTGATTAGCTTCCACTTGCTCTTTTAATCCTCCCATCTTCGGGCTTTGTCCACTTACGGCACCTAAAGATATAATCATTGTAAAGAAGTCTAGGGGCTCTTGGCACCTTGTAACCTTTGAGGTTACATCAATCGCACTTTTAGAAGTTTCTTCATATTTCCCATCATCACTATGGATATTAAGCCCATGCATATCTACTTCATGCCCAAATGGGGTCTCTACAACCTCATGGACTTGAACATTATCCACGATTGGTAAAATGCTTGGAACATGGTTATAATTTTCATCTGTTTGAAGATCTGTTCTCCAATCATTTAAAAATTTCTCTATTGTTTGTTGTTTCTTTACGTATTTCATCACAGCTTCATGGACGAGCATCCAATCCTCTGTGAGTCCTGAGTCGGAGTCTATATCTTGAAGAAGTGGAATTAACTCCTCTCGGGCATTAATATCGATTGTTCGAAGAAACAACGAAACCCTTTCATGACTCATACACCTCTTATCGTGCTCGGAAAGATCATCATATTGTCGCTCAAACTCTTCTTTGATCTCAAGAATTGGTTGGTCTTTGGGCATGTGAACCCACCTCAGGAAAGATCTACGAGTTACTTTATCAAGGTCTTCTAGCATAAACTGCCTAAGGAGTGTCGCTTTGTATTGGGACCATGTCGTTTGATTTATTCGCATTATTTGGTCTCGCACGTCGTAATCCGACACATAGATAAAGTTTTCGCATAGTTCTTTTTCCGTCATTGGACTTAATCCGACACCTAGATATTTGGCCTCGAGTTCATATTCTTTGCAGAACTTTGAGACATTCTTCCCATTGAAAAAGCCACACCGATTGACTAGACGTTCATGAAGTGATTGGATGGCTTTTTGACGCCTATCCTCTTCTTGAAATCGTAGGAATTGAGCTAGGATCTCTTCCATTTTGATTATGCTAATCTTTGTGGCTCTATAATTCACTCACCCCCTCCTTTCACGTCGGGTTCACCAGGTATGTCGTCGGGTTCGTAGAAAAAAAAGGGTGGAATTGAATGAGTATGGTTACCCATGTGTATCACTCCTTATTATTTGCATTTAAGAACATGTTTTTCCCTCTTCGGCTGAAGATTTGCACTTCCACTGCCATAGTTCATTGTGAACTTGCTCTAAAGGTTTAGGTACAAGCTTCAAGTTCACTAATTCTAAGTGAATTTTTCTTCCCATTGGTGGCTTCAGTGATGCCTGTTTCTTTCGTGTGGCAATGGTGAATCTTGCGGAGTTGCCAGCTGCTTTAGTAGGTCATCCCGCTCTCTTTCTAAGGCAGCGTTGTGGTCGGGTTCTTGCACGCTTAGGGGTGCACACAGGGTGCCAAGGAAGTATCTTAGCTTGAAAGATGTCAGTAGCTAGGAGATCTTCCAAAGAGCTAATGACAGAACCTTTGAAGTGAACCTATGAGCCTTTAATGAATTCACTCTTATTGATTTTTACAAGTCCCACTTATAACTATGGTTGGTAGATCATCGCCTATAGTTTTTGACACTTATAAACGCAAAAGCGCGTTCGTTCGTTATTGATGCAAGCCATAGCGTTTTTCAAAAGCGTGTTCGTTTGTAATTCAGGGAAACAATAGCGTCGTGTTTCCTGTTGTAAAACAATGTAACTTCGAGAATGGTCACATTCACAGAAGCGCGAACGATCACATTCACAAACAGAAGACTGAAGCAGCTATCTGTCAAGATCGAGTATATGCCGCTGTCAAAACTATACAGCATCGCGGCCAACAATACAACGTAATGATTTTCATTCATACAGACTTCATTCAAGCACAAATGTGCTCAAACGCACAACTCGATTCATGTTCTTTCATACATCCAGACCACATGGCCCTCTGAGAACAACGCAACATGCTTACAGATAAGCAGAAGACAAGACACGATGAGAATACAGAAAGGCCACCCGCATTGTGATCTGAAACGCTCGTCTAATTATTAGGCAGGAGAAGCAGCCAGTTCACTTTAAAAACAGCATTAAACTAGTACACTTGACTGACTTGAAAACACTTCCATGCACGCAAGCACCTTTCTTGTACACTTGACTGGCTTGAAAAACACTTCCATGCACGCAAGCACCTTTCTTGTAGAACAAACGAATCGATGCAATTCCAGTTCAAAATGCATATCAGCACAGAATGAAACGGCAGGCTAAATATGCAGATATTACTACGAGAATAAAATGACTGTGCAATATCCAGATATTAGTACGACTTGCTACGTAAACTACCTGTGCTTCTTCAGATAGTAGATTTTCTTGAGACTTTTCTGACGCCATCGTGTAAGAAATCCTCGTGTCTCTGTTTCGTTCCACTCCAAATCCTTGATCTTACAGAAAGTTATACAAGGATATGCAGAATATGCCTATCTCTTCAGGACCTTCATTTCAGTATTTATAAATTTGGAGACAAATGCTGGTCTTCACAGTGCCAACGTCTTTTCTTCCGTCACTCTGCAACAGAACACGAACAACCAGATCTGTGCATTCGATGACTTTTATTTTGACATATCCTTGAACGACCACCATGCCTGACAGAGACCCTTTTCACAATCGGAGAAGCGGATGAATTCTCTGCAAAATCTGTACCGCTCTAACTACAAATAAATGTTAAAAGTGAGATCACTTGGTCAGCCATTCAGCGCATATAAAAAATTCATAAAACCCTGGGGTCAGGCCTGATCAGGACATGAACGCTTCATTGAGTCCAAGACGTCCTGGACTTCCCTGTACTCGGGATGACGGGAAAGAAGACTTTCAAAGCATAAGATCGCCTCTTCGAAGCGCTTCAGACCCTGCAAAGCCCTTCCTTTACGATATTCACTCTTCGTATGATGAGAGTCAATGGATAAAGCTGCTTCACAGTCAGTCAGTGCCGCGAAATATGATTCAAGTCTGAGAAAAGCTTCCGCACGATTGGAATAGGCAATTACAAGCAGCTTTCCATTCTCATTCTCGGAGCCCTGTCCAACGATGCTCCTCAATCCTCTTCCCTAGCAGTCGATAGCTCTTGTCCATTTCTGCTCACCAAAGAACGCGTTACCTTTTTCTTTTCTAGAAACATCCTCCACGCCGCAGGTGTATGCATACTATATTCCATTTCGCACCAAAAAAACTGAATGAAATCCATAGCGACCAAAGTAGCAACTAGGAAGCGGGATATGCGTACTATCCTTTTTTCCTTCTTCCACCCGATATGCATGCCAAAATCCTCCATGAGAAGCCAAAAGATTTTCTAATATTGAGTACGATGACTGACTGATAAAGAACATTAGAGCCTTATAGCTTCCATATCATCTTTTCGAAAGAATCAGCTTATTCAAAAAAAAAGATGCATAGAGTACGCCGGAAAAATTCTACGATAGAGAACCCGAGATATGGTATCCAGAATACACAGCAGATGAGATGACAAAAAGTGATGAGAAGAAACTCATAGCCACTGCTGCATCAGCTTTGGAACAGAAGTGTCGCGGATCGCGACCACAGCGTCAATTGTGATTTAAGTTCCAAAATTTTTCTGATAATCATTTGGTTGAAATATAGTCTATTTTGACTTCAATAATGCCACGTGGTAGAAATCTTGATCTTTGATATAAATCTCCAGAGATTGTCTGGGGGGAGAGTTGTCGTCCTTCACAAAGGCATTTGACAATAGCAGAAGATATCGAAGGCCAATTCATTGATTCTCATCTGGCAGATTTTTGGTTTCTCTCCTTTCAAGGAGGTACGCGTAGAGTTTTTTTTCTCTCTCTCTCTCTCGTTCCTCTGATTTGGGTGATCTGGGAAATGGCGTCGCAAGGAGCATGTATCCTCATACAGGAACAGAGAAGAGACAGAGACAACTGTGGACTTCTTCTTCGGAATTCAATTTTGATTGATCATATCTGAAAAGAGAGAGGCAGACGCAAAATTCAGAGGGTAAAAGAGCTGCGCTGGAATCTTTTGAGAAAGGAAGGATATTGACAGAGCTTGGAAAGCCTTAACTAAAGCGAACACGGTGATGTCCTGAAGGTCGAGCAAGATTTCTATGACAGAAGATCTCGGAGGCCATCTCCGCCTGTATTCATGTCTGCTCGCGTCTCATAATAGAAGAATGAAGGTGCACATGTATGCTGCATATATCTTCTTACTCTGCTAGTCGAGTTTTTTTTTGATGCATTTTTCTTCACGCATGATATAACATGAATTAATGGGGTTTCGTACGATTGTCAGAGCGCTAACTGATTACTTTCTCTGAGTCCTCATGTTTAATATAAAATACAATCTCTTTTGAATTTTGGACCTCCGTTAGCAGTAGAATAAGAGCATATTAATCCTACGAGGATGAATTGTACCCTTGATGAACAGTTCGTAAAGAAATTAAAGATGAATGCCAAATAACTATAGCTGGTTGAAAATCATAAGACAAAAGCGTGTAACTGATTCTCTGATTTGATTACTTCAATGGGCGTGTGACAGTTCATAACGCAATGACTTATTGCTTCTCTGAAGAAGTTGCAACACTGTAAGATACATTGGTGAATGATTTTATTTGAATACAAAAGGTTGCGCAGAAAGACTAGACAATTACTAAATAACACTGCTGTATCTTGCTAAGTTGATGATTCCATATGTTCTTTGTTATAGAAGTTCAGAGTTCGCTGTTAGCACTTGTGCTAATTAATACTAATCGTCCACTTGATTGTAAATCTCAACGCTTTGAATGCGAATTATATGCAAGTTTCTTATAAATCATTTGTGTTTTGAAAGGGCTTGAATCTCATATATAGTGTTAAGTTAATCGCTTGCTAAACATGTATAGCACGAAGAAGCCCAGCATTCACTCCACATACAATATGCTTTAGTTGAATCGGGCACTCTTTCGAGTCTTTAGTGTTTTTCTTAGAAAATAAAGAGCATCTTGTTTGAGTGTGTACAGCGAATGTGTTGATCCGATTTTTCTATTATGCAAAGCTTCTTGTTTATAACGAAAATTGAATTTAAACTTCGCTTTAACTGAATACTGTATGATGAACTAGAGAAGTTAAATTTTTATAGCTTTTGATGCTCTTAGCGTTGACAAAGGTTTGAATCTCCAACACTTTGATGGATGGATGATGTTTATGAACCCGTGCTCTGCTGCGACATGCTTTCACTAGATTGAAAATTGACTGTTATATAATGATTAGTGATTCAACAATGACAAATCTATATAGAGAATCATTTGACGAGTCCAACTTCATATTTCTGTAAACAAGCAAGATAGTATCAATCGAATCTTTTTGAAAATTTTCAACTTTGCATTTATAGTTGTATCTCCCTGAAACTGCTGCTCAACTTTTGTGCTTCTTAATTGTATCAGATTCGAATTTTTCACCCCATACTGTTTCCAATCGTAATGTACTATCACATTTGTGAGAGATACTTGCATAAGTGTCTGACGGAAAAACAAGTGTTCATATGTCTGCATATCAAAGCGTTCATCTTGATATTTACCACATAAATATTTAGAATAATGATCCTTTTCTGAGATATCGCAAGAATATATGAGAGCCATAGGTTTGACACACACATATAAATTCGAGCTCGATGTGCTGATCCTAGTTCGATACCCGTGCAGTTCTTGATCGTAATACTCATGTTGTTCTTAACTTAAAGATAAGAATCTATTACATATGAAGCATCACAAATTCTAATCCGAATGAAGTAATGTATTTAGCTTATTCCATGTTTCCCATATATACACCTGAGCTTATATATATTTTTTTGAGACACCTTACCTGAGCTTGCTCCAAGCACCCTACGTGTGCCGTATTTCCGGCGGTCGCCTTGATCCACCGACCGTCGCTTCCGTGCCGACAGCGGCGGCTTTCATATTATATCATCGCACCGCACTGTAGCGGTTTTATTGTACCAGCGGCCCGCACTGTAGCGGCCTCTTTGTATCATTCATTTTTATTGGAGTACTTCAGTTTCATTGCTGTTGTATCGTTGAGCTTGATCTGCATCACGTGTTTCACTTCGATATCCGATCGTCTCTTTCCGACGCCCACGGTCCCACGTCTCGACACTTCCGAGGGGCGAGGGTCCCACACGTACGAGGATCGCGCACGCTCCGGAGAGCACAGGCGAGGCGCCCAGCACGCAGACGCCGCTCGCAGGACAGCGGGAACGGCGCACCAGAGCGGGGCCTGATCCAACCCCACGCGCCGGCTTCCCGCCACGACCTCCTTCTTCCCAACACCGCCACTAGCATCCCCTTCACCCTCCATTCCTCCACCCACCAATCCACCACACGTAACCCAATCACCACCCCAAGTAGGATCAGTCTTAGCCGATCCCACTCCTGAAGATCTAGACATGATGCTTAAAGCATATTAGGCCAGAATTGAAGAAGGGCCCAATGTAACAGATCTTGAGAAATGTTACCCTAGAGCCGATCTAGAGATAGAGCGAACAAAGCTTTGTGCTAAAATGGTCGAGTTGGCGCAAGCCATGTTTGAAGCCAGTCGTTTGTTCAATGGCTCTAACCCCATCAGAACACCATTGCACTTTGATGGTCTATTGGATAGATTGGAGGGGTTACTTGCAAAGTCTGGAAAAGGAGCCACCTCCCAGGCTAAGGAGAGGGCAAGTGATAGAATAAGCATTCCTCCCAAGGAAGCTTATGTGCCTAACTCCACTGAACCAAACACCTCTTCTTCTATGAATCAATACACACCAGAATTCTTGCGATAGATTCAAGAAGAGAAATGGGCTAAAGAGAGTGAAGTTCCTCCTCCCATTGAACTTGTGGATGACACACACGATCAATTCCCACAAGACCTTCCTTCCATTTATGGAGAGCAGGAGAGTGCCCAATCTCAAGAAAGATTAGACTTCGAGTCTAATTCTTTACAAGAACTACCCCATTTCACAGGCCCATGGGAAGCAAAGTCCACTTGTATGAGAGCACCTACAGTCATGGTAAGAAACGAAGATTCAGTCATACCTAGGAACACAGAGGTAGTGAAGAACACCAAAGTGCAGTGCAATCTCACTTTGGAAGAGCTGCTCAAGGTTAGACCAGAAGTGTGAAAACATGTAGCCAATCAAGTGCTCGAAGTAGCAAAACCACATTCCCAGGTAGGATCTCAAAGAACAGTGCCAGAAATACCCTTGGACAAGATAGGAGACATGAGCGAGGGAGAAGAAGGAAACACCTATCTCCCCATCACTCATCAGGGCTACACAACCAAGGCCATTTTGGACTCAGGTGCAGGAGTTGCAATTGTTACCACGTCCTTATGGCAACGATGGGGTAAGCCAGCTCTCAGGCCAACGAGAATGAAATTGCAGATGGCTGACGGGCACATAAAAAGACCCTTAGGACTACTAGAGGGGATAACTCTCACTACTTGTGGTGTAGAGTTTGAGCACACATTTGCTATCTATGACTTTAGCAAAAATCAAGCCTATGAGTTGATTTTGGGAAGACCATTTATGCGGCAGTTGCAAGTGGTACAGGATTGGGGAACCAATTCCTTGTATTTGCTGCACTTAGGTGTTACAACCAAAGTCAATCTCAAGGATTACTCTCATAGAGATGTCCCTCCTATCCAATGGAACCCCATCCATAGAGCCAAAGATGATACGGAATCGGTGCATTCCCTAGGATCAGGATCCTCATGGATGCATGAAGACACTCACTTATGGATGTGTAAGGTAGCAGTAGAAGAAGAGAAGAGAGAAAAAGCCAGGGAGATAGGTGCAAAAGAAACCCATAGATCAATCCAAGACCCAGCCTATGCACCTGTAGTTTTTCCAGACGAAGAATTCGAACCTCACGGCTGGGCAGAAATTCTAGCAACCATGGATGTAGCCATCAATGAAGAGCAATGGACACCTCACTATGATGAGGATGGCTATGAAATTTCAGTTTTCTCCATAGAACCGATCATGGGAGAGGTAGTTTTAGAAGAATGTGAACCTAGCCCTGATGCATTTGAGGATGCGAGTGACTCCGATCTAGAGTCAATCATTATGGACCCACCTTTTGCATCAGATGAAGAATACTTCTATGAAGTAGAATTTCAACCCCAGAAGCACGGAGAGCTTACAAAGGATGTAAGGCTAGCCACACATGTAACCCCTAAGGAAGAAGGAAAGAAAAGAAAGAAGAGAGAAGTCACACCAGAAGAGGAAGAATCTTTGTTTGAGGTCCCGAAAAATTTTGAGAAGTATGAGATAGATGACAGGAGAGTCAAGATTAGAATGCCTAAACAAGAGGCACAATCGGGAGAGGCCTATGATAACAAAGAAACCACCAAGAAAATAGTGGTAGCCATAGAAGAAGGAGAAGAGAGGTGCACTTACATAGGACATGACCTCACTGAGGAAGAAGAGCATGAGCTGATAGCCTTGCTAAGAGAATATAGAGACGTATTCGCTTGGAGTTACAAGGATTTGAAAGGCGTGGACCTGGACATATGCTCACATACGATTCCCATGACCACAGAGGCCAGACCCTCAAAACAAAAGCCATACACATACAATGACAACTATGCTGCCAAGATCAAAGAAGAGATAGACCGCTTGGTTGAAGCTGGATTTATCTATGAAATTGAGCACACTGAATGGGTATCCCCCATTGTAGTGGTGCCCAAGAAGAATGGCAAATTACGAGTATGCATTAACTTGAAGAAGGTTAACGCAGCCACGATCAGGGATAATTACCTGCTTCCTATCACTGAGCATCTATTAGAAAGGGTGGCAGGCAAGGAAGTGTACAGCTTCCTAGATGGGTTCTTTGGCTACAATCAGGTGGCCATTGCACCAGAAGATCAGCATAAAACGGCTTTTGCCACAGAGTGGGGCATATTCGCTTTTAGGGTAATGCCATTAAGGCTTACCAATGCTCCCACAACCTTCCAGAGATTGATGTGCCATGTGTTTAAAGAGTTCTTGAGAAAGAATTTGGAAGTCTATGTTGATGATCTATGTGCTCATTCCAACATTAGACAAACACATATACCTGAACTCAGGCAAATCTTTGACAAGTGTAGAGAGTATCAAGTCTGCTTGAACCTAGAAAAGTGTGTTTTCATGGTCAGGCAAGGCAAAATTCTAGGACACATAGTGTCAAAGAATGGCATATCTACGGATGAAGAGAAAGTAAGAGCTATAGCCGAATTACCTAGGCCAAAGAATGTCAAGGAAGTACAAGCTTTCATGGGGCATTGTGGTTATTACCGATGATTTATACACATGTATGCCATCATAGCAAAGCCTCTGTATGGACTGTTGACTAACTTCGAGTGGACTGATGAATGTGAGCATTCCTTCAATGAGCTTAAATGACGATTATGTTCAGCACCAATCTTGACCACACCAGATTGGAATAAGCCTTTCCATGTTCATGTTGATGCATCCAATTATGCTATTGGGTGTATACTAGCGCAGCCTACCAATGAAGGTAATATGGATCTTTCCATTGCCTATGCGAGTAGACAGTTGAATGCAATTGAGCGAAACTATACCACTACCGAACGAGAGGGGTTGGGCATGGTGTATGTGGTTAAAAAGTTTAGACATTATTTGCTTGCAAATAAGTTTAAATTTTTTACTGATCATCAAGCTCTACTATACTTGGTAAACAAGCCATGCAACACAGGTAGATTGGTGAGATGGTTCCTCTTACTAATGGAATATGACTTTGAGGTAGTGGTGAGAAAAGGCAAGACTCATTTGAGAGCAGATCATCTCTCTAGGCTCACATCCGGAGAAGCCCCACAAGGAGTATTAGATGATCTTCCTGATGCTTACTTGTTTAATTTGGAAGTAATACCTCAGTGGGCTAAGCCATTAGTGCCAGTATTGACATACGGGCCTAACCACCCAGTAATAAACACTCAAGGTAGAGAGGTAGTAAAAGCCCAGAAGTACCATATCATGGCAGGAAGCATGTACAAACAGACAGATCAAGGGATCTTGGCTTGTTGTGTAGAAGAGGACGAGTACACTAAATGGTTGCATTTAGCACATGTAGGTGCATTAGAGCAACACTACTCAAAGCAACAAACCTTACAGACACTAAAGAGACTCGGAGTGCATTGGCCGACTATGGAGGCTGATGTCCAAAAGTTGTGCAAGGAATGCCCAATCTGCTGCACTAAACCACCTGTGGAACATGCCACTCTTTATCAAGTGTCCATAGTGCTAGATTGGAGTGAACCTCTAGTATCCTTCTTAAGGACGAAAACATTCCCTCCAGACATGACTCTGGCTAGGCAAAGGAGTTTAGAACAAGAAGCCCAGGATTATTCACTCATTGGTGATAATCTATACAAGCGTGGTAAAGATGGTTACCTGAGACTATGTGTCCATGAGAGTGAATATCTCAAAATCTTGGATACTGCTCACCAAGGTGTAGCAGGGGGACACTTTGGACCAGATCGGGTAATCAAGGCAATACTATTTGCGGGCTTTTGGTGGCCAACCCTTCACATGGATGCACATACCTATGTGAAACGGTGTGATGTTTGTCAGAGAACTCAGTACCCTATACGCAAGGATGAGATGCCACTGAAGCCTATGATGGGCGGACGTGCGTTCTCTAAATGGGGAATAGACTTTGTTGGTCCTATTAATCCCCCAGCTAAGGGTTCACATGCTGAATATATCATCGTGGCCACAACTATCTAACCAAGTGGGTAGAAGCGAAAGCTACTACAAAAAATGATGCTCAAACAACAGCAAAGTTCTTATTTGAAAATCTATTCACGAGGTACGGATTGCCAATAGACTTGGTGAGTGATAGAGGCACACACTTCTTGAATGAGGTCATAGAAAACCTTCTCCAAGAATTCTTGGTGATACATAAGAAATCGACCCCCTATCATCCACAAGCTAATGGCCAGGCTGAGAGCACTAATAAGATCTTATGCAATGTGCTGACTAAACTAGTGAACAATAAACGCTCTGATTGGGACAAACAGCTACACCATGCTGTTTGGGCCTACCGGGTTGCCTATAAAACGGTACTCCAAGCCACCCCCTTTCAGATGGTATTTGGCCAAAATGTTGTGCTACCTCTGGACTTTTTGATACCTACATTGAAGGTAGCACAAGAGCATGAGTGGACAGGCCATGAACTCTCCTCTCGAATCTTTGATCTTGAACGTCGAGGCGAAACACGATTGAGAGTTGCAGCAGGAATCTATGCAGCAAAGAATAGGCAAAAGACATATTTTGATACACATGTGAAGGATAAAGGCTTGAAAGCAGGCGACCTAGTCCTAGTCTACACATTGAAGCAGCATGCACGGAAATTAGAGAAAAGAGGTTATGGGCCAATGATTATCAATAGAATCTCCACAAGTGGCGCAGTTCAACTAGCCACTTTACAGGGCGATATTCTACCAAGTTACATAAGTGGATGCAGAGTCAAGTTATATCAGGAACCCCTCACTGAAGAGATGCTAAATTGACTCAACACTGCCAAGAAACGTAAAGAAGAAGAGAAACGAGTTAGAGAAGAAGCACAGGCAGAAGCTTTAGAACGCATTCGAGGAATGAAATTGAGGAAACAAGGCAGAGACCCGCCTATGCTTGACACTCAAGAATCTGTAGGCTATCCTATGGCCATGTGCGAGACTTCAGGTGGGCATTCCCATAGAATAATCGACCGACGGCCTTTTGTAACCCTAGGAGTAGGACAAGGAAAGGGTGCAAAGACTGTAAGAGCTTTGATTGACTCAGGTGCATCCACTAGTGCTGTCAAGTTGTCTTACTGTCAAGAATTGAAATTAACTGTCGATCCTATAGAAGCATATCTCATAGGATTGGGAGGTGTGGAAACCCCTTGCATGGGCGAGGTGGATCTTCCCATCTCCATTCTAGACGAAGTGATGACAGTCAAAGTACTAGTGTGTCAAGATGAGGACCTCAGTGAGCCTCTTGTCTTGGGTCACGACTGGATCTATGATCATGCAGTCAACCTCAACCTAAGAAGTGGAATTCTTCAGGTATGGGTAGCTCATAGCCGAATTACAGTTGAATTGGAAAATGAGGCACTCAAGGAACTAGGCAAGGCACAAACTCCTGGTCCTTCCAGGGGCGCACATGAAGTTGACAATGCTATTTTTTTCCGAAACTGTATGACGTAGAAAGAGGCTTGTCTCAACAACGGAGCCAGGGAGAGGACGGAACTCCCTTCTTTTCCAAAGACCAGAAGGTTGCAACAACCAACGACAGGTCAAATACAGAAGAAGCAGAACACTACCGATACTGGATGCCAAAAAAAGGAGCAAAGCAGATTGTTTCAGCCATGGAAACAAGTATGGAGGCGAAAAGGCGAATACCCTGTTCAGACCAGGCCGACCCAACAGCCAAAACCTCTTATTAGTAGTCAACAACACGACACTAATAAGAAGTCCTTCATTAATTCTTCTGCAAAAGTGAAATCTATTTGGGTACCCAAGAAGTCAATGAAGGCCAGCCCACAATCACGACAAATCTGGGTGCCTAAGGCTTGCTTGCGGGCTCAAATAGCTACACCAAGGCCGCAACCGGTACAACATGTTTCACTCACTCGAACATCTGAGGCCCAGTCTTACACATCACGCACGGACACATATTCTTCCATGAGCATTAGTAGAATCACTTGTAAATGGGTCCCTAAAAAGCCTCATCTTCAAGCAGATACCCCTATCAAACTTTTCAGAGTCTCCACAAAATCAAGATCAAAGCCCATCCACTGCATTTGGCAACCTAAAACTTGTAATAAACCCCCGGACCCCAGTTGTAAATCCATGCCCACCTACTAACTACGTCACTCTCACACTACATCATTCCACTTAGTTCTTAGGTCCAACCAATTCCTAACTACACACACAAGCAACGAGCACTTATTAACCTACTAGTCCCTCCCGAACCTCATGATAATGTTGTAATGTGGACAAAACCGGTTCTAACTTGTCCTTTACAATGTTAACACATGTTTCTATATTCTCACAGAATCAGGAGGCAAGAAGTAACATGGCAGAAGCGACAGGTCCGAGCTCGCAAGTAGGAATACTTACTGCAGGAATCGATGTGGATAGTCTGCCTGTGGATGTGCCACCAACTGAACGACCTGTGGAGCTGCAACACCTTCAACAGATCCCGGTATCAGATCCACCCACAGGGATCACAGAAAGAGTCCATGCCAATTCTCATTGGTTCAATGGCATGCCAGGTCCATTAGGAGAGGCCAAGTATATATGGGAGTCTAAGTGCGAGTATGACAGATCATGGGTTCGATTCCAATTTTTCTCCAAGGAGTTTGAGACTCTATAGAACACCGAGGATCTCCAGACCATATGGCAACGTGCAGGGCTAGCAGAATACTTTGAAGCACCACTACCTAAACCGGATCTCCTCCGATGCTATTATTTGGTCTCCACATTACAATCTAATGATGAAAAGGACAAACCAGGATTGTTCTTCCTTCCTTGCTGGGCAACAACGAGTTAAAGAGGTTTGAACTTACTGTGGAGTTGGTGAGCTCTGCTTTGAATATGCACGGCACACATGTACCTTCTGAGAAGGATGCTCTCGTTCCTACTAACATGAAGGATAGGAAACTACTGAAGCTTAAAGACATGGCAGCACTCACACCAAACGTGTCCATCCCTCTCCGTATGTGCATGCAACATTTTGCTTTCCCTAGCCAAGACCGCTTCACACAACCACACAAAAGAATCTGGTTCGCTCTCTACTTAGCGGAGACAGGTGCGTTACCAATTAAGCTGCCTGTATGGATTATAGATCAAATGTATGAAGCAAATAAAAGGTCTTCTAGGAAATTAGTGGTGAACGGTTGCTGTGCAATCACACGCATTATTTACCGGTGCCTAGCATACGATGTTCCCATTGAACGTGCCTTAACTTGGGCACAATTACAAATTTTTAAGAAGCTCAAGACGTCCACACATCAATCCAAGTGCATGAGGGGTGCGATCCCTTGTGTCCAGATAAGGGAAGTTCTGACTACTCCTGAAGTATCGCGACGAGGGGAGGCCACTGTACCTCCCTTTACCATTAGGATACCCAGGTCTGGATCTGAAACTACGACACAAGCTGCCCCTTCAGCTCCTCCTGCTCCATCTGAATTTGAATTTGCTACAATTGGAGATGCTGAAGGAATGGATCCCCAGGACTTCGAAGCATTCTTACAAAGTACACAACTCTCTGATGTAGAGTTTTATTCAGATGCATAAGAACAAGGCACATCTTCACAAAGAAGAAGAAAATCTACAGACGGCCGCCATGTACATTGGAGTGACGCTCAGCAAGGTCAACAACAAGGACACCTAGAAGAAGAAGGAGCATATGAAGAGGAGACCACTGAAGCCCCAGCCTATACAGCAGAACTCCGAAGGCTGTATCAAGTTATGGAACGAGTGCGATCGCAACAACTGCTCACCGAACAGAGCAGTAGAGTACTCATGACTCAGCTGTCGGAAGAAGCAGGAGTTGACTCAGAATATAGTGAAGGTCTCTTATTGATGGCAGAAACATATGGGGTAGTAGAAGCAGTGCGGACCGCCATTAGGAGGTCGCCAGTTCAATATGATCCACGAAGATTCCAGACACGACCACGCTCAGGTAAGAATATCCAGATCCCCATTACAATGGCAGAAGGGCCAATTATTACATCCGAACCCATCAGGACAACCTCCCAAGCAACACAAACTGCTAGCCAAGAGCACCAAGTCACCCATGAGGAATCCACCGAGCCACTACCATCCACACCCCCACCATCGCCTCCTAGAGTAGAAACCGTGGAAATCACCTCGACCACTCAACCCACCGAACCAACCTTTATCTTCCGTACTCCCATCTCTAGTTCAACCCTATTCTCCACCTCTGATAACCCAATCTATGAAGCAACCCCCATCACTACACAATCCACCGAATCGCTCATAGAGCCTGCCCTAGGACAACCATCCCCCATGCCCTCAGCCATAGGTCATCCTGACCCTAGATCCATATTCATGGGTTTCCCTGCTACCACACAACCCTTCATGCCCTCCTCAACTCTACAACCTCAAACCCCAACCTCCATCTCTCCACTTCTCCAATCCCTCCATAACTTCCTTGCTAGAAATTTTCAACCCAGGTCTCAACCATTCCCTTTATTTTCAGCTCCCCACCCCACTTCTCATCTATTCACCACTTTCACACACACACCACCTACCATTCCAATGTATATGGTAGACCCCACACTCGCACCCACTCCTGAAAGTATGGACATTTCACCACCCACAGCACCTCCCCCTCCCCCCACGCTTCCACCTCCTCCCATCCCCCTCCACCAATTTCACCCACACACACGTCTTCAATAGACACATCATTCACTCTTCCCCTTCCCCAATTCCCTTCCCAGGCATCTTCCATTGTAAACACCATCCCCTCATCTATAGGCAATGCATTGGACACCATGCTAGCTTGTATATCAAACTTAAGGACAGATTACAATCAGCTCCAACAACAAAATGAACGCCTGCAAGAGCACTCGGAGACACTACAACACTGCCTTGCTGCACTAGAGGAGGAAAATGCTCGCCTCCACACACAATTCCAAACTCTCCAAGAGGCTCATAGCATATTGGAGGTACAGTTACAGAACATAGATCAGGAAGCAATCCAAGTGGTAGAAGTTCATCTACGGACACAGCTGGAACGCAATTCAAAGCTTCAGCGAAATATGGCCCTACTCAAGCGACATCTTGCTGCCGCTCATGAAGAGAATCGACGCCTGCAATTACAAAATCAGGAAAACCTAGAAGCAGCTATCGAAAGCACACCTGCGGCACCCATCAGCCCATCAAAGTTTCAAGCAGTGACCCCCGACAATATCAAGATCATATTGGAAGACTATGCCATGCTGCTTGAAACACATGACCAGCTATCAGAGGAACTGGGTCAACTGAAGCAGAAACACCAAAAAGAAACAACAGGAGCCTCTCAAGCCACCTCCTCCGCGGCTTCACTTCTCACAGACTCAGAGGCCTTAAAAGATCTCCAGAAATAGGTCACCGAATTGCAAGCACGTCTACTACAATATGAGAAACCACCTTCCCCCCCAGAGGCTCCCACCGACCAAGAAGTAGTCCAAATTCCTGTGGAACAAACATTTGAAGAAGAATACGAACCACAACCCTTCCCAGGAGGCCAACAAACGGAAGAAGCTCAGGACACATTCGAAGCACCACGGCCTCCATGGCTACGTAAAGTGGAGGAAATCGGGAGTTCTCACGAAGAGCGCACAGTAGTGCAAAATCAGGCCATGAGGGTCATAGAGGAAACTGTGCTACAATCTGCTTACTTCAAGAACCTATCATCGAGACGCCTTATCCTCTCATCTGAACTCCAATACAGGCCTTATTATATTATCTTGGCTGATTATAATGCAGAAATACAGAGAGTCACGGGTAAGATTCCTACCTTTGCTACCCAATTTCAACCCGAAGACCTTCCTCCAGAGGTGCAAAAAGGCAAAATTCGTCAACCCACCTGGCGGCAGAAACTTCTAGAGACATACCCAGAAATGCTACGCACATGGAACAACGCGCCCTTACATCTCCTATACAATCCATGCTACGGTCTAGTTGCACGCCGCAGGTCTTGGAAGGCATTCAATATCAAAGTGCAGAAGAACGCGCAATGCAAGGAATGGCTAAACTACCCGTACATTGCGCCACCACAGGGACCACCATCGGTAGCGTACATGATGGGAACAATTCGACATTGGATGCCGCGATTGAAGCCCATGCCAGATGTGGCAGCTCAAATGATGCTTAAGATTTTAGATATGATGCAGGTAGTCCTGAAAACCTTTAGAAATGCAACCGCACCACAGGTACGTCTACCAGGGTTTACCAATGGAACAAGCAATGTACTCTGAGTACTACACTACACCGCAACCAGAGATCCCTGGCGCAATAAATTGGGATGCATTGGAAGCTGATCTAGCAAGAGGCTTAAGGCTTGGTTTGTGCATGAATTGACTTAGCACACTAACTCCATATGCTATGTCAATTCTAGTCAAGGTAGCATAATTTAAACTACCTACCATACTTTGATATCCTGTAATGTCTTGGACTTCATCCCCTTCATGAGCACTTAGCTTTAGGTTGACTTCCATTGGAGTACTAGAGACTTTAGCATCCTGCAAGCCAAATTTCTTTACCATGTCCTGCACATACTTCTTCTGAGTGATATATACACCTGAATTAGTATAAACCAATTCAAGTCCTAGAAAGTATTTCAATAATCCAAGATCATTGATCTTGAACTCCTTCATCATCTGATTTTTGATGCTTCTGATTCCTTGGACATCATTACCTGTAATGATGATGTCATCAACATAAACACAGAGATAGATTACCTCTGAATTGCTCCTTTTGATAAACAATGAAGTGTCTGCCTTGCTCATAATAAACCCTTGGTCTTGGAGGTATGTTGTCAGTCTATAATTCCATGCTCTAGGTGCCTGCTTCAATCCATATAAAGCCTTCTTCAATTTACAAACATAATTTACCTTCTTGGGATCTTCATAGCCAGGTGGTTGTGACATGTAGACTTCTTCAGATATCCATCCATTCAAGAAAGCATTCTTGACATCTAATTGGTACATGTTCCAATTCTTGGATGCAGCTACCTCACCAATACTCTGATTGTTGGCATCTTAGCCACAGGAGAAAATGTCTCCTCATAATTAATGCCTTGGGTTTGTGCAAAACCCTTGGCTACCAACCTAGCTTTGTACCTGTTGATTGTACCATCAGAGTTCCTTTTTAGTTTGTAGATCCATCTGGATCCTATGACCTTCATAGAGTCCTTCTTGGGTACCAAGTCCCATGTGTCACTCTCCTTGAGAGCTTCTATTTCTTCATCCATAGCTCCTTTCCATTCTACTTTGGTGATTGCCTCTTCATATGAACCTGGTTCTTCACTTAACAAGTCCTTTGCAAGATAAATTGAATGCTTAGTTACAAGAGATGTATCATACCCATATCTGATAGGCTTCTTAGTTTCTCTTTGAGATCTCCTCATTGCTTGAGTTGAGGATTCTGGTATATCCTCAAGCTTCTTCATCTTTAACTTGCCTTTGGACTTCCATGCCTTGAATTCTTCAAGATTGATTGTGTCATCATCTTCTGAACTTGAGTCTTCCTTCTGGATTGGTTCCTCCTTTGAGAGTTTTGGAAACTCCTCTTCCAAATCATAGGGTAGACTAACCTTCCTGCATTCATTTTCATACCATGAGTCATTCTCATCAAAGATGACATCTCTACTTACCTTGAACCCTTTATTGGTTGGGTTGTAGAACCTGTACCCTTTTTGATTTGAGTCATAACCAATGAAAATACATTTTTCTGCTTTAGGGTCTAGCTTTCCCCTTACCAGTGAGGGAATATGCATATATGCTACACAACCAAAAATTTTGCAATGATCCAATGATGGTCTCTTACCATGCCAAGCTTCATAAGGTGTCATTCCATCAAGTGATTTTGATGGCAACCTGTTTATGAGATAGGTGGCAGTAGATACACTCTCTGCCCAAAGATAATTTGGCAACTTCTTTTCATTAAGCATGGACCTGGCTGTTTCAACTATAAGTCTATTCCTTCTTTCAGCTACCCCATTTTGTTCAGGTGAGTACCTTGTGGTTATCTCCCTTTTGATGCCTCTTTCCTACAAGAAGTCCTCAAACTCATTTGAGAATTATTCACCTCCTCCATCTGACCTTAGCTTCTTCAAGTTCCTTCCTGTTTGATTTTCAACTAGTGCAAGATATCTTTTGAAACAATTAAACACTTCATCCTTGTGCTTCATAAAGTATAACACAGTCCATCTGCTATAATCATCAATGAAAGACACATAGTACCTTGATCCTGAAATGGAGGGATCCTTACTAGGTCCCCAAACATCTGTGTGCACCAAGTCTAGGTAGTCTTCATGCATAAAACCTTTCCTTATATAAGGTAACCTGTGAGACTTACCAAATTGACAAGCACCACACTTGTAAATCATGTGTTGCTTGGATACATTAGGTATCCCAAGCACACATTGATCTCTGCTCATTTGCTTCAAGGTCCTTTCACCTATGTGTTTGATCCTTGTAATTGTATAAAGCAATGTTTTTGGTGTCTTCTAGCTCAAAAGTAAATAATCTACCTGATTTTTCCCCCTTGGCTATCCTTTTGAATCCATGTGTAGGGTCCTCCACATATGCTCCATGTTGATTGAACCTGACCTGCAAACCTTTTTCCACAATCTGACCAACACTCATTAAGTTTTTGGTAATGGTTGGTACATAAAGTACCCTGCTCAATAGGTTCTGGTTACCATCACAAGTTTTTACATTTCCAATCTTTACTACAGAATGCTTAGTATCATCACCTGTCTGTACTTGATGTTTGCCCTTGGGTTCCTCAAGATCAGAGAGCAGTGCCACATTGCCAGCTACATGATTAGAACACCCTGAATCAATATAAAACAGATGATCATCATTGATACCTGACTTGGAAGTCATATTCATGATCAATAGGGAGTCATCTTGCTCCTCTGTGTAGTTGTTGCAGTCTTTCCTATTTCTGAATCCTCCTTGGTAGTTACCATTATGTTTGTTGTTGTAATTGTTGTTGTAATTATTGTTGTAGCCATTGTAGCCTTGGTGTTGGTTGAACCTTCCTCTACCTTGAGAGTATCCACCTCTTTGATAGCCTCTTCCTCTCTGATTTTTGTAGTTTCTGTAGCACTCATCTGTGGTGTGGTTAGACAATCCACAAATATTGCATGGTGATGAATTGTAGGGTCTCCCCCTACCTTGCTTACCTCCTCTGCCCCTGCCTCTTGAATATCTACCTCTCCTTGCATAGTTGGCTAGGGAGGCAGAACCTTCATCCTCTTGCTTTTTACCTTTACCTTTGTCTTTAACCTTTTTATCAGTGTATAGGGCAGAAGGAGTGTTACCTTTAGATGTATCTCCAACCTTTGTGAACTTTGCTTCATGTGTGAATAGTTGGCCCATCAGAGTTGTGAGATCTTGGGTATGCATATCCATGTAGAGATCCATTGTAGTGGTGAAACTTTCCCACTTATCATCTGCCTTTAGTCCATTGGTTACTTGCCTTACTATTTGTTCCTCTTCAATCTCCTCTCCTATGCTTGCTAATTGGTCTGCCACATCCTTGATCTTGGTCACAAATTCTGAGACTGATTGCTTTGGTTGCTTCCTAAGGGTTGTGAATTCAATCCACAATTGATTCTTTCTAGCCCTTGTATTAGAGGAAAAATATGATGACAAGGTTTCCCAAGTTTCTTGGGAAGTCTTACAATTCCTGATGTGAGGTAAAAGGAAATCAGATATAGAGTTAAGAAGATAAGACCTTGCCAATGCATCTTTTGCACACCATGTATTAAGAGATCATATATGTACTTTGCAAATGATGTGTGTAGTGATCAAATCAAAACAGACTACTTGATACTTCACAAATCTAAGAAAACTTGCTATTTTGGTATTGACACCTGCTTAGAGTTATACTCAGTATGACCAGTAAACTTACAATTGGAAAAATTCCTTCTAGAGGTATTCTGTTAGCTTAGTAAGCTACCATTTGAAAGTGGAATGAGATAAAATGATAGACTATACTCAGAGGAATCACTTTAGCAAAATTATGGACATCCCCGACTTTTTAGGAAGTATGCAGACAAATACCAGTGATCACTTCTACCGCGATTTCTCGAAATTGGCTGAACCAAGTTGCTTCAAACTTTGTATGCTTGTAGTATGCTTTGAGCTGGATCTACCAAGCTTTGAATCACTTGATTTGGTGCAGTAGGCACTGATATATGCCTCTTTGAAGTTGACAAACTTGGAGGTAGAAAACTCAGAGTACACAGAAGTGATGAATGTAAAGACTTGTATTAATTCACAATGATGTACAACCTCATTGGCATCATAAGTGTAGCCTAATGAGTTTGAGTGTTTTGGGCTATGGTGTAGCACTCACACACACTCAATGATAGTGTAAATGAATCTCGGATGTATTCTCACTCTATGCCCGCGAGTTTTCTTCTCACTTTTATATGAGTTGGAGGTTGATTTGAATTTCAAATTCAAATCTAAGACTTCCTATAATCACTCCTGTAAAAGTAGGGAGATATTCTCTCAACTCATACCATCTAATTCCACGAATCTATCAAGTAGGTGTATCCATAAGATTCCAAGTCATTTAGACTTTTACATGGGTAAAGTGGTAATAAATTACAAGCATAAGTTCCTATGGTTCTTCTCACATGTTGAGTTTTCAAGAACAAATCCAAGCCAAGTGTGTGGGCTTGCAAATTACACCAACAAGAGAGAAGCGATTTAGCAAGGAAATTCAATTGGCATATGTATCAACTAACATGCACTGTGCAGACTTGTTGACTAAAGCATTAAAAGGTACAAAACTTTGCAGGTTTAAGTCAATGATTGGATTGCAAGATATTCATGAAGATTGAAGAAGAAGACCAAGCCAAAATTTTTGGCTTGAGGGGGAGCTCAAAGTTCAAGCCTACACATTTGGCTAGAGTTATTTGTACAATTGAAGCTCCATGGAAACCTTTTCTATGAAGACTTTACCTTTTACCATTTGTAAAAGCTCATTTAACTTGAAGGAATATTTGTAACTACCTACAAATTGGTGGAGATTGTTTGATGGAAAAGTCATGACTTTAATTGGAGAGAAGAACTCCTAGATTGATGGATCAACTTAGAGAGCCAATAGTTGAATTAAAAATTCAAAATTTGAATGAAGCACTATAAAAGTGACTTGTAAAAGTCGAAGTTAAAAGAGTCTTCATTTTCTCGAGTTTTATCCATTACATTCTAACAGAGTGAGGCTTACTTCATAGCCTTCACTACTCCCTATCATTGGGCATTGATCATCATGCCGATGAACATGTATAACATTGTCTTAGAATACATTAGATCAATACGTTCAATCTATGGTCTCTCTCTTAGTCACTTAGAATAGTCATTTTGTACTGCTCATATCTCAGTCATTCCTTCACCATTTTTCATGTTATATAGATTTTCAGAATCTACTTCAAGTTCTCTACATGCCCACAAAATTTGATGTTAATACATTCAACGAATTTGGAGAAAAGCACGTCGAAGCACTCACTGGTCAAACTCTGTAGAGGTCCTAAAAAATCATGGGTAATGGTTTGATTGCTCTATGTATAGTGCATCATTTTAAGTGATTCCACTTGAAATCATTAGCTCATTAAGTTAATTTGATAGATCCAAAAGGAATTTTTCTAATTCCTTTTGTACTGGAAGCACTAAGCATAACAAGGAGCAGGTGTGTGAACAAAAATAGAAGGTTTTCATTGATCCTTCAAATTGGAAGTAGTCTGTTTTGGTTCAATCATTTCTCACATCATTTCCAAAGTACATAGGCACTTATTTAGTGTCATTGGAAAGCTAAGAGGGCTCACAATGCAACTCTGAAGCTTCAAGGGGCTGGTACAAAGCAGGATTTGGCAGTACCTACTCATTTCTTGGAGTGTCCATCCATCTTTCCCAACAATTGGCACTAGGATTTATCAAACCAGTTAACAAGGTCACATGATTGTCCTATTGTAGTGGTTCCTAGAAAGAATGGGAAGTTGACAATTTGTGTTGATTACAAAAAAATAAATGCAATAACAATTACAGATCCCTTCCCTATGTTGTTTTGTGATGTAGTATTGGACGCAGTAGCTGGAGACGAGATGTATAGTTTTTTGGATGGATTTTTTGGCCACCATCAATTTATAGTCAAGCAAGATGATTTTTTAAAAGAGTAGCAACTACTTACTAATGTTTTCAACTTTGAAGAATATCAAGGACTCAAAATTCAGGTGCAGACTTTATAGGAAGAGTTACAAAGGACGATACAGAACATGAAGAGGTATTATCTTCTTTGCATCAACAGCAAGCAATAGAAGTATTGAAAATTAAAAATTCTCTTCATGAGTTTGATAATTAGACTGAGAAGATGTTACATTTGATAGAGATAGAAATCATAGAATTGGCTGAATTGAATACATCACTAGATAATGAGGTATTGAGGTCGAGAATTAAATCATTATTGGTTTTAGAGAAGGAGATGTTGGAACATGAGGAATTAGAGATGGATGCAATGTTAATAGCAGAGATGGACATGATGATTATAAAGCAGTGAATGTAGAGATTTATGTAGGATTTGTGGACTAGTTTAAAAGAGAGACTACAAGCTTTGATTAGTTAACCTCGTGCTCAAATTAAAGATGGTTATATATCTATGCAAGACAATCACTTGATGAATATGATTGCACAACATGAGGATGAAAAGCAAGTATTAGTACAACAGGTTGTTGAGTTGAAAGAGTAGATTTTACAACATAATTTGGATAAGTAATTGGATGTTTTGGTTCAAAAGCAGGAAAGAATTGCATTACAGAAGATGGTAGAGCCAGAAGACATGTAGGTTGAATATCAAGTTCAGGCCCATGTGCAGAGGAAGTTCAGCATAAAGATGTTAACCTACAGTTTAGTATTGTGGTTTATGATCAAGGGATCGTGAATTAGAGTTTGATTTTTGGTAGAAACCTTCGACAGGGCTGTGCCAGCTGTTGATAGGAGGGAAAATACAGAAATAAGTGCTTAATTGGATATTTTACTTGCTGAGTCGAAATAGTTATTAATTAGTTAGTCATTTCATGTCACGTGATTTTTGGTCATTGGTTTCTTGTTCACCTAAGTATCAAAAAGGAAGAAGAAGCATCTTTCAAGGAGGTCAAAAGAAGAGAGAAGTCAAAGAGCCTTCAGAGATCGAAAGGTCTCTTTCTATGCAATTGAGCAGGTGAACTAGAATTGAGGGCTTTGAACATAGTCAATTGTGAGTGGTGCACGCGAATCTATCTTGTAACTCTGTCATGTTTAAGACTTAATCAATCACATTTTGTATTCGTTATTCAACGCAAGCATAATTCTCAGTCTATTCGAGTAATATTCTGTGAAACAAGATTTTGTCGCATTATAACAATGCTGAACCTGAAGTATGTTTGTGAGTATTTTTCTCTGTGTGCAAAGATAAGTGCTGAAGTTAAGTTCTTTGGGAGTTTGTAGTGTGTGTAAGTAGCTATGTGTTCCTGAACCCAAACAACATCTCCCTTGTCTAGAAACAAGCCTTCAATGAAAACTCACCTACAAATCCTTTGGGCAAACACTTTGATGTCAATAAGCTTTGAAATTTCCTAATATGATTGATATAGGATGATTCTAACACTCCCAACACAACTTTAGACTATGTCCTGCATAGGAATACCTATTGATTGTCTTCTAATTTTCCCTAGAATAAGCCAAAAGATCATTTTTATGGTTTTGCATGCTTTAACTAAACCCCATTATCTACCACACATGCTCTAAAGCATTATAATTGGATGCTGTGTGAACTAGAACGATCTAGTCCAAAATAGTCAATGTCCATTAAACACACTATGCCTATGCGCAAGATATAGGTACACTAATGTGACAATTTCTAATCGGATCATTTAGAAATCAGACTTGAGGCTTTGAAAAATCTTGTGGCACTATATGAGAAGCATTGCAATGCTTGAATCAATAAAGGATGTTTACACAAAGAGGAGAAACGTTCGTCTTTAACCATTGTGGCTTTTAGTGCCAAGTCTATAACGTTTTCATTTGACTCTCTACCTTTTTCTAAATTACTTGGATACTATCAAGGGAGTATAGTGTTTCTGTGTAGATTTTTGTATTCTAAGATCTAGTATATGTGGAGATTCTTCATCAAGAATCCCCATTTCCCAAACTCTGGTTTTCATCCATGTATAAATAGAACAAGCATGTGGGGACCACAATGGGATGGGGTGTCACTGCTTGAACTACTCCACACACATATTTTTATGACCATCGATAATATGCCTCTTATCTCCCCATTTCTCATAGAGAGATTCCAGTGTATTAAAGTCCTCATAATGGATGACCTCGAAGGGAAAGAATTTCACAACATGCTAGGTAGAAACCCTATCCATGTCAAGGTTAGGCACATACACTAAAGAAATTATGAAAACAAGAGGGCTTTTAAAAGACGCAACCATCCACCCATGATTTTGATCTATCATAGTCTCAACCAAGCCATTGTGTCATATCAAGCTATAGCCAAGAGCCACTCCACCACTCCTCCTTAGGGTATTCGTTGTCATCAACACAGGACAAGAAAAAATACTCTTCAGTCTCTTTCAAAGTTCACTTTTGTCAATTTTGAAATCTTGTAGACAAACAGTGTAGGGGTTCATATTTTTATCTTGAAGTTGTTGGCCAAACACCATTGCTCTAGCGGGGTCTGAGAGTCCCCAAGTAATGAAGCAAACTCATAGTACCCATATCTAGTCTTAAAGGTAGTTTATCTGGTCTTAAAGGTAGTTTACATACATCCTTTGCCCTAATTCTTATGACATGATATGCTCACCTAAGCTCAAAGTTGGTCAAGTACCTAGCTTGATTTGATTGGTCAAATATGTCTTCCAATCTAGGCATTGGAATCCTATTTTTTCTTAGTATCTTATTTAGTGCTCTATAATCTATACAAAGTCTCATAGATCCATCTCTCTTTCTGACTAGGAGCTTTCACGATGCCCAAGGTGAGTTACTAGGTCTAATGAAGCCTTTATCTAAATATTCCTTATGTTTCTTCTCTACCTCCTGATGCCTGGATACATTAAGCCTATAAGTTGGGTTGCAAATAGAGCTAGTCTTAGTAACTACCTCAATGGTATTGTTAATGACTCCTCTCTTTGGTGGTATCCCTCTAGTAAGATCAGTGGGAAAAGCATCCTTAAATTCAAACAAAAAGTCCTTAATAGATTAAAACATTGTTGAAAAAATGAATATTGAAATGTAGTGTCATTATATAGAGTACTATCATGAGAATATACATAAGATGAGGTCTCTACAAAATTTTCAAAATCATAAAAGCACAATAAAAAGATGCCTTTCTTTTGTGAATAACCTTTGAAAACTAATCTTGCTTTATACTTGTCTATAGTACCAATTGCGTTTCTTTTGATTCTGAAGATCCGCCTAATACCAATAGCTTTCTTGCCTTTTGGTAACTCACAAAGCTTCCATATTTTATTCTTATGAATAGAATCAGTCTCTTCTTGCATAGCTTTCTTGCGTATAGGATTTTGTAGTGCATCTTGAACACTAGCTAGCTCATTCTCAACTGAAGTAAGAGCTAAAATATTATGAATCTCAAAATTTTATACATAATTTCCTTGATATGTTTGATGTCTCCTTGTTTGATTTCTAGTTCTTCCAATGTATTCCTTTATACCATTGTACTTCAAGGTTTGATATAACCACTTTGGCATATCCTTGAAAAGTGGTGGAATCTTTTATGGTTCTTCAATATCTCTTTCTTCTGGAACTCTACTCTGGAATCTTCTCGAATTTCTTGAGTTGGAACTTCAAGAGGTATTGATGATGGACTAGGTACTGATATAGGTAATGAAACTCTATATATCATCACCTTTATCAAGTGCATCTCTTAGGGTTTGAGAAAGATCATCATCTCCCTTGTATGGATGAATATAAGAAGTCAAATTCCTTCCATAAAGTGCATAGTAAATCCATGAATATCTTGAGAAATCATCAATAAGAGTAACAAAGTACCTGGAACCTTGAATAGAACTTGTTCCCATCAAACCATTCACATATGAATCTATGATCTGCAACTTCCTTGTGGGTGTTATGTATGCATGCTTCTTGAAAGGAATTTTGTGAAGCTTTCCTTCAAGAAATCCTTCACAAGACTATACATCATCTAATAAAGCAAAAGTAGGAAAACTCTCCACCATACATTGATCTTTGATATGCTTGAGAGTTGTGTAACTAATGTGATCAAATCTAGCATGCCATAACTTCATATTCTCCTTAGGTGTAGTAGACCTAGCAACATTAGCATGACTAATTTTGGACAATACAAACATGCCACTTGAAGTGGAAAATGCTCCTCATCAAGTGAGAGGATTTAACATGAATCTTTCTTAAATATAACTTTATCACCATCTAACAAGAAAGTAGAGATAGAAAGCGAATTCTCTTCATGTCACATAAAGATCATTAGATTGTGATTTCTCCACGTACTGGACTTGAGATTTACTTCTCCAACATCTACAACATCCAAATCATGACCATCTGCAATGGTCACTCTTCTACCTCAAGAGTTAGAAAGGGACATACATTTCTGCAATCTCTCATATGCTTAATAGCTCCACTGAATATAAAATCCAAGGATTATTTGAGAGAGGTAATATGTTTGGTTGCACCATTATCAAAGTACTAAACATCTGATTCTAGTGGAGAAATATAGTGGAGAAATATAGTGCTCATGAGGAGATGGTTCATAAGTGTGAAAAATAGTGAATGCCCATTTCTCATTATGAACAAGATTAGCAGACTCTATTGTAATTATAGAGGCCTCAACAACAAATATTCAAGCCTCTTTTGTGTTTGCCTCCTTTGTAGCCAATTTGGGACAACTCTTTATGAAATGATCATTTTGTTTATAGTTCTTGGAAAATTGTTTCTATTTATTTTGGTTTGTTATCGTCTTTGTCTTCGTTCTTTGATTGTGCAGCATTGGCAGATTGCTTCTTACTAGTAGATGAGCTCTATCTACCTTTGCCCTTCTGAGTAGCTAAGAAACATGATCTATAATATGCATAACTGAAATGTTCTTCTTGGACTAATCTACATTGGACAAAACATGGACAAACTCCTAAAATAGGAAGTTGTTGATATATTTAGGTAGTGATGTGTGTGAACACTCTAGGACCGCCGGGGCACTTTTTTCACTCTTTAGGAGGTTTTTTTCCCTCGGCTTGTATATACGCCTATTGCCCTAATGGGCTACTATCTTTGTACATTCTCTAGTAATACATTCAGTATTGTGTGTTTGTGCTCCAAGCTTCTTCTTCTTCCTTGTGCTGTTCGCGTGCTTCCGCAGACGTCTATCTCCAACAATTGGTATCAAAGCAGGCCGTCGCTTCTTCTAGGGCGCCGTCGACACTCCTCGGTTTGCCGTCTCAGATTCGCACGAAATTTAGTGAGCATACTCAGGGAGTTTCCGACATCAAAACTGCTTCGCTCTGTGGTGCCGAAATTGCGATCTGAGCTCGTTTCGGCCTCCGAATGCACTATCACAGCACTTGTGCAAGCTATTTCGTCCCTTTGTGCCAAAGCTATATACCAGTTTCTGTTCGCCAGTTTAAGCGTCTCGAAGTCTGCTACAGGTCTAGCAGAACTCGTCTGGGCAGCTCTGTTCAACTTTTTGAGATACAGTCAATTTTCTGCATCAAGGTATTTTAGTCACCGGCCATGGCTGAAAGCAGTGATGTATTCCGTATGTTGGCTGTTGAGGATAAGTTGGATGGTACCAACTACCCATTATGGGCTTATATGATGCGACATGTATTGGTTGCAAAAGGACTGTGGAACATTGTGCAGGGTGTTGAAAGACGTCCTGTTACACCTGCGACTACAGGTACTATAAATACAGGTGCTGGAGGTGCTGGAGCCGATGAAGATGGTGTTGAAGATGATATTGTGCAGATTCCTGTTCGTGCTGCTGTTTCTGTTGCACCTACTGCAGAGCAGATTTGTTGGGATGGCAGAGATGCCCAGGCACATGCATTGATAGATTTGTCTGTCAATCGTGCCATTATTCCTCACATATGCTCTTGAAGAATAGCTAGGGATGCTTGGGATACACTTACCACATTGTACCAAGCTAGGAATGAGGCTCGTGTTGCTTATCTCCCAAAACAGTTGGAGAGTGAGCACATAAATGAAGGTGATTCTATGGACAGTTTCCTAACGAAGATCAAAGATTTGAAGGAACAATTGATTTCTGCTGATGAGGTTATACCAGATAGCTCACTTGTGCAGACCATTTTGAATGGTCTTCCTGACTCATATCAGAGTTTTGCTTCTACTCTTCGGTTGATGATGAAAGGCAATCCGAATGCCTTATCATTTGAGGAGTTAGTCTCTGTTCTATTGCAGGAAGATCAGTCCAGGCAGAGCAGGTCCATTATGCGAGTTGCAGATCAAGCTTTCCTGGCTAGTCAGAAGGGCAAAGGAAAATGGAGCTCTTCTACTAGTAAGCAGAAATCTGTAAATGCTGCACATTCAAAGAACCAAGACAAAGATGAGAAAAAATTAGAAAAGCAGAAATTGTTTTGTAAGTATTGTAAAGGCAATGATCATATCATAAAGAACTGTCCAAAGTTGGCTGCTAAAGAGGCAAAGAAGAAAGAGGCTGGAATGGTTGTTGCAGAGGCCTCTACACCAAAAACAGAGTCTGCAAATCTTGTGCAGGAAGAAGAATGGGCGTTTACTACTGTCTGCAGTTTTGACCCATCTTCTCATGATCAGTGCATGTTTGTAGTAGACTCAGATGTTTGGTACTTTGACAGTGGGGCGACCAAACATATTACCTCGCAGCACAGTTTCTTCTCTTCACTCGAGCCTACCCCTACAAGGAATACTGTCACATGCGCCAATAACTCCTCTTATCCTATTATGGGAGTTGGTAAGATCATTCTGACTACTGTTGATGGTAGTTCTTTCACTTTGTCAGATGCTTTATTTGTGCCAGGGATCAAAAATAATCTGTTATCAGTTTTTGCATTAGCCAAGATTGGCTTGGTTGTGAAATTCGTTGATGACAGGTGTACAGTCCATGATCTCTCAAATGGCGATGTGATTATTGCTTCTGGCATTCTATGTCGTGGGCTGTATAAGCTCATAGACTATGAAAGATCTGTGAATGATTCGGCATGTGCAGTTCATGATTCTCAGGCTATGTCAGATGCAAAGCTTTGGCATGCACGCTTTGGTCATCTGAATTTTGCTAGTTTGCTATGCCTGCAGAAATCTGAAATGGTGTCCTCTTTGCCCAAACTTGAGGCTCCTGGAAAACATGTTTGTGAAGGCTGTATTTTGGGCAAAATGCAGCGTTCTTCCTTTCCAAAAGATGGTTCAGTTCGGGCTACGCAGAAATTGCAACTTGTACATAGTGATGTCTCTGGTCCTATGCAGAGACCCTCTTTTGGAAATTACCTTTACTTCGTGACTTTCATTGATGATTTTTCCAGGCATGCATGGGTATATCCACTCAAACAAAGTCGGAAGTGTTCATGTGCTTCAAACAGTTTTTGGTTTTGGCTGAAAATCTGTCAGCATGTAAAATGGGCACCCTCCGTTCTGATCGAGGGCGGGAATATATGTCTTCAGATTTTAATGCATTTCTGGCTGAACGTGGGATAAAACACCAATGTACAGTGCCGTATACACCTCAACAGAATGGAGTTGCTGAACGAAAGAACAGGTCACTCATGGAAATGGCGAGGTGCATGGTCAAAAGTTAGGCTTTACCACATAGTTTCTGGCTTGAAGCTGTCATGTGTGCAGCATATGTACTGAACAGGTGTCCCACTAAAGCGTTGTAGTCTATCACTCCATATGAGGCTTGGCATGACCGCAAGCCATCTGTTGCTCATCTGCGTGTTTTTGGTTGTTTGGCATATGCATTAGTGCCTGAACAACGTCGCAGAAAATTGGATGATAAGGCAGTAAAATGTATTTTTGTTGGGTACAGTTCTGAAAGTAAAGGCTATCGTCTGTATCATCCACAGACTAAACACATTCTGGTTAGCCATGATGTTGTCTTTGTGGAAGATGCTATTCAGCCATTGCTTTCATGTACTAAGGAGACATCTGTTAGCTCCAAAGACATGTATGATACTTTGATGTCTCTTTTTATAGGTGGACAAGCTAGTGCTGGTCCTAATGAGGCAACTTCTCAGCCTTTGCAGGTTTCATATGATGATGCTGATCATTCCATTTCTGATGCAGATTTACATGATGCACTTGTTGATGAGAGAGTTGATATTGAGTAGGCAAAAACTATGCCAAAATGGCTGGTGCAAACTGTGCATGACAGCAAATTAGATGCACCTTTGTCATATCGTACTCGTTCAGGCTCTCATAGTGCCTCCTTTGCATCAGATTGCTATGCTATGGCTGCATCTACTCTCTGTGATGAGAATGAGCCTGTTTCTTTTGATGAAGCACAAAATTCAGAAAATTGGATGGCTGCTATGCAATCTGAATATGATGCTATAATGAAGAATGGTACATGGTCTTTATGTGACTTGCCTCCTGGCAAGATGGCCATTGGCACTAAGTGGGTATACAAGCTGAAGCGTAAACCTGATGGTATAGTTGATAGGTATAAGGCTAGGTTTGTTGCAAAGGGTTATGCACAGGAAAGAGGCATTGACTTTGATGAGACCTTTGCACCTACATGCCGTATGACTACTGTTCGGAGCATTTGTGCACTTGCAGCCCATCATGGTTGGAATGTACATCAGTTGGACATTAAAACAGCATTTCTGAATGGTGACTTTCATGAAGAAGTGTATGTTTTTCAGCCCCGTGGCTTTGTGCAGAAAGGGCATGAAAACCAGGTTTGCAGGTTAAAGAAGGCATTATATGGTTTAAAGCAAGCACCACGTGCTTGGTATGAGAAGATACATGCCTATCTGATTACACATGGTTTTGAGAACAATCCAACTAAAAGCACCTTATATGTTAAACGTGCTAATGATGTGCTTCTGATCATTGTTGTCTATGTTGATGACATGCTGCTCACTGGTCCTATTGAGGCACATATTGCTGATTTTAAGACTGATTTGCATGCCTCATTTGAGATGTCTGATTTGGGGCATTTGCATCACTATTTGGGCATTCAGTTTATGCACGTTGATGGTGGAATGGCTTTGTATCAAACAAAATATATTGACACATTATTGCATCGTTTTGGCCTTGAAGACTGTAAGCCTATTGCCACTCCTATGGAGACAGGTTTACGATTGAGTCTTCATGATGCTGGAGATGCATTTGATGCTATTCTCTATCAGCAGGCTGTTGGATGCTTGATTTACTTATGCATTACTCGGCCACATATTCAGTTTGCTGTCTCACAGATGAGCAGGTTTATGCATTGCCCAGGAGTCACGCATTGGAAAGCGATTAAGCGCATCTTTCGCTACTTGAGTGGTACTCGGCTACTTGGGTTGTTTTATCCCAAGGGGGGATCACTACCGCCAGATTTGCATGCTTTCTCTGACTCAGATTGGGCTGGTTGCTATGACACTCGTGTGTCCACCTGTGGTTTTTGCTTCATGCTTGGTAGCTCATGTATATCTTGGTTGAGCAAGAAGCAGCCTATTGTGGCCACTTCCAGTTGTGAGGATGAGTATAGTTCAGCTTTCACAGCGACTGTTGAGTGTGTGTGGCTCAGACGCCTTATGGCTGATTTGGGTGTTGGCCAGTCTTCTGCCACCACCATCTTCACTGACAGTCAGAGCGCATTGGCAGTTGCGAGGAACCCTGTGTTCCATGCTCGCACTAAGCACATTGAGGTGCATTATCACTATGTCAGGGAGAGGTTCTCTGCTGGGGAGATCAGCTTGGCATATGTGCCCATGCAGGAGAACATTGCAGACCTTTTCACAAAGGCTCTGCCTAGGGAGAAGTTTGAAGCTTTCCGCAAAGCTTTGGGCTTACTTCCTTTTGTGGAGTGATTTCCACATAGCTTGGCACTTCCTTATACATGAGTGCCAGCTCCTTGTTCACCACATCACTCCCAGGGGGGATTTGTTGATATATTTAGGTAGTGATGTGTGTGAATACTCTAGGACCGCCGGGGCACTTTTTTCCCTCTTAAGGAGGTTTTTTTCCCCCGGCTTGTATATACGCCTATTGCCCTAATGGGCTACTTATCTTTGTACATTCTCTAGTAATACATTCAATATTGTGTGTTTGTGCTCCAAGCTTCTTCTTCTTCCTTGTGCTGTTCGCGTGCTTCCGCAGACGTCTATCTCCAACAGAAGTCACTTGTATAGCCTTTCATGTCAACTGAACAATAGAAGTGAAAATTTGATATGAATTGGGAAGATTGCTGAGAACAATATACACAAATGAACTATCTTGCAAGTTTTCATCAACAAAAATTAAATGATCCTTTAAATCTTTGATCTTTGTAAAAAATTGTCTAGAGAATCTCCTCCAACCATATGCTCACTCTCCAACTCTTTTATGAGGTAAGCAATATGAGCCTCATTCCCTACTTGGTATAATGTTGTAATATTATCTCAAGCATGTTTTGAGGGATAACGACATGTTTCATAAAAAAGGTGATGAATGCATGTGTGAGTGCATCTCTTCCACCCTAATATAAGTTGTTGTATAGTAGGTGCAACACAAGTTGCAACATGACCAAGAAATTGAAAATCATCATCTTCAACACCATGTGCCTCACCTTCAATAGCTATTTTGCATGTGAAGTAGGACACTTTTAGAAACATGCACAACATTTTGTAACCCTTTTGCTAACAACACATGATGCATCATATGTACCCACAATGGGTAATTCTTACATCCAACTTATCATCAACAACCAACATAGGAAATACATCACTACTTTCAACCATTGGTAATATATGAAGAAAATTGACTATATGTCAAGAAGTATGTATAATTTATTGGTGTGTAGTGGGACAGTGTGAATGAGAGAGAGATAGAAAAGAATGCTCTCAGGGTTCTCTTCCTTAGTGTGTGATTTCCCACGTATAGAGAAGTTTTCAAGGAGAAGAATGATCAAGGTCAAAGAAGTTAATTGGATCACATGTTTGTGTTCAGTGAGTTTATTTTGCGTGCAAATTTAAATGCATATTGGAAAAGCTTGGAATTTATGATGCAACTCAAAATTTTGATTTCTCTGTGATCACATTAGATTGGTCAAAATTACTTCTAAGATATAGTTCTTAATAATACTCAACAACACAATCTATTGGTTGTTCTTCTAACGTTGCAGGTACCGAATTAATTTCTATGCCTTCTATACGTAGAGATAGAGTGTGATACATAAGTTATGGGTGTGCTTAGGAGGGTACCTAGTTGAGAAGGATGTTTGAGCAGAATCTAGATTTTTTGATGTAGGAGAAACTGGCGTAGCAACAGGAAGAGGTAATTAATTTGGTTGAATGGGTATATGAACAAAAATATGCAAGTTTTGGCAGGGTAAAGGAGGATGAACTTCAAGAGATTAATTTAAGAATGGATGCTAACCCAAAGATGGTGAGAGTCAGTAAATAATTAGAAGGTTAGTTCCTTGAGCCCTAATTTGTTTATTGAAGGAGTATGTGGGTGTATTTTCTTTGGACTACTCACAAGTGAAAGAAATAGACCTTGATTTACATCAACATAGAATAAATTTAAAGAAAGATGCTTTTTGTTGTGTAACAAAGATATCAGATGAATCCTATTTTCAAAACAAGTTAAGGAAAAAAATTGATAAGTTGTTTGCGGTAGGATTTATCAAACCAGTTAACCAAGTCACATGGCTGTCTCCTATTATAGTGGTTCCTAAAAATAATGGGAGGTTAAGAATTTTTGTTGATTACAGAAAATTAAATGCAACAACAATTATGGATCACTTCCCTATGCCATTTTGTGATGCAGTATTGGACATAGTAGCTGGACATGAGATCTATAGTTTTTTGGATGGATTTTCCGGCTATAATCAAATTCGTGCTGCTTAGGAGGATCAGCATAAAACTACATTCATAACAAAATTTGGTGCTTATGTATTTACTATCATGAGTTTTGGATTGAAGAATGGACTAGCTTCATTCAGTTATGTGGCACATAGAGGGTTTGAACCTTATTTGGAGGATTTCATGCAAGTCTTTGTGGATGACTTTTTAGTTTTTGGGAAACAAGTGCAACACCTGCTTCATCTGAAATCTTGTTTTGATAGATGCAAGAAATTTAGGATGGTGCTCAATCCATTCAAGAGTGTCATTGTTGTGAAGAGTGGCATCTTGTTAGGCCATGTTATTTCTCAAGAGGGAATGGCTATTGATGTTAAAAAAATTGAAGCCATTATGACAGCAAAAGCCCCAACAATATGAAAGAAGTAATGAGGTTTGTTGGACAAATCAAGTGGCATGTTAGGTACTTGAGGTACTTGTCCAATATTTCATTACCTCTAACACATTTAACAAAGAAAGATGTTCCATTTTTACGTGCTAAAGCTCAAGAAAAATCACTTCAGTTATTTGAAGAAGATGGTTTCAGCAACACCGATTTTGTAGCCACTAGATTGGTCTTTGCCATTTCATATATTTGTTGATGCATCAGATGTCATGGTAGGAGTAGTGTTGATGCAGTAGAAAGAAAAGGGATGGTATAGGCAAGTGTAATATGCTAGTAGGGTGTTGTGTTCGGCTCAAAGAAATTATTTGTTGACTGAAAGAGAATCATTAGCAATGGTGTATGTTCTTAATAAATTTAGACATTATTTATTGGGAAATAAAGCGATCTTTCATGTTGATCATCATGCCTTAGTATATTTGATCAAAAAGCCTTTGTTAACAAGTAGGTTGGTAAGGTGGATGCTTTTATTGCAGGAGTTTGATTTTGTTATCATTCATAGTCTAGGTAAAGAACATGCAATGGCGGATTACTTTAGTAGATTGGAATCAAGGGAAGCACCGATTGGCATCACTAATGAATTTCCACATGTGGAATTATTCAATGTATAAATTGTTGAATCTGATCCTTGGTATGATCAATTATTAGTGTTTCTAACTAATGGAGCATTACCTCAACATTTTACACTAGATCAGAGGAAGAAGTTTGCTCTTAACAATAGAGCATATTCGGTTATAGCTAGTTCATTTTATAAGCAAGGGGTGGATTTGGTCATTCGGAGGTGTGTACCAGATTTTGAACAACCAGATGTGTTACAAGAAGCACATTTAGGTGCAGGAGGAGGTCATTTGTGAGGTGATATTACAGGATAAAAGGTTTTACAAGGAGGATTGTGGTGGCCTACTATATTAAAGGATGCTCATGAGTTTGCTAAAAGATGTGTGATTTGTCAGAAAACACGGCAAGCAAATAATTTAGATGGGATGTCTCATAATCCTGTTTTACCTTTGGATCCATTTCAAAAGTTGGGCATGGATTTTGTTGGACCTATCAAGCCCATTACTCAATGTGGCAACATATATATTTTAGTAGCTATAGATTATTGCACGAAGTGGATGGAAGCAGTAGGATTGAAGGACAACAAGGTGGCGAGTGTTGCAAAGTTCCTCAACTACAACAACATGACCAGGTTTGGTTGCCTAGTAGAGTTGGCAAGTGATTGAGGTGATCACTTTCTCAAAGAAGTAACTTTAGAGTTAAGAGGAACACATCTTATTATGCATAAAAAGTCTAAATCTTATCATCCACAAACAAATGGTTAAGCATGTTGGTGCAATTCAAGCCTTCACATTTGGCTTGGAACCCTTGAAAGATATCTCTACATGAAGCAAGAGTCATAGGAACTTATGCTTATGACTTATTACCATTTTATCTCTTGTCAAAGTCTAAGTGACTAGACATCTTATGTAATCACACCTACTTGTTTTAGTCATGGAAATTAGATCTTGTAATTGAGAGAATATCTCAATCAACCTTTTAGGTGAAAGATTCTAGGTGATTGATTTAAATTCAAATTCAAATCATCTCTCAATTCCTATAAAAACTACAAGAAAAAAGGTCGCGTCAGTTCTTCACTTATCCCGAGGCATTTCTGTATCAATCATTGCGTGTGTGAGGTCTACTTCATAGCCTACACCTCTGAGTACCATTTGGCTATGTGTATCATGCCAATGGGAATGTACATTTACATAATCTAATACAAATACTTACATTCATCTACTCTGTGATTCCCTGAGTATACTACTCCAAGTCAGTCAACTTCAACAAGGCATATCTCAGGATCTACCCATCCAAAGCAAGTGATTCAAAGCTTGTTGGAACCAGCTCCAAGCATACTACATGCCTACAAAATTTGAAGGTCATTGAATCAGCCATCTCGGAGAAATCTTGCTCGAAGTTCTCTCTGGTATTTGTCTGCAGAGCTCCTAAAAAGTCAGGGGTAAACATATTTTTGCTAAAATCATTTCTCAGAGTATAGTTCATCATTTCTTCTCATCCCACCTGCAAATGGTAGCTTGTTAAGCTAATTTAATATGTCCAGACGGAATTTGATCAATTGTAAGTGTGCTGGTCATACTGAGTGAAAGAATGAGCAGGTGTCAATACCAAAATAGCAAGTTTTCTTGGATTTTTGAAGTCTCAAGTAGTCTGTTTTGATTTGATCATTACACATATCATTTGCAAAGTACATATATGCTTTCTTGGTATCATTTGAAAGCTAAGCAAGTGTATTAGTCAAAGGAGGGCTGGTGTGAAGCAGGTTTAGCAGCACCTACTCAATCTCTGAGTGCATCCAACCATCCTCTCCCAACAGTGGTATCAGAGCAAATAAGGTAACATGGGAGATGGTTTTCCCTCATTCATTGACAAATTGGACAGGAACAATTACCAAGCTTGGTCTCTAAGGATGAAGACCTATCTACAAGGAAGAAGCTTATTTGGATTCATCTCAGGAGATGAGGAATTGCCCTCATTCAAAGCAAGAGGACTACCCACCAAGGATGAACAAGAGAGGCTCAACACATGGTGTGCAAAAGATGCATTGGCAAGGTCTTATCTTCTTAACTCTATATCTGATTTCCTTTTACCTCACATAAGGAATTGCAAGACTTCCCAAGAGACTTGGGAAACCTTGTCAACTTATTTTTCATCCAACACAAGGGCCAGAAAGAATCAACTATGGATTGAATTCACTACTCTTAGGAAGCAATCAAAGCAATCAGTTTTAGACTTTGTCACTAGGGTCAAAGACATTGCAGACCAGCTTGCAAGTATTGGAGAGGAGATTGAAGAGGAACAAATAGTAAGGCAGGTAATGAATGGACTAAAAGCTGATGACAAATGGGAGAGCTTTACCACAGCAATGGACCTATACATGGACATACATGCTCCTGATCTAACAACTCTGATTGGTCAACTCTTCACACATGAAGCAAAGCTTACAAAGAATGGAGAGCAATCAATAGGTAACAACCCCTCTGCTCTATATACTGATAAGAAGATTAAGGATAAAAGCAAAGGGAAGAAGCAAGAAGAAGAAGGCTCTACCTCCCAAGCTAACTATGCAGGGAGAGGTAGATCTTCAAGAGGTAGAGGCAGAGGAGGTAAGTCAGGTAGGGGGAGACCCTACAACTCATCACCATGCAACATTTGTGGATTGTCTAACCATACCACAGATGAGTGCTACAGAAACTACAAAAATCAGAGAGGAAGAGGCCATCAAAGAGGTGGATACTCTCAAGGTAGAGGCATGTTGAACCAACACCAAGGCTACAATGGCTACAACAATAACTACAACAACAACAATGGTAACTACCAAGGTGGATACAGAAATAGGAAGGACTATAACAACTATACAGAGGAGCAAGATGACTCCCTATTGATCATGAATATGACCTCCAAGGCAGGTACAAATGATGATCATTTATTTTATATTGATTCAGGGTGTTCTAACCATGTAGCTGGCAATGTGGCACTACTTTCTGATTTGGAAGAACCCAAGGGCAAACATCAGGTACAGACAGGTGATGATACTAAACATTCTGTTGTAAAGATTGGTAATGTAAAGACTAGTGATGGTAATCAGAACTTATTGAGCAGAGTACTTTATGTCCCAACTATCACCAAGAACCTAATGAGTGTAGGTCAGATTGTGGAAAAAGGTTTACAGGTCACGTTCAATCAACATGGAGCATATGTGGAGGACCCAAGACATGGATTCAGAAGGATAGCCAAGGGAGAAAAATCAGGTAGATTGTTTACTTTTGAACTAGAGGACACAAAGAACATTGCCTTATACAATTACAAGGATCAAACACTTTCAGAATTAGAAATATGGCACAAGAGGTTAGGTCATATTGGTGAAAGGACCTTAAAGCAAATATGCAGGGATCAATGTGTGCTTGGGATACCTAATGTGTCCAAGCAACACATGATTTACAAGTGTGGTGCTTGTCAGTTTGGTAAGTCCCACAGGTTGCCCTATTCAAGGAAAGGTTTTATGCATGAAGATTACCTAGACTTGGTACACACAGATGTTTGGGGACCTAGCAAGGACCCCTCCATTTCAGGTTCAAGGTACTATGTGTCCTTCATTGATGATTATAGCAGATGGACTGTCTTATACTTTATGAAGCATGAGGATGAAGTATTTAATTGTTTCAAAAGATATCTTGCACTAGTTGAAAATCAAACATGAAGGAACTTGAAAAGGCTAAGGTCAGATGGAGGAGGTGAATACTTCTCCAATGAATTTGAAGACTTCTTGCAGGAAAGAGGCATCAAGAGGGAGATAACCACAAGGTACTCACCTGAAGTTGCCAAATTATCTTTGGGCAGAGAGTGTATCTACTGCCACCTATCTCATTAACAGGTTGCCATCAAAGTCACTTGATGGAATGACACCTTATGAGGCTTCGCATGGTAAGAGACCATCATTGGATCATTGCAAAATCTTTGGTTGTATTGCATATGTGCATATTCCCTCACAGGTAAGGGGAAAGCTAGACCCTAAAGCTGAAAAATGTATCTTCATTGGTTATGACTTGAACCAGAAAGGGTACAGATTCTACAACCCCTCAAACAAAGGTTTCAAGGTAAGCACAGATGTCATCTTTGATAAGAATGACTCATGGTATGAGAATGAATGCAGGAAGGTTAGTCTACCTTATGACATGGAAGAAGACTTCCCAAAGCTCACCAAGGAGGAATCAATCCAGAAAGAAGACTCAAGTTCAGATGATGATGACACAATTAATCTTGAGGAATTCAAGGCATGGAAGTCCAAAGGAAAGATGAAGATGAAGAAGCTAGAGGATATACCAGAATCCTCAACTCAAGCAATGAGGAGATCTCAAAGAGAAAGTAAGAAGCCTATCAGATATGGGTATGACACTTCTCTTGTAACTAAGCATTCTGTATACCTTGCAAAGGATGTGTTGAATGAAGAAGCAGGTACATATGAAGAGGCAATCACCAAATCAGAATGGAAAGAAGCTATGGATGAAGAAATAAAGGCTCTCAAGGAGAGTGACACATGGGACTTGGTACCCAAGAAGGACTCTATGAAAGTGATAGGATCCAGATGGATCTACAAACTCAAGAGGAACTCTGATGGTACAATCAACAGGTACAAAGCTAGGTTGGTAGCCAAGGGCTTTGCACAAACCCAAGGCATTGATTATGAGGAGACATTTTCTCCTGTGGCTAAGATGCCAACAATCAGAATATTGGTAAGTGTAGCTGCATCCAAGAATTGGAACATGTATCAATTGGATGTCAAGAATGCTTTCTTGAATGGATGGATATCTGAAGAAGTCTACATGTCACAACCACCTGGCTATGAAGATTCCAAGAAGGTAAATTATGTTTGTAAATTGAAGAAGGCTCTATATGGATTGAAGCAGGCACCTAGAGCATGGAATTACAGGTTGACAACATACCTCCAAGACCAAGGATTTGTGATGAGTAAAGCAGACACTTCTCTCTTTATAAAAAGGAGTAGTACAGAGGTAATATACTTGTGTGTTTATGTTGATGACATCATCATTACAGGAAATGATGTCAATGGAATCAGAAGCATAAAGAATCAGATGATGAAGGAGTTCAAGATCAATGATCTTGGATTATTAAAGTACTTCTTAGGTCTTGAATTAGTGTATACTAATTCAGGTATATATATTACTCAAAAGAAGTATGTACAGGATATGATCAAGAAGTTTAATTTGCAGGAAGCTAAAGTCTCAAGCACTCCAATGGAGGTCAACTTAAAGCTTAGTGCCCATGAAGGGGAAGAAGTCCAAGACATTATAGGATACCAAAGTATGGTTGGTAGTTCCAATTATGCTACCTTAACCAGAATTGACATAGCATATGGAGTTAGTGTGCTAAGCCAATTCATGCACAAACCAAGGGTACCTCACCTAGAGGCAGCAAAGAAGATCTTGAAGTATCTAAAGGGAACTCTAAACCATGGTTTGTACTTTCCTTATACATCAGATATTGATATTAAAGTATATTCAGATGCAGATTGGGCAGGATGTAAGGATGACAGGAGGAGCACATCAGGATACATATGTTTTGCAGGTGATAAACCTATTTCTTGGTCAGCCAAGAAACAACCTACAGTAGCTTTGTCATCTACTGAAGCAGAGTATAGAGGGCTAGCCAATGCCACTCAGGAAGCTATCTGGTTAAAGCTGTTGTATACAGAATTAGGCCTATACACAAGGCCACCTGTCATCTTTGGTGACAACACAAGTTCTCTTCACCTTGCAGCTAATCCAATATATCATGCTAGGACAAAACACATAGAGGTTCATTACCACTATGTGAGAGAAAAGTTGCTAAGCAAAGACATTCAATTGACTTATGTGTCCACAAATATGCAATGTGCAAATATACTCACTAAAGCCTTACATGGAAACAAGTTATGCAGATTTAAATCCATAATTGGATTGCAGGATGTGATTGAAGAATGAAGCTGAAGACTTGAGCCAAAATGTTTGGCTTGAGAGGGAGCTGTTGGTGCAATTCAAGCCTTCACATTTGGCTTGGAACCCTTGAAGGATATCTCTACATGAAGCAAGAGTCATAGGAACTTATGCTTATGACTTATTACCATTTTATCTCTTGTAAAAGTCTAAGTGACTAGACATCTTATGTAATCACACCTACTTGTTTTAGTCGTGGAAATTAGATCTTGTAATTGAGAGAATATCTCAATCAACCTTTTAGGTGAAAGATTCTAGGAGATTGATTTAAATTCAAATTCAAATCATCTCTCAATTCCTATAAAAACTACAAGAAAAAAGGTCGCGTCAGTTCTTCACTTATCCCGAGGCATTTCTGTATCAATCATTGAGTGTGTGAGGTCTACTTCATAGCATACACCTCTGAGTACCATTTGGCTATGTGTATCATGCCAATGGGAATGTACATTTACATAATCTAATACAAATACTTACATTCATCTACTCTGTGATTCCCTGAGTATACTACTCCAAGTCAGTCAACTTCAACAAGGCATATCGCAGGATCTACTCATCCAAATCAAGTGATTCAAAGCTTATTGGAACGAGCTCTAAGCATACTGCATGCCTACAAAATTTGAAGGTCATTGGATCAGCCATCGCGGAGAAATCTTTCTCGAAGTGCTCTCTGGTATTTGTCTGCAGAGCTCCTAAAAAGTCGGGGCTAAACATATTTTTGCTAAACTCATTTCTCAGAGTATAGTTCATCATTTCTTCTCATTCAACCTGCAAATGGTAGCTTGTTAAGCTAATTTAATATGTCCAGAAGGAATTTGATCAATTGTAAGTGTGATGGTCATACTGAGTGAAAGACTGAGCAGGTGTCAATACCAAAATAGCAAGTTTTCTTGGATTTTTGAAGTCTTAAGTAGTCTGTTTTGATTTGATCATTACACATATCATTTGCAAAGTACATATATGCTTTCTTGGTATCATTTGAAAGCTAAGCAAGTGTATTAATCATTCCTGGAGTCAAAGGAGGGCTGGTGTCAAACAAGTTTAGCAGCACCTACTCAATCTCTGAGTGCATCCAACCATCCTCTCCCAACAAAGCAGAAAACACTAATAAGACTTTGTTGCATATTCTTAAAAAGTTAGTGCATGATAATAAAAAAAAGTTGGGATTTGTTGCTTGATTCAGCATTATGGTTAGTTCAAACAGCCTTCAAAGTGACAACATGTATGACACCATTGTGTATGAGCTTATCCAACCCGTGATATAAAATGCCAAAAGAAATAATAATATAATATCAAACCAATCTTGGCTAATGCTAAAACTGACACCAGATTTTTTTTGGATCTCAAGCACATATAAAGCATGTGGCAATTTGAAAGGACTACCATTAGTAGTAGTCAGAATGAACTTATGAACCCCTATTAGAGCATAAGGGGATTTTTTAGCACATGTGATATTATTCCCTATAGGGGCATGCTCAAGTGAACTGAAGAAATAGTGCTATGAGGTAATATGTTTGGTTGCACCATTATCAAAGTACTAAACATCTGATTCTAGTGTAGAAATATAGTGCTCATGAGGAGATGGATCATAAGTGTGAAAAATAGTGAATGCCCATTTCTCATTATGAACAACATTAGTAGATTCTATTGTAGGTGTAGAGGCCTCAACAACAAAGATTCGAGCCTCTTTTGTGTTTGCCTCCTTTGTAGCCAGTTTAGGACAACTCTTTATGAGATGATCATTTTCTTTATAGTTCTTGCAAATTTTTTTCTATTTATTTTTGTTTGATATCGACTTTGTCTTCCTTCTTTGATTGTGTAGCATTGGCAGATTGCTTCTTACTAGTAGATGAGCTGTATCTACCTTTGCCCTTCTGAGTAGCTAAGAAAGTTGATCTACAATATGCATAATTGAAAGTGAAAATTTGATATGAATCGGGAAGATTGCTGAGAACAATATACACAAATGAACTATCTTGCAAGTTTTCATCAACAAAATTAATTGATCCTTTAAATCTTTGATCTTTCTAAAAAACTTTGTGTAGAGAATCTCCTCCAAACATATGCTCACTCTCCAAATCTTTTCTGAGGTAAGTAATATGAGCCTCATTCCCTACTTGGTATAATGTTGTAATATTATCTCAAGCATGTTTTGAGGGATAACAACATGTTTGATAAACAAGGTGATGAATGCATGTGCCAGTGCATCTCTTCCACCCTAATATAAGTTGTTGTATAGTAGGTGCAACACAAGTTGCAACATGACCAAGAAATTGAAAATCATCATCTTCAACACCATGTGCATCACCTTCAATAACTATTTTGCATGTGAAGTAGGACACCTTTAAAAACATGCACAACATTTTGTAGCCTTTTTGCTAACAATAGATGATGCATCATATGTGCCCACAACGGGTAATTCTTACATCCAACTTATCATCAACAACCAACATAGGAAATACATCACTGCTTTCAACCATTGGTAATAAATGAAGAAAATTGAGTATATGTCAAGAAGTATGTATAATGTATGGGTGTGTTGTGGGAGGACAGTGTGAATGAGAGAGAGATTGAAAAGAATGCTCTCAGCGTTCTCTTCCTTAGTGTGTGATTTCCCATGTATAGAGAAGTTTTCAAGGAGAAGAATGATGAAAGGTCAAAGAAGTTAATTGGATCAAATATTTGTGTTCAATGAGTTTATTTTGCGTGCAAATTTAAATGCATATAGGAAAAGCTTGGAATTTATGATGCAACTCAAAATTTTGATTTCTCTGTGATGATGGCATTAGATTGCTGAAAATTAGTTCTAAGATATAGATCTTAATAATACTCAACGACACAATCTATTGGCTGTTCTTCTAACGATGCAGGTACCGAATTATGCCTTCTATGCGTAGAGATAGAGTGTGCTAAGAAGTTCACTCAAACAGTTGAATTTCTTCTGACAGTTGCTACTCACTTTTACAGGCCTTTCCTGCATGGATGACCTCTACCTCCCAAACTGCACATCGCTCACGGCTCTTACCTGCCTTTCGACGAGTCTTCAGATATTAAGTTTGAGTCGTTGAAGAGCTTGGATTGTGAAGGTAGACATCATTTAACATTCAGCTCATAAATATAATACATTACAAACTAATAATAAAACATTACATGATATATATATATATATATATATATATATATATATATATATATATATATATATATATATATATATATATATATATATATATATATACACAACAACAACAACAACAAAACATTACATGATAGATGATATGTAAATGTAGAAAAACTTCAGGGATAGTAAAGGATGATATGTGTAATAAGAGAAAAAATGCATAAAAGAAGTTTGCATGGAGACCCAACAAAAGAGGAATTCCAAAGATTAAATGGGAAAATATGTTCTCGCTTGAAGGAGACGGGTGGTATGGGCATTCTAGATGTCGAAGCTATGGCGAACGAGATGGTGGTCAAATGAGGACTAAAGTTTGAAGTAACAATGATTATTTTCGAAGACACTAGTAGTGTTTCCCTTGTTGGTTCAGGAAAGGGATCGATTTAATTACTCTCTTGTTCTCTGTATTTTTTATTGTTCCAATCGTATGTGCCTCCTATGGAAAGGATGGAACCATATGAAACCTTTCAACACTCTCAGCAACGATTGGAAATGGGCCACTCGGATTAGGCAGAATCAGTCTAGTTGGTTGTCTATCAAAACTGGAATCTAAAAATCTCCAAGAAGCTAAGAGACTTTGGAATAGAGATTTTTGCATGTGGAAGCTCCTATGGCACCAAGACCAAGATAGAAGTAATTGGATTAGGTTTAAGAACGTTGATCTCAGTCACATAGTTGATTTTGAAGATTGGTGTGTATTAAGAGAAAAAATCATTGCTCGCAATGTCTCTTCGTCCTACCTCACGCTCGGTCAGGAATCCCGTATTGGCGGGTGGATGTGTAGAAAATTGCAATACGATGGATGATATCTTGGGAGCTGAAAAAAAATAAAAAAGCGTCAACTTTCATCATTCCCTTAACAAGAACTATTGTGAGAACTAGATGTGGAGTATATCAAAAGTCAAATTCAAGGATCTATGGCATGCGGTTATCAAAAATTAAAACAACAATGCTAGTGTGGTAGACTGGTTAGAGGGGGATATGGACCAATTTCATAGGCAATAACAATTGTGGTGATCCCCCTTGGTGCAAGCATTTCACGCGTGGTAAGGGAAACTTGTGACACCATTTCTTTGCTTTACTCTTACAAAATTTAGACTTGGCATTGTCTTAGCAAGCTCCTTTTATTAATAAATCATGTTATGCTAAAGACATCTCTTGTTGGGGAAGTGATCATGTGCTCGTCTTCTCTACGGAATTCCAGTAGGGTTGATGCACTTTAAAAGATATAGAAGGATCTCTTCAACCTTTCTCGCTTTTTCTTATGTTGGTTCTCCCTTGGTTCTGAGTATAGGCATCATCTCATCTCGAGATGTATCAATAAAGATTTCTTCTTTGCAAGTAAGCCTCCATCCTTAGAGACCATAATGAACAATTGCTTTGATCCAAATTTTGAATTGAAAAGAAGGGAATCCATCATTAATGTATGGACCATGATAAGCATTTGATATCACTATGAGGAGTAATGGAAATTTGTAGAGATGAGAGGTAGCTACCAAAAACGTGCTCCAAACCAGCCCATTTGTCACTTAAAATCTCTAACAGACTTCCTAAGCTTGCACCTTATGCGATAATATTCCTATACTACCTTGGAACATTGATCACAAATATTGTTTTAATAACTTTTGAATTATGCACATGTATAGGAAACCTTCTATCTTTGAAAGAAGGCACTCAAAAAATGGCTAAAAGCGCACAACCTACAAGGAATTGACCCAAATCCTTTTGCATAGCTTCAAATAAAGCCATTTCATAAATTTGGAGTTACTATACTGGGATATGGAGATAGAAGAAGTGAGGGCATTGATCTTGATGTTTTGGGAACACGATGATGTAGACAAGACAATGACAGGGATATGTTCATATCTCAATGTACACAACCCCAATGACTAAACTATTTAGTAGGCAGACTTTTAAGGGTGTTACCGTCATGCACTAATCGATATACAAAGTCAACGAGACCATTATACTTAATTTAGCAGCTCAAAGAAGTTGACTAACTTAGAGAAATATACTTCAATGATGAACAATGAGTAAAATAGATGATGGAACTTGATGTAGATGTATAGGAAAGTAGTGTATAAAGATGGAGGCAATAGCTTTGAGATCATAAGTACAATTCCTTGCATGCTTTTACAAGATGATTTATGAATAAATTGTCCACCTACCTTGAGGAATTCGTTTGAATTTGAATTCAAATGAGAGTCATGGGATTCGGCTCTCAATATAATCAAAAGATTCTCTCTTCATAAACCTTTTATAAGTGGATACAAAGTCATGCCTTTTTTAACCTTGGAAGCAATTAAGGACTTTGTGTGTATACATATGACTTTACTCAAAAGTCAAGAAGAGTCCAATACTTATGTTCAAGCACTTAGGCCTTGCCATATGCACCAGAGGAAGTGTCAACAAGTTTAACCAAGAAGATTTTTCTTTGTACTATCAAAATTATCTTTCTGTGTCGCTTTTGTTTCCATAGTACGAGAGGTCTCTTCTTGAAAAAATTGGTTAAACTAATATTCAAAAGCCTTTATGTAGTGGTGCATGCCATTCTTAAGTGAATACATCTATGTAGCCCAAAAGATTCTCATATCTTGCTAGGTTCATCAAGATTCTATTGTGGGTTCATAAAAACTATGCTCAAATACCTGTGTTAATGAGAAAACAATAAAAAAAGAAACGGAAAACTTTCCAATCCAGAATACGACAAAGAGACAGCATGGAAAAAATGAAGTCAATGATAGCAAGTGAATGTCGAGTTTCTGAAGAAGGACATCCAATTGAATTTGAAAGTAAGAGAGATTCATCTTTATTTTGATTTGCTCATCACACTAATCTTTAACCACAATTACTAAATCATTATGTGGATTGGAACTCTAAATAGAAAATAAATTTCCGCTTTTACTGTACTAATGCAATTTTCTCTTTTACGGACTAGTGTACTAAAGAGTTTTGTGCGAATTGGGAGTGGCTTCACTAGTAGACAAATATGCTAGTCATTCATCGAATTGAGTTGAAGCTTTTTTCAAATTGATGCATGATTTTGTGTAATAATGTGCTTAACTAATCATATGAAGTGCCTCCCTAATGATAGAGGCATGTGGTTCTTCCTTAGCCTGAAGAAGGAGGAAGAAAGTCCCCTTATTAATGCATGTTTTCCAAGATAGGCCCAAGCACGTCCCATGTCAAGATTGAGAATCCTCTGTGTAGCTATATTTCACGTAAAGAGATGAGCTCTCTAACACCTTCACTCTCCCCTCTCTCTATAAACTGCAGTGCACCTTACAAAGGCTTTGATAGCAACCTCAAGATGCAATGTAGATTAACAACTCTCATGCACTTTATCTTTAACTCTCATCTCCTCCACTCTCCTTATTGCCAAGGCCCAAGCCTTTACAAGAACTATGGATATCCGAGAAGAACAAAAATAGATGAAGAAGGAATCCCCCCCCCCCCCCCCACACACACACACACACACACACCAAGGTATTACGGATTCATCGAATTTATGTCTTATTTGTCGTTTATGTTTTTACGCCCTTGGTGGGAGGACTCGTGCTCCATGGTTGAGGATACACTCCGCAACTATAGTTTGGTAATTGTAGTAGGTGGTTCTGTGGAGGACCGATTGATATGCGATCAATTCAAGACCAATAATGGAGACACTTGAAAGCCTAGAATCTCGAGAAAATCTCTATGACCTACTATTGAAGTCCTTATAGGGCTTATAGCTTTATTTAGGATCATCTGTCTATTGTAAATTCTGTAAAATATGCAATTATAGGTGCGTCTATTGCTATAAATGTCACTCCAAAACTGTGATCCATATTTGTTTGATTTTATTATCTTTGGAAAGGAGAGGACAAAGGCTTTTCTGAACTTTGAAAATTTTAATTAATCATTTTTATTAAGGGATTGATAGTTTGAAAGGGGGTGTATATAGCTGGGTTCCATGTTATTTACCTAAGTTTTTATTGGTATTATGCGCCAATGACTCTGGCAACATCATGATCAGTGTAGGGCATAGTGATCATTTTATGCATGACGCATACCCAAAGCTTGCATTAAAATAGTGGTGATAGACCTTAAAATAGGCAATGGTATAAGTGAAGAAGTTTCTACTCGAAAATGAGGATGAGAAAACTTGGCAGGAGTGGAATATGTCCATGGGAGGAAGTATAATCGTATCCATTCGTATGTTCCAATATAGTGAAATCATTCCAATACTAAAGAGATAAGGGAATTCGCTAAATTATCTCATTCAAGATAATTAATTCTTGATCATCTCAACAAAACTCAAGTGAAACACAACACTCCAAACATCTTAGAACAAGCCATGAAATCTGCATCCATACATAGAAATGCACACAACAGATATGAAGAGCCCTTGCATAAGGATTTTCCTTGCTCAGGGAATCTTGATTATTCCATGTCGTTAACCTCCACTAGATCGCACAAAGTAATGAAGTTCTATGTTTCCTACATGATGAAAGTGTGAAGAAAACCTATTGATGACTTTGCCATCCATATTTTCATGAGTTATGCATACGTTAAAGAGAGAAAACTTCCCCAAAGTTCGAGCACTAATTAACCACATGATGCCTGCTAAAAAATAGATATATATGAGATACTATGGTATCCAAATTTGAAGCTTCAGATGCAACGCTATTGAGATCAAATTCTCTTTTCGATCGTGAAGATGGGGTGAATGGACCTCATTCTAGGAAACGCTTGGTTGTGGATTCTACAACATAAATTCAGATGAAGGTATCACACTAACACTCTGGAGGATGAGAGTGCTTATAAACTCTAGGGTGAACACAACCTATCTAACATGCCCTTCATCTCTTCTCACAAACTCAACCAAATTTCAAATGTGTCCAACAATTGTACATGATTATCTTTTTATCAGAGTTACCTTCACAAAACATTGTAATTGAATTAACATAATCAAACTGTTTTATTACTTCTTTTCTGAGACTATATGAATGAGTTCAAAACTTGAATGGGTTCAAAACGTTCATGTTTTAGTACAGAGAATCTCTCTCCACATCTGTTACAAAAATGGCTTATCATGAATTGGCGTCTCCCACGAAAACCATTTATAGGAATATCCAAGCCCAACATGATGAAATGGAAAGGTAAATCCAATATTATTTAAATCGTGTCTTATTCGACAAAGTAAGCTCGCTTTGGTAGCATTAATTTTTTGTTACCTACAAAGGTGGCTCAATATGGAGGACTTCATAAGGTAATGACTAGGATCCAAATTTCCAATCTTGTGATGTAATATTTTCTTGATCAAACTTTCACCAAGGTTATCATTAGAGTTTAAGATATCTAAAAGTAGAAGGCATCCCAAAAATTGCTTTTAAAATAAGGTAGGTGTACCGTGAATTCTAGATGATGCTTGTTGGAATCACGAATACCTTAACCACATGCATTAAACTCATAAACAGGATTTCAAGGCTCCATAAACGATGTTTCAGAGTGGAATTTCTAGGTGATAATCTTTTTTATAGTTTGATCAAGGAATAACATTTGAAATGTCGAAGAGAAATACTTGAAGTATTTAGGGAAAACCCATTTTGTGGAAAAAAATCATCATGTTAGATTTTCAAACCAAAATTGTTCTTGAAATAATAAAAATTGTCAAGGATGGGTTACAAATGGACCTCAAAAAGATCTAATCCATTCTTGAAGTTCCACATTGACGAAACTTAAAAGGGTAACAATTCTTTATTGGTTTATGCAGATTCTACAATAGGTTGATCAAAACATATACTCAACTAGTTGTAGCCATGATGGAATAGCTAAGTGGAAAAGGAAAAGCCTTCCATTGGATGAAATAACAAAGAGAAATTATGAAGATTTTGAATTTAGTGATAATAGTATCTTTTACTTTACATGTAGTGCATCCTAACAAGCCATTTATGCATAGAAAAAATGTGAGAACTGATTCGTGAGAATTAGTTCAGAAATTAATCATTTAAGTCCTTTAGTTCTTTCAAGCTCAAAATAAGATCCGTGAATTCTAACCATTTGGAGATAATGTTATGTTCTTACATATAAACTATATATATATATATATATATATATATATATATATATATATATATATATATATATATATATGAAACCCATCAATGCTTGAGAGAAGAGAGTAGACCTTTGAGCACTCACCTAGAACTGCATCAACCGTCCTAACAACCTGGAAGTTTAGTGCATCTTGATTAATTCAATTCATTCCGAAGTCTACCCACTACTCAAGTTCTTGCCTATATATTCATCCATGTGTCATGTCCACAATAAGACTCGATTTTCAACACCCCCTCAAATCTTGACCGAAGTTCATACCGATGCATGCTTTTAATGTTTGAAGATTTAGTCCACTCAATGCTTTTTTTAACATATGCGGAATTGGTCCATAATTCTGAGATACTCCACACGTACACTTTGACATGACCTTATCCACATTATCACTTTGCATGTACACTTTTGATAAAGTGATAATGGAACTCATGTTCTTGGATCTTGCATGGAACACCAAGAATTTGAGCCAAGCAAATGCTATACTCATGTGTGTTCCCTGTGTATTCATGTACGTTTGCTATTTTACAACGATGTGGTTGGAAATCTACATTAGAGAAGGATCTAATTAGGTGCTCCAAATAAATAGATACATTTTGCATGTGCACATCAACATTAAGAGAAAAGCATTGAGGCATTGTTAGCTCATGAACCGGTTGATTTTTTTATGCACTAATATGCTTTTGTTGTGTAGAATATATGCTTGATTGCAGGTACCTTGAAGATAAAGTGGGTGTTATGAAGAAGAAAAGCACTAGAATGTAGTGCTAACAGGGAGCTTGCAAGACTTCTGCCCAATGTGTTACCTTCGGTTGCAGCTTAACAGCTTGTTGCAGTGTGGGAGGAGTGTCTCTTGATGAAGATGCATTTCAAGAATTTAAGAGGATGTGAGGGAAGCTTTGGGATTTTTTTTAAGCAGATATTATGCTTACTGTTGTTGGGAGTCCTTTCACATATAATGGCATTTGGAGAGAGCATGTAATGATTATGCAAGCAGTTTTGTCGGTCCTAGACAAGAACAATTATCTGCATGTGATGGCAAAGCATTTAGGATTTGAAGATGGAATGGTTTACCAGGTTAACAAGGGAGCCACGGACGTCATTGGATTGTTGTGGGCAGCAGATGTTGCTATGTACAGTGCACTTTCCAACATGATGCGAAAAGTATATAGGGAGTTGGTCTTTCACGCTTATCAAGCAAATCAGAGCTCGCAGCTTTACTTTGGACTCGGTTGATGGCAGGAAATTACATTTGGCAATTTGTAAGAAAGGGTTTATCATGGACACCTTTGTTAGAAATATCCGTGTTTACATGTGAGGAGCATGGCCAAATTGTGATGCATGTACGCTACTACTGGGTTAGCAGACTCGTTAAAGGCTTCAAGTAAATATGGAGGCATGTCAATGAAGTTTTTTTTTTCTACAAAGAATAGAGTGAGGTGAGCACTAATAAGGTTGTAAATGCGCATGAGCCGATTTTGGCAGGACTTTTTGGATTTTTCAAGGAAAGGGAGAAGTCAAAGTGGTAGTCTATTACCTCTTGGCAGATGTTGGCAGGGACGATAAGAGTTATTATCCCTTCCAGTTTTTTGTCGCTAGGATGTGTGGAGGATAGTAGGTACACGGGGGTTTTTTGGGGATGGGACCGATTCCTAAAATGAAAAAAAAAACACATAAGAAGGGCGGCAGCAAAAAGGTCGCTCTCTCTTTTTTTCATCTAGGCAGGGGGTCGTCTTCTAGGGTGCTGTCATAGAAACAGGAGGACGCAGCAGTGGGATCCTTGGGTGCTTGCTTATTTTCTCAGTGGGGGCGCACAATTCCAGGGAAGGGTGCAGAGATGCCAAGGATGACTGATGTTCGTTCGGTTGGCTATTGCAAAAGGAGAAAGGGAGGGACAAAAGCTGTAAGCGCTCGTCTCCTAAGGATCTTTTGCCAATGATCTTGGACATGGAAAGATGGATGGAGTTGTGTCTTTTGCACTTATCACCCCCTGCTGATCCATTTCCATTCAAAAGAAAAGTTACAGTACTCTGACATCCTCGAGAGAAGGTTCTGATGTGACTCTAACAGCGAATAATTATTAGTGGATTTTCATTAGGTAATTTTGTCAATAAATATATGAGTGAAAGCATTTGTTTTAACAGTTTGTCGAGCGCAAGTTCACATTAATGCTTCAACATCTATGCCTCTCTGAGTTCTATTTACGTTCTTGCTACGTAAGGCTTTTATCAAATGTATATGCAGATACTGTGCATTTACCTAGATATGTACGCGGGCCATCTTCACACCAAGTGCTGGTTCTGATTCATGTGACCAATGTACAACCTAACCCAGTCACGTGTTGATTTTATTGTTTATTTGATTGCAATTTATGCAATGCTGATTGTGTGCAGGCAGAGTTCTAGTTGCGTTATGGGCAGTTAAAAAGAGAAATGCATGCTCGTACAGCTAATGTTGTGGTTCAATATATTTGCTTCCCCCTGTTCGTTACCAACATATATAGCATGACAAATATGGGAAGAAGGATGTTGAAATCTTAACAGAGAGGGTGGCATGTGTGCGTTAAATTGCAGATACAAAAAAAGAGTGTGCTTGTTTAAGAACACAAGGCTTCCCCCTTGTTCGTTACAAAAAAAGAGTGTGCTTGCCTGAATAGTGTTCATCTTAGTGGAGAATGTCAGTCCAATGCTATGGGTACAATGCACATGCTCTGAATTGGACAGTTCGCATTGTTTTTTGTGCTTGAAGGAATATATGATCTTGCGTACAAATTCCACTATGTAGTTCCCTAATTCATGTTGCATAAAAAATTCACAAATGAGGGCAGCAAAAAGGCATGGTATCACACAATTAAAAGGGAGCTCAAAGTTGGAGGTGACTTGAATAGATAAATGGAGCTACAATGTGGATGCCTAGATGTCGATAGAAAAAAATTATGCTTGATTGTTCTTCATCTTGTGATAAATACATATGCCCTCTTACCTATTGTCATTATGCGTTGACCTATGTTCATTCATAAACTTAAGTTAGGAATACCTTCTCGAGATAAACAAACGAACTATGGATTTCAAACTTGGCCTCGGATTATGTGAGTGTAGGTGCGGCAAGAGTGGCAAAAGAGTTTGTGAAGATAAAGAAGAGGGAATAAGGAGGAATAAGGGGGATTAGAGAGGAATGAAGTGAAAGAGGAAGAGGAGGTAAGAGAACGAGAGCGGGAGAGCAAAGAGAGCAATACCAAGGGGCAATAGAAAAGTTTGGGCCTTTATTTACATGCGTTCAAAGCGGTTCCCGCCCCTACCATTTGCGAACATAAAGGAACACAATCGGTGGATTTCAGGATATTCGGGAGACAACATAAGCATATATAAGCAACTTTCCCTTGGGTTACGAAGTTTATCATTTTGGTGCGTTTGCCAGGAAATTGGCTTAGCACATGTTGGAACTGAAGGACTCACAAGGCAAGGAAGCTTACGAAGAGAGTCAGAGACAAGAGAAAGCACAAGCAAATAGAGCAGTCAACGACGATCTGGCAAGTAGGCCAATATTTTTTCAGGATACTAATGCATATCAAAGAGGTGGACACGCAAGGAGAAGGAGCAAGTAGGGAGCTCCAGGAAATGTATGTGAACATGATAGTAGAATCCCTACAAAAATAGTGATTTTCATCACTAACAATCATTGTAAATACCATTTCTTATTTTTGTAGCTCCATTTTGTGCAAGCCAAGGAGTCCTTGAGCTTGAGGAGCTTTAGAAGTAGCGACCTGTCAGTTTTCACATTTTTTAGACTTCGTTTGAACCTCCAAATAGGGTAGAGAACCTAATTTTTAACTAGGCCGGACACTAGGTCTGGACACGGCCAAAACCTAGTCAAAAACTATAAATAGAGCTAGAGAGCTTATTTTTGGGGGTTAGCTTGTAATTGATTTAAACTTGTAAGAGATTTTTGAAAGTAATCTAAGAACTCCATTGCTTCTCACTCTTTGTCTTGCCGTGTGTGCGCGTGTGCGCGTGTGTGTGTATGTGTGTGCATGTTAGAGTGCTTCTCACTCATGCACTTGTGCCTTCACTTGCTCGGGGTCTTCAGACCATCCTCACGTCTTCCCGGATTGACATTAAAGGAGGTGCTACTCATCACTGAGATACACCAAATTTTGGCGCCGTTGCCAGGGAACAAGCTTTGAGGACGAGCGTGTGATGGTAAGAAGTAGATTTGGGACGTTGGCGTTGTAGGTAATCTCGTTACTTTTCTTATTTTTCTCTTTCTTACCTCACGATCATCATCACCATCATCATCATCACCATCTCCCACCGCCATCTCCATCATCGCGAAAATTTTCAGTTTTGATCATATCACCTTCTCCACCTCATTTCCCTCATTCCACTTGCGAGAGAGAGTGAGAGAGCAATATTGTGTGCAGTGTTTTTGCATGTTTGTTGAGTTATCTTGCAGGATCCAGCTGTATCATCATCTCCAGCACGCTGCACAGGTACGAAAAACTCAGAAACTGTCTGTGTGTCGCCGACCTCTCTCGATTGCGATCGACAGAAAATTCGACCAATTGGTAAAACTAAGTGCACCACTAGGACAAGCACAAAGAGCACATTCCAAATCACTAAACAAAATTGAAAAATTTTGTGTTTCTCTGTCAATCGCGACCGACACCATCGATCGCGATCGACAGCTACGATCGACAGACTCTATCGATCGTGACCGACAGACCCCACGACCGATTGACTGCCACGTAGGACCCTGTCAATCGCGATTGACACCATCGATCACAATCGACAGCCACGACCGACACCTCTGTCAGTCGCGATTGACACCGTTGATCGCGACCGACTGAATATCAACGATTGATTGACTTTTTCGCGTAGCCACGTGTCCATCGCGACGGACACATTCCCGATTGACTGAAATTACGGCAGAAATCTCAGAAAAAGTGTCGATCATGATTGACACCATCGATAGCGATTGATAGGATCCACGACCGACTCAGTCAATCGCGATTAACACCGTCAATCACGACTGACGTGTCGATCACGACCGATAGGACCCGACGGACACCTCTGTCAATCGCGATTGACAGACCTGTCGATCGCGATTGACAGGCTTTTTGGCCAAAATTTTAGGGTTAATTTTTCCAAGTCCTTGGGGAATTTTGGGCATAATTAGAGAGTCATTAGTGATCTGTGAGGTCCCCACACATGCGTTTTTGAGAAAAATTCTGTGATCTATCAGCCTGTTTGAACCCTGTTTTAACTCCAAAACCTTGAACTGGCATAACTTTCTCATACGAAATCTGTTTGCTGTGATTCTTGTCTTGTTGGAAAGCTCGTGGGGAGTACAACCAAAACATCCACTGGCTATGGTTAAATTCAGATCAGGATTATTAGATAGGGTATTTTGAAGTTGACCATACCCAGGGGGAACAAAATTCAGGGATCTCTAGAATTGTTTTCCAAAAAAATCACTATGCAAATTGGTGTTTGTGTTACATGAATGAAAGTGATTGGTTCTGTCTTTGGAATTCAAGTCTTGAGCTAACTTTGGAACTCTTACAGATCTATTGAGAGCATCGAAGGGCATTCTAAGCAAGAGTAAGTGCAAGCTTGGGAACACGCTTCCTGGGCATTCAAGGGCAACCAAGAAGGAAACGAAAGGTTGGAAACTCTCAACTCCCTCTGTCAATTCCTAGCTTAGGCTAAGAACGACTAGTGATAGGAGTATGCCAGGGCGGAGATAGGCATTTGTCAAGTTGAAGAATACCTAAATATTCAAGTTCAAGCTAACGACATAATCTTTGTACGATCGAGAACTTTAAAGGAAAAGAGCTTAACGTGGAATGATCAACTTCAAGTGCGGAAATACACTCAAGTATACCTGACGACGTGATATCAGACAAGAACTTTAACACGGTAATCAACTAAAAAGAATCAAGTAACGGATACAAAAGAACTCAGCAACGAGGTTGTACTTGGGAAAATTTGGGCTATTCAATTAGGCTTATGAACCTTAGATCATGGCGACATCTAGGGAGAGATAGAAAAAGTCTTAGGTCTTCAGAGGCTAGTGTCAACCACACTGCTAGGTCTTGGGCCCAGTAGTTGAGCCACCACTCATACTACCCTAGCTCTGAGACTAGTGAATCAGAGATGTCTCAAGGCATGGACAGACCTACGGGAAGTTCAGGAGTGCCATACTTGCACAGGGTAGAAGGCCCTTACAAGACGCAGCTGGAATACCTTAAGACCAACCGATTAGGTGCTAGCATCTATGAGGATGACCTAGGAAGATCCGTGGTCCAAATCAGAAACCCAGACCAATCTATTGGGCTAGAGCACCCTGCTGTCAAATTTGAAAATGGTGCATACCTTGATAAAGAGGGAACCATATATGTGGTCACTAGTCACCCGGAGAGGACATATGAATTCGGGAATGTGATCCCTGAGACGGACATAGATGACCTAGAACAAGGGAACGTAGGAGGGGAGCCCAGGACCCTTCGAGGGAAATCTGTTCTTACTAGAATCCTCAATCCCGAGTGGGTTCCCTAGGACAACAAGAGCATAGATCTGCTTCTGAACCGAGAGACTGACGAAGCCTTTTGGAGGTATAAATCTGGTCGGCCAATTGATGTAGGAACAATTATGATCTATGAGTTTAAAGATCCAGATAGCCCAGGCAGAGTGACCTACCTAGATCACGCTTCAAAGAGGATCTTTGTGGTTACAGAACATGACAGGCATGCTTACACTTGGAAGGGTGAATTCGTTTTCCCCCAACCAAGATCAAATGTGTCCCATGGTCACCATGGAGCTGGTACCTCCCAGGCTCATGGAGTTCAGAGAGACACAAAGAGAGACAAACCTGAGGTAAGCTTTGCCAACTCCTTGGGAAGAGGAAGAACGAGAACGGAAACAAATAGAGTGGAACCTGAGGGACATAGAGCCCCAGGGAACCGAAGGAATGCGGATGAATTCCCTCTACCAAGACCGAGAGAGCACACGAGGACCCTGAGACCGACCCAGCTAGTTAAGTCCATGAAAAACTACTTCGATGGCACTAGAGACCCCTATGATCATGTGGTTGAGTTCAGGCAAGTCTTGAGAGCTGAACAAGTGGAGGATCTATTCACGCAGTACAATGCCTTTGGTCTAACCCTTAGGAACATAGCCCTTACGTGGTTTCAACCATTGAATGAGAGACAATTCAGGAGTATAGACCAACTCCTAGAGGCTTTCATTATTGAATTCTCTAAGAGTGGCATAAGACATAATACCTCCTCATTGATTCACAGCTTCAAGCAAACCCCTCAAGAGACTGCGCTTGGTGGAAGCCGGGTTCATCTATGAAATTGAGCACACTAAATGGGTATCCCCCATTGTAGTGGTGCCCAAGAAGAATGGCAAATTATGAGTGTGCATGAACTTGAAGAAGGTTAACGCAGCCACTATCAGAGATAATTATCCGCTTCCTATCATTGAGCATCTATTAGAAAGGGTAGCAGGCAAGGAAGTGTACAGCTTCCTAGATGGGTTTTCGGGCTACAATCAAGTAGCCATTGCTCCAGAGGATCAACATAAGATGGCTTTTGCCACGGAGTGGGGCATATTTGCCTTTCGGGTAATGCCATTCGGGCTTACTAATGCACCTGCTACCTTTCAAAGACTGATGTGTCACGATTTAAAGAGTTCTTGAGGAAGAATTTGGAAGTCTATGTTGATGATCTGTGCGCTCATTCCAACATTAGACATACCCATATACCTGAACTCAGACAAATCCTTGATAAATGTAGAGAATATCAAGTTTGCCTGAACCCAGAAAAGTGTGTTTTCATGGTCAGGCAAGGCAAAATTCTAGGACACAGTGTGTCTAAGAACGGCATATCCACTGACGAAGAGAAAGTGAGAGCCATCGCAGACCTACCTAGGCCAAAGAACGTCAAGGAAGTACAGGCTTTCATGGGGCATTGTGGTTACTACCGCCGGTTCATTCATATGTATGCTGTCATTGCAAAGCCCATGTACGGACTTCTGAATAACTTTGAGTGGACTGATGAATGTGAGAATTCCTTCCAGGAACTTAAACGAAGATTATGTTCAGCACCAATCTTGACCACACCAGATTGGAACAAGCCATTCCATGTTCATGTGGATGCCTCCAATTATGCTATTGGATGTGTACTTGCACAACCTATGGGTGAAGGTAATATGGATCTCCCTATTGCCTATGCCAATAGACAATTGAATGCTGCTGAACGAAACTATACAACCACCGAGCAAGAAGGATTAGGCATGGTGTACGCATTTAAAAAGTTTAGACACTATTTGCTTGCAAATAAGTTCAATTTTTTTTCTGATCACCAAGCTCTACTGTACCTGGTAAACAAGCCGTGTAATACAGGCAGATTAGTACGATGGTTTCTCTTACTAATGGAATATGACTTTGAGGTAGTAGTGAGGAAAGGCAGAACTCACCTGAGAGCAGACCATCTCTCAAGGCTCACATCAGGAGAAGCCCCACAAGGAGTGTCAGATGACTTACCTGATGCTTACTTGTTTACCTTGGAAGTTGTACCTCAATGGGCTAAGCCATTAGTGCCAGTATTGACATACGGACCTAACCACCCAGTAATAGCCACACAGGATAGAGAGGTAGTAAAAGCCCAAAAGTATCACATCATGGCAGGAAGTATGTACAAGCACACGGATCAAGGGATCTTGGCTTGTTGTGTGGAAGAGGATGAATATGCGAAATGGTTACAATTAGCACATGTAGGAGCATTAGAGCAACACTACTCAAAGCAACGAACCCTACAGACACTAGAGAGACTTGGAGTGCATTGGCCGACTATGGAAGCTGATGTCCAAAAGTTGTGCAAGGAATGCCCAATCTGCTGCACTAAACCACCTGTGGAACATGCCACTCTTTATCAAGTGTTTATAGTGCCATATTGGAGTGAACCACTAGTATCCTTCTTGAGGACAAAAGCCTTCCCTCCAAACATGACTCTGGCTGGAAAAGAAGTCTAGAACAAGAAGTCCTAGATTACTCACTCATTGGTGATAATCTATACAAGCGTGGTAAAGATGGTTACCTGAGACTTTGTGTTCATGAGAGTGAATATCTAAAGATCTTGGAAACTATTCACCAAGGTGTAGCAGGAGGACACTTTGGACCAGATCGGGTGATCAAGGCGATACTATTTGCGGGCTTCTGGTGGCCGACCCTTCACATGGATGCACATACCTATGTGAAACGGTGTGATGTGTGTCAGAGAACTCAGTATCCTATATGCAAAGATGAGATGCCACTGAAACCTATGATGGGTGGACGTGCATTCTCTAAGTGGGGAATAGACTTTGTAGGTCCTATTAATCCCCCAACTAAGGGTTCTCATGCGGAATATATCATTGTGGCCACAGATTATCTAACCAAGTGGGTAGAAGTGAAAGCTACCACTAAGAACGATGCACAAACAACTGCTAAATTCTTGTTTGAGAATGTATTCACAAGATATGGGCTACCTATAGAGCTAGTAAGTGATAGGGGCACTCACTTCTTGAATGAAGTGATTGAAAATCTGCTCCAAGAATTCTTGGTAGTTCATAAGAAGTCTGCCCCCTACCACCCACAAGCTAATGGGCAAGCCGAAAGCACAAACAAGATTCTGTGCAATGTGTTGACTAAATTGGTGAACAATAAACGCTCTGATTGGGACAAACAACTACACCATGCTATTTGGGCATACCGAGTCGCCTACAAAACGGTACTCCAAGCCACCCCCTTTCAGATGGTATTTGGCCAAAATGCAGTGCTACCGTTGGACTTCTTAATACCTACATTGAAAGTAGCACAAGAGCATGAATGGACGGGTCATGAACTCTCCTCTAGACTTTTTGACCTTGAACGATTAGGAGAAACAAGACTGAGAGCGGCTGCAGGGATATATGCAGCTAAGAAACGACAGAAGGCATACTTTGATGCCCTTTTTAAGGATAAAGGTTTGAAGGCGGGTTAGTACTAGTCTACACTTTGAAACAACATGCGAGGAAACTAGAGAAAAGAGGCTATGGACCCATGATCATTAATAGAATCTCAACAAGCGGAGCAGTGCAACTAGCCACATTAGAAGGCGACGTTCTCCCGAGCTACATAAGCGGATGCCGAGTCAAGCTATATCAGAAACCTCTAACGGAAGAGATGCTAAGTCGACTCAACACTGCTAAGAAACGCAAAGAAGAAGAAAAACGAATTCGTGAAGAAGCTCAAGCAGAAGCATTGGAACGCATTAGGAGAATGAAGTCGTGAAGACAGAGTAGAGAGCAACCTAGGACAGATGCATATGCAGATCAAGGATAGCATGTGGCTATGTGTGAAGTTTCAGATATCAACTCTCATAGGATAATTGATCGACGTCCTTTTATAACCTTAGAGATAGGACAAGGAAAGGGTGCAAGGGCTGTAAGAGCCTTGATTCACTGAGGTGCAACCACTAGTGCTGTTAAATTATCGTACTGTCAAAAGTTGAAATTAACCATCAATCCTATAGAAGCATATCTCATAGGAGTGGGAGGTGTGGAAACCCCTTGCATGGGCGAGGTGGAACTGCCCCTCTATATTCAAGACGAGGTAATGACAGTCAAAGTACTAGTGTGTCAAGATGAGGACCTCACTGAGCCTCTTGTTTTGGGTCAGGACTGGATCTATGATCATGCAGTCAACCTAAACCTAAGAAGTGGACTTCTTCAGGTATGGGTAAATCATAGTCGAATTAGAGTTGAATTGGAAAATGAGGCACTCAAGGAACTAAGTAAGGCACGAACTCCTGGTCCTTCCAGGGGTGCACATGAAGTTGACAATGCTATTCTTGTCCAAAACTGTATGATGCAAAATGAGGAGTGTCTCAACAACGGAGTCAAGGATAAGACGGCACTCCCTTCTTTCCCAAAGATCAGAGGGATGCAACAACCAAAGGCAGATCAAATATAGGAGGAGCAGCGCTCAACCTATACTGGAGGCCAGAATTACGTGCGAAGCAGAATGTCTCAGCCATCGAAATGAGTGTGGGTGCGGAAAGGCGAACACCCCATTGCTACCATGCCAACCCCACGGCTGAAACCTCTTATTAGTAATCAACAACACGATACTAATAAGAAGTCTTTCATAAATTCTTCTGCGAAAGTAAAGTCTATTTGGGTACCCAAGAAGTCAATGAAGGCTAGCCCACAATCACAACAAATCTGGGTGCCTAAGGCTTGCTTGCGGGCTCAAATAACTACACCTAGGCCACACCCGATACAACACATTTCACTCACTCGAACATCCGATGCCTATTCTCACACATCACGCACAAACACATATTCTTCCATGAGCACAACTAGAATCACTCGTAAATGGGCCCCGAAAAAGCCTCATGTCCGAGCCGATACTCCTAACAAACTCTCCAGAGTCTCCACAAAGTCAAGATCAAAACCCATCCATTGCATTTGGCAACCTAAAACTTGTAATAAACCCCCGGACCCCAGTTGTAAATCCATGCCCACCTACTAACTACGTCACTCTCACACTACATCATTCCACCTAGCTCCTAGGTCTACCCGATTCCTAACTACACACACAAGAACCGAGCACTTAATAACCTCCTAATCTCTCCCGAACCTCATGTTAATGTTGTAATGGGGACAAAAACGGTTCTATCTTGTTCTTTACAATGTTAACACATGTTTCTATATTCTCACAGAATCAGGAGGCAAAAAGTAACATGGCAGATACGGCAGGAACTAGCTCCCAGGCAGGCACTAGCCCCCAAGTCGTGGACATTGAAAGTCTTCCTGTTGAGGAGGAATTGAAGGAACGACTAGTGGCATTGAGGGCATTACACGCCATACCGGTTCATAATCCTCCGCAGGGGCACACAATGCCGGTCAGCAAAAACTCACATTGGTTCAGTGATGCTCTGGGTGAAGGCACCTACATGTGGGAGGCCGAGGTAGAATTCAATGGGCCCTGGGGCAGATATCACTTCTTCACCAGGGAATTTGAGAAACTGTAGAATAATGAAGGACTGAAACCTATATGGAAGAAGGCGGGACTCTACGATTACTTCAAATTCCAATTACCAAAACCCGATTTTCTAAGGTGCTCTTATTTGATTAGCACCCTCACTCCGAGCAAAGACAAAAAGGGATACAGCTCCTTTGTCCTCCCATCTCTCACAAGGGGCAATGATCTGAAGCGTTTCAGGTTGACTATCAATTTGGTAAGGGAAGCTCTAGACATGAAAGGTATGCACATTCCTACGGAGAAAGAGACTATGGTCCGCGATAATATGAAGAACAGGAATCTGACAAAATTAAAGGACATGGTGACAATGACACCTACAATTGCCATTCACTTGCGAATGGTCATGCAGCACTTTGCATTTCCCGCTCAAGAGAGGTTCACAATGCCACCTAAGAAGATATGGTTTAGTCTATACTTGGCTGACACCTTTGATTTGACAATCAATATGCCCCATTGGATTATCGACCAAATCCACTTGGCTCATCAAAGGTGGTATAAGAAACAAAAGTCTGTACTCTATGGATGTTGTGCCCTCACCAGGATTGTGTATAGATGTCTGGAGTATGATGTGCGAATGCAAAGGGCACTCATTTGGACCAGGGTAGAGGAGTTTCAACGCAGATTATCCCCCGCAGGGCCACCCTCCAAGAAAATGAGAGGTGCCATTCAGATGCCCTGTGCACAAGCCCGAGGTGCGACACTGACACCAGAGACAACTCCACGACTCCCGAGGTGGATACAACCCTTTACTATCAGATTACCAAGACATAGCACTAAGGGACCGAATCTAGTGTTTCCACTTGTACCAACCCACCTAGAGTTCCCTCACGGATTCACTTTAGAAGACCTAACTGATGAGGAGGTAGCCAAAATCATCGAGGCTGTTAACGCGGAAGTCGAGGAAGAGCAAGCTAGTGGACAACAAGCTGCTACAGACCAACCCCATCCCAGACAACCAGAGGTCGTCGAAGTGGAAGATGAAGAAGAAGAAGAAGAACAAGAGGAGGAACATGATGGAGAGTCCGAGGAAGAAGAGCAGAAATATGATCAGGAAGCTCTACAGGTACTTGAAGGTGCTCCAGCTTATACGAAGGCATTGAAAAAGCTCTATGATACCATGAATAGAGTTCAAGAGCAACATAGACTGTCCCTAGCAGCAGGCAAAGCCCTCATGAATCAAATCCTTGAGGAGGAAGGCATAGATGAGCAATACCGCGCCACTCTTGACATGAGACGGTTCATACCACCCTTGCACAATCACGAAGAACGAAGGCATGGGTAGTGGAATCTGAGGCTTTAGGAGTACCTGAGACGGTTCATACCACCCTTGCACAATCACGAAGAACGGAGCGACGATACGGCAGACGCCCCCCTCGATTAGGAAAGCAGATGAATGTATTAGTATCTGAACCACAAGGCACATCCACAACCACGGGCACTGCACACACCGTTCAGGATACCGAGGAAACCCATATATCAAGTGCACCTCCGTCACCCCCTTTGCCACCACTGCCTCCAACTCCACCACATTCACCTCCCACTACTAGTGTAACCACTACTGTCACCGCCTCAGAGTCCACTACCCACACCGAAGCACAGACCGTCAGTCAACCCACACACCCTATCTCCACCTCTCTTGCCTATATGGCCACTGAAACAATAATTCTAACTACAGCCACAAAAAATCTAACCCCCCCGATCACATTTTCGGGCAGTTCATATTCACAAATGCACACACCACTGTACACTTTCACCACTCTCAGCGCACCCACAATTCCAATATTCACAATCACTCCCACTACTGCATCCACTGTTGATCTTATGGACGTATCACCCACCTCCGCACCTCTCCCTCCCCCCATACACCCACCATCTCCCATTCCCCCACCTCCCACGTCACCATTTTCCAGCACCGTATCCACAATTCCATTCCCCTTTCCCTTCCCTTCTGCATTCAACACCCTTCCCACATCCACCCCTATTAATAATGTATTTAATAATATGTATCAGTGTATGTCGCAACTACAACAGCACTATCAGGATAACCAACATACGCGACTCTTTCGAAGCCATGAAGAACTTCAAGTACGATTCATTGATCTCGAATGGGAAAAGCGGCTACTATAACAACAGTACACCACTTTACAGGAACAACATGAACAGCTAGTAGCCAATCCACCCCAGTCAGATGCAGAAGAAAGGCAACATATGGATGATTTGCTACACTCCCAGATAACGGAGAATCTCAAGCTTAGACGCAACCTGGCCCTCCTACGAAAACACATGTCTACAGCACTCGAAGAGAATAAACGGCTGCAGAAGCAGAATGAAGAAAACTTGGAAGCAGCAATGGAGGGTTCCCCGCAGGAAATCGACCCAAAAAAATTCAAGGCCATTCCCTCAGAGAATATGCAAATTGTGTTAGAAACCCATGCCGACCTCCTGGAGGCCCATGCAGCATTAGAACGAGAAAGAGATGACCTACTCAAGCAACTGGCAACTCAGCAGGAGTCACCAAGCAAAGTCACAGCCGCAGTCGACACATCAGAAGAAGTTGCAAAACTCAAAGCAGAACTCGAAGAGTTACGCAATAAAGTCATGCAATACGAGCGTCAACCCTCTCCCCTTGTAGAGCCCGAGCCTGAAGATTTAGTGCCGATTGAAATAGAGGAAACATTCGAAGATCCATACGTTCCCATGCTTGCACGAGGTGGCAAGCAAACAGAAGAAGGCATGGACACCATCGAGATAGAGGCTCCTAAATGGATGCAGAGGTTAGAGAAAGTGGCCACCACCCATGACGATAGAGTAGCAGTTCAGATAGCGTCAATGTCCCGTTTGGAAGAGGTAGTTATAAAATCAGAGTACTTTAGAAACCTCTCCCATTATAGGTGGATCGGCACATCCGATGATTTGTATGTTCCTTTCTGTGCCTTAATGGCGGACTACAATGCCGAAATAAAGCACCACACCTCAAAAGAACCAACCTCGGCTACACAGTTTGCAGCGGACGACATCCCAGCAAGCGCCAAGCACGGCAATATACATCAACCCACGTGGAGGATTCGTCTACTGGAAACCTACCCAGAGATGGTAAGAACATGTAATAACATGCCTTTGTACATCAAAAACAACCCATGCTATTGCCCTGTATTTCGAAGAAGGTCATGGCCGGAATACATCAAAACTGTGCTGAAAACCAAAGGATGCGAGAAATGGCTCAATTATGTCTACTTAGCACCACCTAAAGGCCAACCTACCCTAGGATATATGATCTCGACGATTCGGCATTGGGGGGTCAGGTTTAAAAATGTACCAGATGTCATGGCCCAAATGTGCCTTAAAATTTTTGAACTCATGTTGGTCACCTTCAGGACTTTCAAGAATGTCAAGGAACCTCATCTGTCAACTCTTGGATTTAGTGAAGGTAATCAGGACCTTGTCTACGACATGAGCGCAACACCATCTATTAATGTTGTATATGCATGGCACGCGCGTATCAAGTATCTACCAGCCTGCTTCAAACAGACGTTTGAAGAAATGTTTGTCACGGGATTCTGGGAATATCATTCAGAGATATTCATTCCCAGAACATCACATTTATTGCAGTTGTTTGCAGTGGAACAAGCTCTCCATTCAGAAAAGTTACGTATACCACATCCAGAGGTTCCTGGGTCGGTAGATTGGGATGCTCTACTCACGGATTTGGCCAAAGGGTTGCGGATTGCAGAACATCACTTAGCACAAGATGCTGTTGAGTACTACGTACAACGCCCCACCCAACTAGGGTTTGTCAGGGACGACAGACGCGAGAAGGGGGGGGGGGGGGTTGGAACTGAAGGACTCACAAGGCAAGGAAGCTTACAAAGAGAGTCAGAGAGAAGAGAAAGCACAAGCAGACACAGCAGTCAACGACGATCTGGCAAGTAGGCCAATATTTTTCAGGATACTAACGCATATCAAAGAGGTGGACACGCAAGGAGAAGGAGCAAGTAGGGAGCTCCAGGAAATGTATGTCAACATGATAGTAGAATCCCTACAAAAATAGTGATTTTCATCACTAACAATCATTGTAAATACCATTTCTTATTTTTGTAGCTCCATTTTGTGCAAGCCAAGGAGTCCTTGAGCTTGAGGAGCTTTAGAAGTAGCGACTTGTCAGTTTTCACATTTTTTAGACTTCGTTTGAACCTCCAAATACGGTAGAGACCCTAATTTTTAATTAGGCCGGATACTAGGTCTGGACATGGCCAAAACCTAGTCAAAAACTATAAATAGAGCTAGAGAGCTCATTTTTGGGGGTTAGCTTGTAATTGATTTGAACTTGTAAGAGCTTTTTGAAAGTAATCTAAGAACTCCATTGCTTCTCACTCTTTGTCTTGCCGTGTGTGCACGTGTGTGTGTATGCGTGTGCATGTTAGAGTGCTTCTCACTCACGCACTTGTGCCTTCACTTGCTCGGGGTCTTCATACCATCCTCGCGTCTTCCCGGATTGACATTAAAGGAGGTGCTACTCATCACTGAGCTACAGCACATCTCATAGAGATTGCTACGAGTTTGCTTGGTGCCCCATTTGTGTGGCACAACCAGTCGGCCCTGGATTGGTTGCTTTGGTCTTGGTAAAGTGCTGGCACAAATAATGCAAGTTAGGGATTTTCAAAAGGTTGGCCCGAGGATGATGAACTCCAAATGGACTAGAAGTCGAAGCGGGTTTGGATGCTCAATGCGAAGCCATGCATATGAATGTCACCGGGTTGGTCCAATCTCGAATTATATTCGGTGTTGGTGTTGCGAGAAAGTTAGGCACATTGCAAAATATTGCCCTCATGTGTGTACCCCATTGGACTTTGTCCCTAGATGCATGGAGTGCGGAAACAAGAAGCTATGCGAGCATGTGTGTCACGTGAAAGAGGTTCGCGTTGAGGAGGACGTGGAAAAAGAGGTTAGCATGTCACTTTCATCCTTTTATGTGAAAGCCAAAGATGACAAGATTTTGTTGGCAAGCATACAACGTCAGTTGGGATGTCTTCGTGAAGAGAGCGATAGTGAGAGGGTCAAGGTGGAAACATTGGAGAAAAATCAGCCAAAGATAGAAGAGGTTGTAGATAAATGGGAGGAGCAATTCCGAGTGGTGACAAATATAAGTAGAGTGTTGAAAGTGGAAAATGAGAACCTGAGAGGACAAGTCCAATTGCTTGAGAGTGAAAAAGAGGCTAGGAAGAGCAACGCCATGAGAAAGGAGGTCTTGGACCTTAGAACCGGCTTGATGATAGCCAATTGCCATGGAGCTTCGATTGAAGAAGAGCCCTCACGAGACAATGATGACCTAGCACAAATTCGACCAAATGGAAAAGGAAATTGAGAAATTGCAAGAGATGACAGGTAGATATGATGACCAAGCGGGTAAGGTAGCTGAAGAGTTCCACCTGGAGTTAGGAAGAATGAAAAGTGCCCAAGCAGAGAGTGGTGAGAAGATGAGACAATTAGAGAAGGAAAATGAGAGGTTGAGTAGCAAGCTAGGTAAATGGATGAGTCAGACAGACAATGAGAGATAGAAATGTGTAGAAGGGGACCAAAAAGTATGAAAAATGGAGGAAGAGTTGAAATCAGTATTGGACAAGTTAGAGGCGATAGGATTGGAGTTAGAAAAGGTGAAGGAGTACTCAAAAAAAGTGGATGATTTGGAAGTAGAAAATATGAGTAGAATCTGGGAGGAGAGGTCAATTCAAGAAGAGGTTGAAAAGTTGTCTGGCCAAGTCGGGAGGAGGGAGGAGATTCCCCTCGAAACAGAAAGAAAGAAGAGACATTTAGAAGAGGAGAGGAAGAAAATGTGGGTTTGGTTCCATCAAGTGGATGATGAGATTTTTCGACTCCAAGGCAGTGATGAGCGAAACAAAGAAGGGATAAGGGACTTAACTGCAAATCTCGAGGCAGTAAGAGGTGTAGTAATGGACGGTGGCCCTCCAAATCGTATCGCCTATCTAGAGGACAATATCAACAAGCTGTCGAGTCATGTGGAATCTCTGCGAGGCAGAGGTTGGAGATGAGAAAGGAATCTATGAGGCGATGGATGTCGGTAGGGATGGCTTAGGTTTGATTAGGGTTTGCTTTGTCAAGATTGCAAGTTGGAGATGTGAGGATGGATGGATCGAGTGTGTTGTATGCTTAGGATTGAGGTGGCATTTTTCAGGGTTTTCAGGTCGACAAGGTAGTTAGTGTGTGCGGATTTTGAGAGGAAAAGTTGACCATGGCATTAGTGGCCGGATTTTGGCTTGAGTAGCAGCAGAGAGGAGGTGTTTCATCGGGATGTCCACGAGGAGTTTATATGTGTGTGTCGTGATCGGGATGGTTGGGAAAAGATCCTTTCTTTTGTCTCCTAATTCTCGAGATGCGGGAATGAAAAGAAAAAAAAAAGAGGAAAAAAATATATGTTTATGTATGTGTGCATGTGGCTATGCGCCTATGTGGGCAGATAGGTGGGTGGACCCACTTTGGCCGGGTGGTCAAAGCCACGAACCGACATCGGTTTCGCATAGGGCTAGCCGTTTGTGTGTCGCGTGCTACGTTGGGTTGGTAGATGGGTGGAACAAACTCGATCGGGTGGTCGAGTCCATGAGTCGCATCCAGCTTCAGCGTAGGCCGGCCAGTGTGGGTAAATATGTGAAAAAAAATGGTGAAAAAAAAAGAAGAGAAAAATGTGAAAAGAAAAGAATGAGACGAATTCCTTGCTCGGGGGGGACAAAAGAGAGGTGAGAGAGCATGATGCTCAGATGGGAATATGTGTCTGTGTTTGTGGGGATATGGGAATGTGTGGACTCCTGATGAGCCATGTCGAATCGAAGCTTAAGCTCTGCTCGGGTTTTGGCTGTGACGTGTCTGTGGAAGACTTGGACTTGAGAGATCCAAGCGTGCTAGTTACTTTGTTCATCTACAAACTTTTGGAAGGTGCTCATTTTGGTTCTTAGGTTGTGCAACTACTTGCGATGTCCTGATGCATGTCGACGATGAGCGATCTTGTCGGAGTAAGCTCCTGTTAGACTTGAGTGGTCTTTGTCGCGTGTCCATCAATTCAAGAGGTGTGGTGGTGACCGTTAGCATAGGATCTAGTCGATGAGCAAGAAGAAAACGAGAGATAGACAGGAAGACAAGGGGGAATAGGAAACCCTAGGTCGAAAAGGCATGAAAAATAGATGGGAGGACTCGATGAGAAACAGAAGAAGAATTGGGGAAGTGGCAGTATAGCCAAGAAGGGCATCAAAATATTGAAATTTAAGAATGGTACTTGCTTACATATATATGATGTGTGTGAAAAGTGGGTTGATTATGCATCTGGAATAGGAGATTCGTGAGGTATCGATTGAATAGCTGAGAAGAGTGTTGGGAAGGAAATGTGGTTCCGCTTTCTGTTTGCATGGGTATGTTGTGTGCGATGAGAATGCATGTGTGATACGGGATCATGATGTGTGTGCTGAGTATATCTGTGTGATGTGGATGATTGATATGATTGTCTTTTTCATTTTGGTTGTAGATATTGTAATTTGATGAAAAATGATGTAATGTCTTAGTGAGTTTATATACGGGTGGACATGATAAATGAAGATGCAAAACGGCATACAAAGTTGGTAAGTGAAGTGACTAATTCTTGATGACTAATGGATGTTGATTTAGTGTCGTTGCAGGTATGCCAGTGGAAAGAGATAGAATAAGTATGAGGTATGTGAATGTGCATTGATGTATTGTCGATGACTTGAATAGCTTGATTGCATGTGCTAATTGGCTCGTCGAGGACGACTTCACAAATAAGTGGAGGGGAGTATGTTAGCTCATGAACCGGTTGATTTTTTTATGCACTAATATGCTTTTCTTGTGTAGAATATATGCTTGATTGTAGGTACCTTGAAGAGAAAGTGGGTGTTATGACGAAGAAAAGCACTAGAATGTAGTGCTAACAGGGAGCTTGCAGGACTTCTGCCCAATGTGTTACCTTCCGTTGCAGCTTAAAAGTTTGTTGCAGTGTGGGAGGAGTGTCTCTTGATGAAGATGCATTTCAAGAACTTAAGAGGATGTGAGGGAAGCTTTGGGATTTTTTTTCAGCAGATATTATGCTTACTGTTGTTGGGAGTCCTTTCACATATAATGACATTTGGAGAGAGCATGTAATGATTATGCAAGCAGTTTTATTGGTCCTAGACAAGAACAATTATCTGCATGTGATGGCAAAGCATTTAGGATTTGAAGATGGAATGGTTTACCAGGTTAACAAGGGAGCCATAGATCTCATTGGATTGTTGTGGGCAGCAGATGTTGCTATGTACAGTGCACTTTCCAACATGATGAGAAAAGTATATAGAGAGTTGGTCTTTAATGCTTATCAAGCAAATCAGAGCTCGCAGCTTTACTTTGGACTCGGCTGATGGCAGGAAATTACATTTGGCGGTTTGCAAGAAAGGGTTTATCATGGACACCTTTGTTAGCAATATCCGTGTTTACATGTGAGGAGCATGGTCGAATTGCGATGCATGTATGCTACTACTGGGTTAGCAGACTCATTAAAGGCTTCAAGTAAATATGGAGGATTGTCAATGAAAGTTTTTTGTACAAAGAATAGAGTGAGGTGAGCACTAATAAGGTTGTAAATGCGCATGAGCCGATTTTGGCAGGTCTTTTTGGATTTTTCAAGGAAAGGGAGAAGTCGAAGTGGTAGTCTGTTACCTCTTGGCAGATGTTCGCAGGGACAATAAGAGTTATTATCTCTTCTAGTTTTCATCGTTGGGATGTGTGGAGGATAGTAGGTACATGGGGGTCTTTTGGGGATTCGACCGATTCCTAAAAATGAAAAAAAAAACACATAAGAAGGGCGGCAACAAAAAGGTCGCTCTCTCTTTTTTTCGTCTAGGCAGGGGGTCATCTTCTAGGGTGCTCTCATAGAAACAGGAGGACACAGCAGCAGGATCCTTGGGTGCTTGCTTATTTTCTCAGTGGGGGCGCACAATTCCAGGGAAGGGTGCAGAGATGCCAAGGATGACTGATGTTCGTTCGGTTGGCTATTGGAGAAGGAGAAAGGGAGGGACAGAAGCTGTAAGCACTCGTCTGCTGAGGATCGTTTGCCAATGATCGTGGACATGGAAAGATGGATGGAGTTGTGTCTTCTGCACTTATCACCCCCTGTTGATCCATTTCCATTCAAAAGAAAAGTCACAATACTTTGACATCCTCGAGAGAAGGTTCTGATGTGACTCTAACAGCGAATAATTATTGGTGGATTTTCATTAGGTAATTTTGTCAATATATGAGTGAGAGCATTTGTTTTAACAGTTTGTCAAGCGCAAGTTCAAATTAATGCTTCAACATCTATGCCTCTCTGAGTTCTATTTACGTTCCTGCTACGTAAGGCTTTTATCAAATGTATATGCAGATACTGCGCATTTACCTAGATATGTACGCGAGCCACACCACACCAAGTGTTGGTTCTGATTCATGTGACCAATGTACAACCTAATGCAGTCACGTGTTGATTTTATTGTTTATTTGATTGCAATTTATGCAATGCTGATTGTGTGCAGGCAGAGTTCTAGTTGCGTTATGGGCAGTTAAAAAGAGAAATGCTAGTACAGCTAATGTTGTGGTTCAATATATTTGCTTCCCCCCTGTTCGTTACCAACATATATAGCGCGACAAATATGGGAAGAAGGATGTTGAAATCTTAACAGAGAGGGTGGCATGTATGCGTTAAATTGCAGATACAAAAAAAGAGTGTGCTTGTTTAAGAACACAAGGCTTTGTGTATATGATATGTTTCTTGGCTAATGATGAGCGAAAAAATTGGGTGAGCGAAAAAATTCGGTCCATGCATTTCTTATGTTTTCACTCAATGTGCTTGAATAGTGTTCATCTTAGTTGAGAATGTCAGTCCAATGCCATGGGTACAATGCACATGCTCTGAATTGGAGAGTTCGCATTGTTTTTTGTGCTTGAAGGAATAGATGATCTTGCGTACAAATTCCACTATGTAGTTCCCTAATTCATGTTGCATTCAAAAATTCACAAATGAGGGCAGCAAAAGGCATGGTATCACACAATTAAAAGGGAGCTCAAAGTTGGAGGTGACTTGACTAGATAAATGGAGCTACAATGTGGATGCCTAGATGTCGATAGAAAAAAATTATGCTTGATTGTTCTTCATCTTGTGATAAATGCATATGCCCACTTACCTATTGTCATTATGCGTTGACCTATGTTCATTCATAAATGTAAGTTAGGAATACCTTCTCGGGATAAACAAACGAACTATGGATTTCAAACTTGGCCTCGGATTATGTGAGTGTAGGTGCGGGAAGAGTGGCAAAAGAGTTTGTGAAGATAAAGAAGAGGGAATAAGGAGGAATAAGGGGGATTAGAGAGGAATGAAGTGAAAGAGGAAGAGGAGGTAAGAGAATGAGAGCGGGAGAGCAAAGGGAGCAATACCAAGGGGCAATAGCAAAGTTTGGGCCTTTATTTACATGCGTTGAAAGCGGTTCCCGCCCCTACCGTTTGCGAACATAGAGGAACACAATCGATGGATTTCAAGAAATCCGGGAGACAACATAAGCATATATAAGCAACTTTCCCTTGGGTTATGAAGTTTATCAGGCACACTAGCTCAAAGATGTGCACATGCAAAATGTATCTATTTATTTGGAACACCTAATTAGAGGTCCATCAAGATCTCCATGTAGAGGTCCATCAAGTTTTTTCTTGGATATCAAAGAAACAATGATATTTTCCTTGCAGGTTTGGTAGTGCAATTAGCAAGCCTAAGTGCATTGCCAAAACTTTAGGACCACTCATCTATTTATCCCTTCACAAGAGAGAACTACATGTGAGCCTATGTTAGTCATTTTTGGGCATAATTACATTGGATAAATGTAAATGTCAAAAGAAGATGGAATATCATCAATTTAGGAGAATCAAGCCACGATTGATTTGGTGAAAGAATCAACTCAATTATGTTCCTAAAGCATAGGATCACTTTTATGTGAGGAAAAATTCAAATTCAAACTTAGAATGTGTATAAAAAATACACATACTTTTAGTCGTGGGATGATAGAGCTATTCTGAGAGACATTGAGCTACTTCAGTGAGCATTGATTGAGCTCACCTCATTTATGCATAGTCCACAACACTTCCCTTGTATCATGCGTTCATTAGCACATACATTTTGACACATTTCCTCAAGTACATCTCTATCTACTGTTCTCTTCTGCATCTTCATCATTACTATGATTTTGTGGAATCAATTTCTTTGTGTGTACTCACTCATTTGCTATAATTTAACTTAGGTTAGTTAGCTTTACGTGTCTACTACATGCATGTCAATGTCATCAAGCTTAGTTCAGATGATCATGAGATATGATGCATAGAAGGTGATTGTGTCTACATACCTTCTAGATCCTCAAAAGTTGGGATGACCCTCCTGAGTTGTTAGAATCATTTCTTAGTGTATGGTACAACTAAGTTGATAAAATAATTTGCTTTGGTTAGCTAAAAACACCAATACGATGTGTGGAAAAGCTCTCGGTCAATTCATACAAGGTTCTGAGCTCTAAGCATAATACTAAGAAGTTCTATTCCCAAAATAAAAGGTTTCTTCACATTTCTTGCATAGGAAAGTTATCTTTTTTTATGCAAACAATTTTTGATGTTGCTCCAAAGGACTTGATGGTCCCAAATGCATCACTGTGAAGCTAAACAAGTATAATAAGCATCCCTTCAGTTAATTTTGTAGGTGTAGAGAAGGTTTTGTGCAACACTAGCTCATCTCTGGAACCTATCTATCCATATCCTCACAATGGTATGAGAGCAACAACAAATAAACATGGGAGATGGATTTCCTTCATCCATAGAAAAATTGGATCAAGGTAACCACTCAACTTGGTCACTTAGAGTGGAAGCTTATCTTCAAGAGAGAAGTCTATATGGTTAGATATCTAGAGATGAGGTGATACCAATCCTTAGAAGTAAAGGACAACTAACTCAAGAAGAACAATAGAGGTTAACCACATGGTGCTCAAAGGGTCATAAATTCTTAACTCAATCTCTTGCTTTCTACTTCACATCATGAATTGCAAGGATTCAAAAGAGACTTGGAATTCTGTTGAATCATTCTTCTCATCAAGCACCAAGGCAAGGAAGAATCAACTATGGATGAAGTTCAACACACTCAAGAAGATGCCCAAGCAAAGTGTGACTAATTTTGTCACCACGATGGACATAGTAGGCCCACTTGGAAGCATTGGATAATTCATTGATGAAGAAAAGATACTAAGGCAAGTGATCAATGGAATAAAAGCAAATGCCAAATGGGAAGCCTTCACCACAACCATGGACCTCTACATGGACATGTAGGTTCCTGACTTCAACACCCTCATGGGACAACTCTTTACACATGAGGAAAAGCTTATGAAGAATGTAGACAACTCAAAAGGTAATCAATCATCTACTCTCTATATAGATAAGAACAACAATAAAGATAATAAAGGCAAAGGTAAAAAGTCTGATGATGAAGGTACTACTTTTGAAACAAACTTTGTGGGAGGAGGTAGAGGCTCAAGAGGATATGTATATTGTAAGAAGATCCTCACTCAAAGAAAAATACATTGAAGATATCCTCAATGAGTTCAAGATGGAAAATATAAAGGTTGTAGGTACACCCATGGAGGTATATGTATCAGTCACTAAGCATTCAATATACATAGCACAAGCCTCAAATTCTTAAGAATCATAAACATATGAAGAAGCCAAGAAGAAAGTAGAATGGAGGAGTGCAATTGAAGAAGAAATAGAAGCTCTACAAGAGAATGAGACTTGGGAATCGGTGCCAAAGAAACCATATATGAAGGTCATTGGCTCAAGCTGGATCTATGAGGTAAAGAAGAATTTTGATGGCTCAATTAATAGGTACAAATCAAGGCTTGTAGCGAAAGGATTTGCACAAACTCAAGGTATTGATTATGAAGAGACATTCTCACATGTGGAAAAATTGATTATAATTAGAGTACTTACGATTGTTGCATCATCCAAGAATTGGAAGATATATCAAATGGATGTTAAAAATGTTTTTCTAAATGGTTAGATTCCAAAGGAGGTACATATGGCTCAAACTCCTGTTTTTGCAAAATCCAATATACCCTAAACATGTGTGTAGATTGAGGAAAGCCTTGTATGGCTTGAAGCAAGCTCCTAGGGCTTGGAATCATAGAACATTTTCCTTACTTGCATGAGAAAGGTTTTATGGTAAGCAAGGTAGATCCTTCCGTCTTGATTAAGAGAAACCACTCAGAGGTCAGATACCTTTGTGTATATGTGGATGATATAATTATTATAGGTAATGATGCAAATGGAATCAAGAAAATCAAAGCTTAAATGAAGGAAGAGTTCAAGATCAGTGATCCTTGTTGACTCACATACTTCCTAGGTTTGGAAGTGGTATATACAGAGAAAGGTATGTTCCTCACTCAAAGAAAATACATTAAAGATATGCTCAACAAGTTCAAGATGGAGAATATAAAGGTTGCAGGTACACCTATAAAGGTAAATCTAAAGCTAAGTGCTCATGAAGGTGAGGTAATTAAAGATGTTACTAGCTACCAAAGCTTAGTTGGAAGATTGAATTCTGCTACTCTAACTAGAGTAGATATCTGCTATGGAGTTAGTGTGCTAAGTTAGTTCATGCACGCTCCAAGGAAGCCTCACATGGAAGAAGCCAAGATAATTCTAAAGTACTTGAAGGGCATAATCAATGAAGGGTTATGCTAACCTTATACACCTGATATAGATGTTAAACTTTTCTTTTTTGCTGATTGGGAAGGCTCAAATGATAGGAGAAGCACATAAGGTTATCTTACTTTTGCAAGTACAAAGTCAATTTCATGGTCCTCCAAGAAGCAACCTACAATTGCTCTTTCATCAGCAGAAGCTGAATACAGAGGACTTGCAAATTCAACACAAGAAGCTATGTGGATTAGGAGCCTATATTCAGATTTAAGGTTCAATACTTCTACTCCACATATATTTGGAGAAAACATCAATTCATTACATCTTGCTACCAACCCTATCTATCATGCCAAGACTAAACACATAGAAGTTCACTACCATTGTGTCACGGAAGAGATCATGAGTAAGGAGACACAATTCTCATATGTACCTACACATCAACAATGTGCAGATATGATGACTTAGGCATTGGATGGAAGCAAATTAATTAGGTTCAAATCTATGATTGGATTATAGGAGATCATGAAGGATTGATGACTCAAGCATCTTAGGCTTGAGAGGGAGCTATATGTGCAATTAGCATGCCCAACTGCATTGCTAAAACCTTAGGGCCACTCATCGATTTATCCCTTCTCAAGAGAGAACTACATGTGGACCTATGTTAGTCATTTTTGGGCATAATTACTTTGGATAAATGTAAATGTCAAAAGAAGATGGAATCCGTGGATTTAGGAGAATCAAGCCATGACTTATTTGGTGATAGAATCAAATCAATTATGTTGCTGAAGTGTAGGATCCCTTTTAGGTGAGAGAAAATTAAAATTCAAACTTAGAACATGTGTATAAATACACATAATTTTAGTTGTGGGATAATAGAGCTATTCTGAGAGAAATTGAGATACTTGAGTGAGCATACATTGAGTTCACCTCATGTATGAGTAGTCCATTATAGTTCCCCTCTATCAGATTTTCATTAGCATATACATTTTTGTACATTTCTTCAAGTACATCTCTATCTACTGTTTCAAGTGTCTACTACTTGCAGATCAAGTTTCATCAAGTTTAGTTTAGAGGATCTCGAGATATGAGGCATAGAAGGTGACTATGCCTGCATACCTTTCAGATCCTGAAAAGTGGGGATGACCCCCTTGACTTGTTAGAATCATTTCTTGGTGTATGGAATAGCTAAATTGATGAAATAACTTGGTTTAATTAGCTACATACTCTAATTAGATGTGTGCAAAATATCTTTGGTCAATTTAGCTATGGGCATAGTACTAAGCACTTCAATTCCCAAAATAGAAGGTTTCTTCACATTTCTTGCATATGCAAGTTATTGATTTTGATGCAAATATTTTGCAGTGTTGCTCCAAAGGCCTCGGTGGTGCCTCTTCATAAAAAAGTGCCATATCTATGCACATAAGTTTTTGCAGCCACTAGCTTTGTACAGATCGATGTTACCATTTACTTTTCTTTTAATCTTATGAACCCACTTAATACCAATAGCATTCTTACCTGCTAGAAATTCACATGAATCCGAAGTATGTTTTCTATGAATAGAATCCATTTCTAATCGCATTTCATTCATCCAATTTGAATCATCACATGAACCTTCAAAATTAACTCGATCTTCATTACATTTGGTTGTAACAAGAGATACATCTACAAAGCCACTTGATGCATGGTGAGAGCTTGATATTGTTCAACCAAGTAAAGGAGCACTAAGCTTGCCATCTTTTGATGTTTTTTTGCATCCATTTTGGGATAGATTGTGCATTCTTGATAGACATGCTTTCCTCATGTGATACAAAAATGTACATCATATGTGGGATCAATACCATGCTGAATTTCAGCCATGTGTGGTAAGATTTTGAAATTTTTTAGCCATCTTTTGGTGGAATTTTTAAATCATGTTTCTCCACAAAGTTTGGGAATTTTCAGCCATGTTTGGCTAGATTTTTTCAACGATGTTTGGCTGAAATTTTGTATCCTTATGAACCTCATATGGTTCCACTACATGGCATAGTCAAGTGCACCATTTTGAAAGAAAGAATTCAGTTCATAGTTTCCCACACATGACTGCTTCCATCAAAACCTTATTTGAAAGATGGGTTCCTTTAATCATACATCATGTCATCTCAAGAAATTTTCTATTCTCTGAAACACCCTTTTCTTGATGTGTATATGAAACTATACATTGGTGCACAATACTTGTTTCACAAAGAAAAGCATAAAATGCATGTGACATGTATTCACCACCATGATCCGTGTGTAGAGTCAAAAGCTTATTTTTGAAAACATTTTCAGCCATAGCTAAAACTACTTTAAAGCAAGAGAATACCTCATTGTCTACTTTCATAGGATACACCCAAGGATGGGGTTTTGCATCATCAATGAAGGTAACAAAGTATACATGTTTGTCAAAAGATGGATTCTTGATCGGACCACATAATATCATGATGAAAAAGTTGTAATTTTTGTGTAGCATGTGTAACACCATCTTTGGGAAAAATAGCTTGATGCATTTTTCCAAGTATAGAACCTTTACATGCGTGCTTTGTAATGGACTCAAGTGTTGGCAAACAAAAAAAGATGGATTCTTGATCGGACCACATAATATCATGATGAAAAAGTTGTAATTTTTGTGTAGCATGTGTAACACCATCTTTGGGAAAAATAGCTTGATGCATTTTTCCAAGTATAGAACCTTTACATGCGTGCTTTGTAATGGACTCAAGTGAAGCAAACTATTGACTCTCAAATGACCAAAACAAGCATGCATAACTCCATTTCAACCATAGAAGAAGTATGTGTAAGAAAGGCATTTGGGGCAATTTCATATATGCATTGAAATGATAGAAACCATTTCATAGATTCCATGACATCACAATAACATTGCTACTACTGAAATCATGAACAACTGCATGAAGTCTGTCACTAGTAACGTTAAGAACCAAAATACATATTTTCTTGATGTCAGTACATACAATGCATTCTTGAGAGTGACAATACTTCTGTTTGAAACTATAAGCTGAATTTCTCCAACTCCAATAATAGGATAAGAAGCATTTTTTTGCACATACAAAATTTTCTCCCTTGGGTGCATCTCTTGAAGATGCAAAAGCTTCTGCATGAAGTGATATGCTTTGAAACCACCACTATTAAAAAATCAATTTGAATATGCTTCACAATCATAGTCTTCCTTGGAGTGATTTTAGAAAGGAAATGCTCAAAGAATTCTATCTTGAAGATTATAGCCAACATAATCGGGATGGATTCTTACGATGGGTCAATTCACCAAAGCCTAGTAGCTCTATCACTTCCTGATGAGGATAGGATAACTTTGGAACCTGATCTTGTGATCAATTTTCTTAAGCTTCTTCATCCTGAAACTCATAGGGAAGTTGAATGGCGATTAGAAGAACCGGATAAGCGCTCTGGTCTTACTGATAATTGGCAAAAAGTGCGTAAAATAGTAGAGGCTATAGCCCATGTACATCAAAGACAATCCATGCTTTATGAGAAAACTAGTCTTCCTCAAGCTAGCCTCCACAAACTAAGGAGCAAGTTAGAGAACAATCCCATGCTATGATTCTTGACTCTACTCCTATTCCTCAAATGATGGAGCCTACTCAAGGTTTTAAAGTAGAGCCAAATAAAAGTGTAGTTGAACAATCTCAAGTGGAAATTCTCACTAAGCAAATGGAAAGTCTTATTGGTACACAACTCAATTTGGCCAAGACTATAGATGCTTTACAATCTAATTACACCAAAACTTTCCAAAATCAAATGAGCCCAATGTCTTTTCAAGAGCCTAATCAACATGTTATAGCTACCAACCAAAATCCACAAGTAGCTCCTACTCAAGCATATCAAGTTCCTCCAATGCATAATCCTTCAATGCAAAATCCTCATCCTCATGTGCAAAATCCTCAAATGTATCAAAACATGTATCCTCAAGCTTCACAAATAGCTTTTCAAAATCCTCAAAATCAAAATTTTCAAAATCATCAACCGTATAATATGGAAGCTCCTCTTGCACCTCAAGTACCACATGTTGCTCCCCAAGCTCCTCAATTACATCAATTGCCTTATCAAAATCCTAATTATCCTCTTCAAGCAATAACTTATCAACAAAATCCTCAATTTCAAAATTTTCCACCACAAGTTAATCAAAATGGTTTTGTGCGTGGCCCTTGTAGGTGTCCTTGGTGTGATTCGTTAGAGCACTTTTTGAGAGATTGTGAACTATTGAAGGCTGCTAAGGAGCAGTGACTAGTAATAGACATAGACAAGAAAATCTGTGACTATCGATCTAGGCTACCTTTGCAAGGAAATTATGGTAAGGGAGGAATGAAAAAACATTATGAAAATATAACCATAACGGACGTAGGAACTAGAGGAGTGAAACTAGAACCTCTTGATGAACAACAAGTAGAATCAAGTAAACCCACAAAGGAAGGTGATTTTTCCATAGAGGCTTTAGTAAGAGCATGAGATGAGATTAGGAGAATAACGGCTTGGGAGTCACCGATAGAAGATCAATCTCTTATTTCTCACATATCCAATGTAGAAGAAAAACGAAAAAGAGATGAAGCTGAGCCTAGTGAAAGAAGAGTAACGGGAAAACAAGCCTTAGAGGGAATAGAAACAATCGTACAACAGGGAGAAACATCACAATCCAAAGATAAAAAACAAGAATCACAACCCAATGAACAAAAACAAGAGGAGAAACAAAAAGGGAAGAAGACAAAGCAAAGAAAAACAGAACCAAAGCCTTTAGATAAACAAGAACAATCAAAACAAACTGAAGACCAAACACGAGAACATGAACAAAAACAAGACCCTAAGCAAAAACAAAAGAAACCAAAGAGAAAACCTAAAGCCATCTTGATTTGAGAAATTGAGAGAAAAATAGATCCTATGAAGATTTTAGATGACATTTTGCTTAAGAGTCAAGTGACTATGTCTTTAGAACAAGTTTTCTCTATTGCAAAGCCTGTTTTTAAAGATAACTTTATCGGCCTAATTAAAAGGAAGAGGTTTCTGCTTAATCTAGATATTGAGATGCAAGATTCTCTAGATCAAGTTCAAGCTATGAATGAAGCCTTAAACTTTGATGAATCTGATGAAGAGGACTTTGATGATGATGAAGTAAATGTTAATAAAAATTTCTTAGGACCTATTCAACCTGACCATGAAAACAATCCTAAAAGTCACTTTAAAAGAACATTTTGGTCTAGAGGTACATCACAGATGCATGTTAAAATAGGAAATGATAATAACACTATTACTGTAAATGCATTAGTAGATTCCGACTCCGAAATCAATGTGATTTCAAGAGAAGTCTATGATAAGTTTCGATGGCCCATAGATAAAGATTGTGGATGGAAAATGAGAACTGCAGATAATGGTGTAGGTACCCTGTATGGAGCTTGTGCTAGTGTGCCCATATCCATAGGAGGAATCACAGAAGAGTTTCACTTTTTTATTCAAGATAATTGCTCCTATGAAGTTCTCTTAGGTCAACCCTTTATTTGTGAGATTCGTATGGAAACTAAAGCCATAGATGATGGGTCTACCTATGCTAGATTTAAGTCTAAGGATGGAATGCAATCACTTCAAGTCATGACAGTAGGAGTGAATCATCCTAGGAATCGATTGTCAATTAGAAAGAAACCTATTGTTACTCAGAGTCATGAGCATGCTTGTAGTGATTGTGCACCTCGATTCATGTTTGGAGCTACATATGATCAAAATTTTGGATAGAATCCATTGTTGAGTGGGACAACAGTGGATATTGGTTTGACATCTCGCATCCAACCAACACGTACAATAGTTTGTCACTTTGTTTTCCACATTCTAGATTAGATTTTCTTCATTGTCAATTGTCCAAGTCTTTTATCCAAAAAACCCAAAAAAAATTACAAAAACAACTGAATCATGGAACATGATGAGAACATTGAGCATGTGATTGAAACATATCATTGTTTCTCTACTCTTGAGGAGTTAGAGTTATGTCTTCAACAAAATTCTAATTCCCATATTATTCTTCTTTCTTCCCTTAATGAGTATGCTCTAATCCAAGAGTATGCTCTCAATGTTGACAAGTGCTCAAAATTTAACCAAACACATGATGCCTTAGTTGAAACAAAGTACAAAACTGTAGACGAAAAAATCAAACCCATAGCTCAACCATTACCTCAAGGAAGTAATGAAAAAATTATTGATGTGAAAAATGATCCAACTCTTCGGGATAAGAAAAACATAGGACATACATTCATGGTGAGACAATCAAACAGGTGAAAATTGGTAGAGATGATGACTTTCTTTTGCCAGCAGAGAGAGATAAATTTGAGAGAGTCATACGTAGCCATGGAAAAGCCTTTACTATGTATCCTCATGAGATTGGTTGTGTAGATCCTAAGCTAGTTGCACCCATGATTTTACTATTCCACATATTCCATGGAATCTTCATCCTATACCAGTTCCAAAGGCTCACTTACTTGAGCTAATGAAACTACTTAAGGAGAAGATAAACATGAGAATTTTAGAGCCATCTTGTGCACCTTACTCAAATCGATGGTTCACTATGCCTAAAAAGAATGGGAAACTATGTTTTATTCAAGATCTCCAACCTGTCAATAAAGTCACCATAAGGAATGTAAAAACAAGATCCATTGTAGATGAGTTTGCTGAATCATTTGCAAGATATTCTATCTATTCAATGGGTGATTTATATTCTAGATATGACCAATTCCAATTAGCAATTGATAGTCGTGACATTACCACAATGAAAACTCCTTTAGGCTTAGTGCAAATGTGTACTTTACCTCAAGGAGAGACTAGTTCTGTGGCTCATATGATGAGTGCTATGAATATGGTCTTACATGATTTTATCCCTTATATAACTATGCCATTCATTGATGATATTCCAATTAAAGGGAGTGAGGATCGTGTAAAGGAAATTACTTTAGATTCGTCTGGATGTCATAAATTTGTTCTTGATCATATCTCTGATTGTGAAAGAATATTTCAACGATTTGAAGAGGTAGGTCTCACATTTTCCATAGAAAAATCTATTTTTGGTGTTAATGAGGTTCTTACTATTGGACATTTATGTGGCCATTATGGTCGAAAGCCATACCCACAAAAAGTTGATGCCATTAGCAAGATTTCTGAAACATGTAACAACGTGAGTGAGGTACGTAGATTTCTTGGTGCTTGCATCTTTTATGTTATTTGGATCCCACACTTTGCTCATGTTGCTGATTTTCTCTATGACTTGTTGAAGAAGAAACGAAAATTTATTTGGACTGACAAACACAGTCAAGCTATGCGTAAATTGAAGAAATTATTGCTTGAAGCTCCCATCCTTAAGCGTGTCGACTATTCTGCTAACAAACCTATTATATTGATTGTTGATACTAGTCCTATTGGTATAGGTTGGGTAATAAGTCAAGATGATAGTGAAGGGAATAGATATGCAATTAGGTTTGGTGCCAAAATTCTACATGAAAGACAACGAAAATATCCACAGATCAAACGAGAACTATGGGGTATGGTAACGGCTTTGAAAACAGACAAATAATATTTCATTGGTGCAAATGTCAAAGTTGAGACTGATTGTTTGCCTCTCATTGGAATGATAGCCAATTGTTCATCTCCTGATATAGCCATGCTTAGATGGATCTCATATATTAAGTTCATAAATCCTGAGTTAGTTCATATTTCAGGTAAGTCAAACTCAGTTGCTGATATGTTATCGAGAGCTAGATTTGATGATGATCTTGAAAGTCTAATAAAGAATGTGAATTTAGTTGACTATGTTCCACACATATATATATGAGTATGAGAAATTTCATGATTCTGAGTACGAAAATGAATGGAGAGACATAGGAAAGTATCTAAGTACACTACAACCATTACCTACTTGGACTATGAATAGATTCCGTAACATTAGGAACCGAGCTTATAACTTTTTCCTATGTAATGGTTATCTTTGGAGACATGCTAAGGGTAAGGTTAAGAATCCACAACGAGTCCTAGGAAAACGAGGGCTTCAATTGCAAGTAATGAAGGAAATGCATGAGACATTATGGGCAGGTCATAAAGGATTTTTTGGAACATATGAAAAAATTAAAAGTACCTATTATTGGCGTAGGATGTATGTTGACATTAGTAGCTATGTTTCTACATGTTCTACTTGTCAACTTCATTCATCAGTCAAACATAGAGATCCGTTGCATCCTACTTATCCACCTTGTATTCACTACAAGTGGGTAGTAGATCTTGTAACTATGCCTAAAGGTATTGACAAAATGCATTACATTGTACTTGCAAGAGAAGACTTAACTAATCATGTAGAGGGACATGCACTACGATCTAAGACCACTTACAATGTTTGCAAATTCTTGCTTGAAGATGTCATAAGTCGCTTTGGATACATAGAGAAAGTAGTTGCCGATCGCGGAGAGTTAAATGCGAGAGAAGCTAAAGAGTTCTTTGAACATCACGGTATTCGTTTGTCTCTCACTACTGCATATAATCCAGAGGCCAATGGTAAAATAGAGAGAGGGCATCCACCTATTGTGAAAGCCATATCTAAAGCATGTAACGGTGACATCAAACAATGGCCTAGATTCTTACCTTTTGCACTTTGGACAGATAGAATGACATGCACACGTACTACTAGGTATATGCCTGCTGAACTTATGTACTATCAAAAACCATTGTTTCCAATTCAATCTCATATTTCTGCATGGTCAAATTTGCCTTGGTCTGAAAACATGTCTACTGATGACTTTTTGAGTTTGCGCATTAAACAGTTAGAACAAGGTAAAGTAAGACTTGATGATGCTGTTGAAAAATTAAGAGAATCTAGAATGAAGAATAAGCATTATTTTGATAAAACTCATCGATTGCGTCCTAATCCAATTGAAGTAGGAGATTGGGTGCTCATTTATGATAGTACATTTGACTCTCAATATGATGCATGCAGAAAGCTCACTCAACGGTGGTTTTGGCCATACATAGTATCAAAAGTCAACAACAATGGTACGTATGCTCTTTGTGAATTAAATGATGTTGCACTAAAAACTTTGATTGCAAGTAAAAGGATAAAGTTATTCAAGAAGCGTGATAATGACGAGTATATTTTGGATGAGGACATTGAAGAAGATGACAACAATGAGGCCGATTCATAAACAAGCGTATCCATGTTATAAAAAATAAAAATAAAAATAGAAAAAGAAAAAAAAATAAAAAACATATAAAAATATCATTAATTTTTCAAGTTCATGTTGCTTTGTCTTTTTTCAAGTTCATTCTATTTTTTTTCCATGCTTGTTTCATGCATGTTTTTTTTTCAGTCTTTGCATTGCATTGCATATCCACATCACTTGAGTCAAAAAGAGCAAATGATGATTTCTCTACTTGTATAAAATTGTATCTTAAGTAGTAACTTATCTACTAAGAAATTGATTATAATCTAGGATTGTGGAAAGATAGGGCATGTAGATTTGGAGGTTTATTTTGGTGACATGACTTTCATATATAAACTTCAAGATGAGAGGAATTGATGCTTAAAACGACTCAATACATCCACTTCCACTTCATATTGATGCTTGTTTGTTTTCTTTCTTGTTGTCAATGTTGCTTGTTCATTTGCATATATGTTGCCTATTTGTTCATGCATATTCATGTTGCGTGTTTCAATTCTTTCTTTCATGCAAATTTTGCTTCATGTCACGTTGCCTACTCATTCATGCATATGATCAATTTTTCCTTCCATGTATGTTGCCTAAAAAATAATTTGATGCCTGGAACTTTTTTTTTTCACAGATACTAGAGTGGCGCTTCCGGAGGAATCACAGGTCTAGTGGGGGTGAATGTCGTCGAGATTTTCTCTCCTCTCTCACTCATGAAGGCCTACAGGAAACACATTCGGTGAAGGTATCCAGAATTCCCTGAGAAGTCCAAGATGCATCAAGGATGTCAAAGGGAGTTCACATGCAAACTTTGGAAGAAATTGAGCAAATCCAGGGTAGTAATCAAAGCTAGTCAAACTTTGGAAATTAGGGCAAAAATTTCAATGTCTCCAAATCACATGAAAATTCATATACTTGTAAAGCCTATCAAAGGCAATCTATAGCCCAAATTTCACATGAAAATGGATTCTCTAGCACATTGATATGCCATGTGCATTTTGTAACAAATGTAATTTTTCCACTTAGACCCTACAAAATTTTGTATAGAAATTTTTTTTAGCCATATGGTTTGGCATGTATAAAGACCATATGTGGCTACATATTTGTACAAAGTTTCAAGGCTATCAAAGCTTCCTAGACACCTTAATGCCACCTTGCAAGCTTCCAAATGTAGTCAAACTTATACAAGGAAGATTCAGATGGGAGTTTTTTTTGCATATTCCTAAAGGAGTCCTTTCAAAACATAGTCCTACAAACTTTTATCTGCATCAAAGGATATTTGAAGGGTCAAAGAGCACAAAATCCATTTTTCAAGGTCACCACAGTTTTTTGGAATAAGAAAATTGAAGGCTTGAAGGACTGCCACATGGCAAAATATGATTGAACCATGTTGTACAGTCAAGATGAGCTCATATTCAAGGGTGGAGATGCACTAAAGCATAAAGGAAGGAGGATCCACGAGTTTTTTCATCAAAGAAGACTTTTTTGACAGTTAAAGATCAATAATGCAAAGTTTCTCCAAAAATAGTGGCTTATCTTATCTGAATTGATGTCAGCACTGATCCGACGGTCCAGATCATCCCCAGATCCAATGGTAGAGAATGAAGGCGCCTAAATTTCACTCCTTTACCTAGATTTGATAGAAAGAACAATTCCAAGCCATTGATTTGATTAATCAAATGGTTGTAATCAAAAGTAGTGATCCTAGAGTTGAGAGTTGATTTCTCTAGATCCAAGGGCCCAAATTCCTTCAAAAAACTATATAAACCCCCCTCCAAACTCCTAGAGCATCATTGTTAGGCATCCATAGGGCTCTTGCTAGCTTACGGTTTCCTTGAGATGATCACCCTCGGTTGAGCGAGTGAGGATCCAAGGTGGGCTAGTATGAGTATAGTACCTAGTTTCAAATTTAAGTTAGAACTCCAATCTAGGATAGGCTCTTGAAACCAGCATCTCTATCTTGACTCACCCTCGGTGGAGCGTGTGAGTGAGTTAGAGCTGGTTTTAATGAGTCTTAGACTTCTTTAGTTAGACGTTACGAGCGTAGACATACATAGGGTCAATGAAGTGGAACTCACCTTCTTACGTGTGACATTTGGTTGAACTGTCATGGTTTGAGGGTCGGAACCGCCTTTGATTAGTAGACTGCTTAGCTTGATGTACCACGACGATCTTATACATGTAACTTGATTCAAATCCTTTTAATTCATGTCACTTGTCACTTGTCTCTTCTCTCTTGTCTCTCAATCTCTTAAGTATTTTTACATGTCTTCTATTTTCTTCTATGTGTGAGAAGGCTCCGCAGTATTGCGTTGAACCAGCGAGGATGTTTGAATGAGCTTGTGATTAAAATCTATCATCATAATTCACTTGCATGCATATAATCCATACATACCCATACATATTGATTAGTTTCTGAAAGTGTGTAATAAGCTCCAATATTGGACCATTCTTCTTTTCAAAACTAATTTATGTGTAAGGATTCCATCTATTCTCGTCATGCATACATATCATCCAAAGAAGACTATGCATATGGATTGGAATTAGGAAGTGTTTAAGAAGCTCCTTCAATGGACCATTCTTCCTTCCAAATTTGATTCGGGTGTATGGTTCTCTTTCATTCTTATCATTCATGTTCATCAATCTAACTTGCACTCCTACATTCCCATTCCCATAATCATTTGAACATCTCTCTCTTCTCCATACTCAACATTAATTTCACTTTCACGTCCTTAAACCTTCCAACATTCATTAGCTTCATACACCCTGTGTGTGCCACGATCGGACCCGATCCATGCGGATTGCGATCACCTCCACACCGGCTTCTTGGGATTCCCATGGGTTTTGGTATCTCGATGGAGCAGTGTTGGAACTGGGTCCTGGCTAGACTTGAAAGCAAGCTAAAGTATTGGAGAGGTATGAAAATCAATCTGGTGGGTCGTGCAATGGTCATTAACACATTCCTCATGTAGTCGACCATTTACTTCTTCTCTTGCTGGAGGCCGAAAGAACAAGAGTTGTCCAAATTGGAAAGTATATGCAGAAACTTCCTTTGGATGGGAGACCATAACAAGAGGGGGATTCCTAAAATCAAATGGTCTATCTGCACTAGCCAAAAGGATAGTGGGGACCTTGGTATTCTAGACATGAGTTGCATGGCTACCAAACTGGCACGAAAATGGATGATTAAGGCATGGTGCAAAGAGGAGACCTCGTGGACCAAATTGATCTTCAAAAACAAGAACACGTTGACTTTGGTGGGATTCCCGAATTGGAAGAATCTCGACATTCTAACTCTTTTGTTTTCCTCGATCCCGATTTTCCCAAAAGGCTCGAACCTTGTGTGCTCCCTATGGAAGAATTGGGACAAAGTCAAAAGTTATATAAGAATCAGCGAATATTGGAAGTGGGCAGCCGATATCAGATGGAATGACTCAATATGGTTTTTGATCCATGGCATTAGGAATGTGGATTCTTGGAACATTCATAGTGCCAAGATGCTATGGAACAAGGGCTTCAGAAAATGGAAACATCTCTAGAATCAAGACACCAACCATTGGCTCAACTTCAAGGACTTTGATCCTAGTGCTAGAATCTCCTATGAAAAATGGAACATTTTACAAAGCAGACGTCTTGCTTGGGGCCATTCTAAAGTCCATCTCCTCATGGGCCATGACTCTCCTTGCTCACTAGGTCTCAGATGGCATAATGGCAATCTCATTATTGATATCCCAAATATCAAAGGAAACATCGACTATCGAGTCAACCTCAAAAAGAAGTGGTGGTTGTCTTGGATGCGGCTACGATGGGAAATGAAGTTCATGGCTATCTGGCACCCTTTCATAGAAAACAAAAAGTCTGTTCTCTTATGGAAAATTCTTCATCGGGGATTCCGCACCAACCTACAGGCTAGAAAAACTTGTGGGGTGTCTCCCTGGTGCAAGTGCAGCTACGAGTCCATTGAAGATGTTGATCACATATTCTTTACTTGTCCCAACTCCAACAGGCTCTAGCAGATTGTTTGAAAGAAAATTAGACTGCAGAAGAGTATCAGCTAGAGACAAGCTCTTCTGGGAGAAGTGATTGGCTGCTCGGCAACCCTCTGAAATGCCATCAGAGGGGAGGCCCTCTGGAGAATCTGGCGGGAGACGACTCCCCAAAGAGTGGTCGATTGAGAAATCATTGTTCCTCCTCAGTAAAAGAATCGCCAATTGCAAGAAACCCCCCCTTTTTAGGCATCATAAAGTGCTTCTCCGAATCAACAACAATCTTAAACCCAAGTGGGTCCCACATGAGGGTGATGAGAGGATGATTAACCTTATTTATAATGCCATCTAAACTTTGTAAGACCTACCCTCGCTTTGTGGGACCTGCAAACACAATTGCTGAAGGTGATGCAGACAACATTGAAGATGATTATATTCTTCATGTTCTTGTTTGTGCTATGGTTCTTGCTGCATTTATTTTAGAGAAAATTTGTTGGGATGGCAGAGATGCTCAGGCACACGCATTGAAATCCTTGTATGTCAAACATGCCATGATTCCTCACATTCACTCTTGCAGAACAGTTAAGGATGCTTGGGATACACTTACCACATTGTACCAGGCTAAGAGTGAGGCTCATGTTGCTTACCTCTAAAAATAGTTGGAGAGTGAACATATTATTGAAAGTGATTCTATGGATAGTTTTCTAAGAAAGATCAAATATTTGAAGAAACAATTAATTTTTGGTGATGAAGTCTTGCCTGATAGTTCACTTGTGTGGACTGTTCTGAATGGTCTTCTTGATTCATATTGAAGTTTTGCTTCTAATCCTTGTTTGATGATGAAAGGCAATGCAAATGCCTTAACATTTAAGGAGTCAATCTCTGTTCTATTGCAGAAAGATGATTCTAGGCAGAATAGGGCCATTATGCATGTTCCAGATCAAGCTTTCTTGGCTAGTCAGAAGGGCAAAGGTAAATGGAGCTCTTCTACTAGTAAGCAAAAATCTACTAATTCTACACAATCAAAGAAGGAAAAGTAGAAATTGATTTGCAAATACTATCAAGCAAATGATCATGTCATTAAGAGCTATCCAAAATTGGTTGCTAAAGAGGCAAAGAAGAAAGAGGTCAGAATGGTTGTTGTAGAGGCCTCTAATTTGAAAAGAGAGACGACTAGTCTTGTGCAGAATGAAGGATGGGTGTTTACTACTATTTGTAGTTTTGACGCATCTTCTTCTCAACAGTGTACGTTTGTAGTAGACTTAGATGTTTGGTACTTTGATAGTGGGGCAAGCGAACATATTACCTTGCAGTATAGTTTCTTCACTTCCCTTGAGCCTGCTCCTACAGGGAATATTGTCACATGTGCCAAGATCTTCTCTTATCCTATCATGGGAGTTGGTAAGATCATTATGACTACTGTTGATAGTAGTTCTTTTACATTGTCGAATGTTTTATTTGTGCCAGGGATCAAGAAGAATCTATTATCAGTTTCAACTTTAGCCAATTTTAGCTTTAGCAAAGATTAGCTTGGTTGTGAAATGGTTGATGATAGATATACAATTCATGATCTCTCTGATTATTGATTTTGGCATTGTATGTTGTGGTCTGTATAAGCTCATAGACTGAAAAATCTATGAACGATTTAGCATGTGCAGTACATGATTCTCATGCTATGTTAGATGCAAAGCTTTGGCAAGCACGCTTTGGTCATCTGAATTTTTCTACTTTGGTATGCCCACAGAAATCTGAAAGGATGTCCTCTCTACCCAAACTTGAGGCACGTGGTAAACACATATGTGAAGGCTGTATTTTGGGCAAAATGCAGTGTTCCTCATTCCCCAAAGATGGTTCAGATCAAGCTACTCAAAAGTTGCAGCTTGTTCATAGTGATGTCTGTGGGCCTATGCAGACATCCTCTCTTGGGAACTATCTTTACTTCGTGACTTTCATCGATGATTTTTCTAGGCATGCATGGGTATATCTGTTGATATATTTAGGCAGTGATGTGTGTGAACACACTAGGACCGCCGGGGCACTTTTTTCCCTCTTTAGGAGGTTTTTTTCCCCTGGCTTGTATATACGCCTATTACCCTAATGGGCTACTTATCTTTGTACATTCTCTAGTAATACATTCCGTATTGTGTGTTTGTGCTCCAAGCTTCTTCTTCTTCCTTGTGCTGTTCGCATGCTTCCGCAGATGTCTATCTCCAACAATTGGTATCAGATTAGGTCGTCGCTTCATCTAGGGCGCCGTCGACACTCCTCCATTTGTAGTCTCGGATTCGCACGAAATTTGGTGAGCATACTCAAGGTGTTTCAGAGATCAAAACTGCTTCGCTTTGTGGTGCCAAAATCGCGATCTGAGCTCGTTTCGGCCTCTCAACGCACTATCGGAGTGCTTGTGCAGGCTATTTTATCTTTTTGTGCCAAAGGTATATACCAGTTTCTATTTGCCACTTTAAGCGTCTCGAAGTCTGCTACAGGTCTAACAGAATTCGACTAGGAAATTCCGTTCAACTTTTTGAGATACAGTCAATTTTCTGCATCAAGGTATTTTAGTCACCAGCCATGGTTGAAAGCAGTGATGTATTCCATATGTTGGCTATTGAGGATAAGTTGGATGGTACCAACTACCCATTATGGGCATATATGATGCGACATGTATTGGTTGCAAAAGGATTGTGGAACATTGTGCAGGGTGTTGAAAGACGTCCTGTTACACCTCTGACTACAGGTACTGCAAATACAGGTGTTGGAGCTGATGAAGATGGTGTCGAAGATGATATTCCGCAGATTCCTGTTCGTGCTTCTATTTTTGCTGCACCTACTACATAGTAGATTCGTTGGGATGGTAGAGATGCCCAGGCACATGCATTGATACCTTTGTCTGTCAAACGTGCCATTATTCCTCACATTCGCTCTTGTAGAACAGCTAAGGATGCTTGGGATACACTTACCACATTGTACCAAGCTAGGAATGAGGCTCGTGTTGCTTACCTCCGAAAACAGTTGGAGAGTGAGCACATGAATGAAGGTGATTCTATGGATAGTTTCCTAACGAAGATCAAAGGTTTGAAGGAATAATTGATTTCTGCTGATGAGTGTTGGTGTAAATCAAGCCTTCACACTTGGCTTTGATTTGTATCTTGAAGACTCAACATAAAGCTTGGACCTTGGAAGCTTAGTTTGAGTTAATTCAGGAAGATATCACTTGAAGAATGAGCCATAGGAACTCATGCTTATATGATCCAATTTTTTACTCATTGTAAAAGTCATTGTGACTTGGCATGTACATGTAATCATACCTACTTGATTAAATCGTGGAAAATTTGATTGATTGAGTGGGTGAATGATTGAGAGAATATCTCATTCACTTTTAGGTACAAGATTCTAGGAGATTTGAATTAGAGTTAAAATTCAAATCCTCACTCAAACCATATATATGTGAAGGAAAAAGTCGTGGACACACTACACTCTTCCCGAGGCAGTTCTGAGTAAATCTTTGAGTGTGTGAGTGCTACACTATAGCCTACACATCTGAGTACCATTGAGCATCACATTCTATGCCAATGGGAATGTACAATCAATAGAATTAATACATAGCATTACATTCATAATCTCTGGCTTCTCTGAGTGACTACCTTCAACTCTGTCAACTTCCAAGAGGCATATCTCAAGATATACTGAACCAAATTGGATGATTCAAAGTGCATTGGATTCAGCTCAAAGTCTATTATACACCTACAAAATTTCAAGGCCATTGGATCAACCATTGCAGAGAAATCTCAATCGAGGTGCTCACTGGTCTGTGACTGTAAGTCTCCTAAAAAGTCGGGGGTGTACCTTATTTTGCTAAAGTGATTTCTCTGAGTGTGGTTTATCATTTCCTTTCATTCCACTTGCAAATGGGAGCTTACTAAGCTAATAGAATATCTCTAGAAGGAATTTTGCTAATTGTAACTACACTGGTCACACTGAGCATAACACTGAGCAGGTGTCAATACCAAGATAGCAAGTTTTTCAGGATTCTTGAAGTCACAAGTAGTCTGTTTTGATCTAATCATTACTCAACTCATTCCTAAAGTACATATAGCATATTTTGGTGTCATTTGGAAGCTAAGCAAGTGTACTAAGCATATCTGGAGTCAAAGGAGGGCAGGTGTGAAGCAAGTTTTGCAGCACCAACTCAGTTCTTGAGTGCATCCAATCATCACTCACAACAATGAGGTTATACTAGATAGCTCACTTGTACAGACCGTTCTGAATGGTCTTCCTTACTCATATCAGAGTTTTGCTTCTACTCTTTGGTTGATGATGAAAGGCAATATGAATGCCTTATCATTTGAGGATTTAGTCTCTATTTTGTTGCAGGAAGATCAGTCCAGGCAGACCATTATGCGAGTTGCAGATCAAGCTTTCCTGGCTAGTCAGAAGGGCAAAGGAAAATGGAGCTCTTCTACTAGTAAGCAAAAATCTGCAAATGCTGCACATTCAAAGAACCAAGACAAAGATGAAAAAAAATCAGAAAAGCAGAAATTGTTTTGTAAGTACTGTAAAGGCAATGATCATACCATAAAGAACTGTCCAAAACTGGCTGCTAAAGAGGCAAAGAAGAAAGAGGCTAGAATGGTTGTTGCAGAGGCCTCTACACCAAAAACAGAGTTTGCAAATCTTGTGCAGGAAGAAGAATGGGCGTTTACTACTGTGTGTAGTTTTGACCCATCTTCTCATGAGCAGTGCATGTCTGTAGTACACTCATATGTTTGGTATTTTGACAGTGGAGCAACATAACATATTACCTCGCAGTGCAGTTTCTTCTCTTCACTCGAGCCTACCCCTATAGGGAATACGGTTACATGCGCCAACAACTCCTCTTATCCTGTTATGGGAGTTGGTAAGATCATTTGGACTACTGTTGATGGTAGTTCTTTCACTTTGTTAGATGCTTTATTTGTGCCAGGGATCAAAAAGAACTTGTTATCAGTTTCTACATTAGACAAGATTGGCTTGGTTGTGAAATTTGTTGATGATAGGTGTACAGTTCATGATCTCTCAAATGGCAATGTGATTATTGCTTGTGGCATTTTATGTCGTGGGCTGTATAAGCTCATAGACTATGAAAGATCTGAAAATGATTTGGCATGTGCAGTAAATGATTCTCAGGCTATGTCAGCTGCAAAGCTTTGGCATGCATGCTTTGGTCATCTAAATTTTGCTAGTTTGCTACGCCTGTAGAAATCTGAAAATGGTGTCCTCTTTGCCCAAACTTGAGGCACCTGGAAAAGATGTTTGTGAAGGCTATATTTTGGGCAAAATGCAGCGTTCCTCCTTTCCAAAAGATGGTTCAGTTCGGGCTACACAGAAATTGCAGCTTGTACGTAGTGATGTCTGTGGTCTTATGCAGACACCCTCTTTTGGAAATTACCTTTACTTCGTGACTTTCATTGATGATTTTTCCAGGCATGCATGGGTATGTCCACTCAAAGCAAAGTCCGAAGTGTTCATGTGCTTTAAACAATTTTTGGTTTTGGCTGAAAATCTGTCAGCATGTAAAATGGGCACCCTCCGTTCTGATCGAGGGGGGGGGATATATGTCTTCTAATTTTAATGCATTTCTCGCTGAATGTGTCATAAAACACCATTGTACAGTGTCGTATACACCTCAACAGAATGGAGTTGCTGAACAAAAGAACAGGTAACTCATGGAGATGGTGAGGTGCATGGTCAAGAGCCAGGCTTTAGCACATAGTTTCTGGCTTGAGGCTGTCATGTGTGCAACATATGTACTGAACAGGTGTCCCACTAAAGCGCTCCAATCTATCACTCCATATGAGGCTTGGCATGACCGCAAGCCATCTGTTGCTCATCTGCGTGTTTTTTGTTGTTTGGCATATGCACTAGTGCTTGAACAACATCGTAGAAAATTGGATGATAGGGCAGTAAAATGTATTTTTGTTGGGTACAGTTCTGAAGGTAAAGGCTATCATCTGTATAATCCACATACTAAATGCATTCTGGTTAGCCGTGATGTTGTCTTTGTGGAAGATGCTATTCAGCCATTGCTTTCATGTACTAAGGAGACATCTGTTAGCTCCAAAGACATGTATGATACTTTGATGCCTCTTTTTACAGGTGGACAGTCTAGTGCTGGTCCCAATGAGGCAACTTCTCAGCCTTTGCAGGTTTCATATGATGATGCAGATCATTCCATTTCTGATGTAGATTTACATGATGCACTTGTTGATGAGAGAGCTGATATTGAGCAGGCAAAAACTATGCCAAAATGGTTGGTGTAGACTTTGTGTGATAGCAAATTAGATGCACCTTTGTCATATCGTACTCGTTCAGGCTCTCATAGTGCCTCCTTTGCATCAGATTGCTATGCTATGCTTGTGTCTAGTCTCTGTGATGAGAATGAGTCTGTTTCTTTTGATGAAGCACAGAATTCAGAAAATTGGAGGGCTGCTATGCAATTTGAATATGATGCTATAATGAAGAATGGTACATGGTCTTTATGTGACAAACTGAAGAATGGTACATTGGCACTAAGTGGGTATACAAACTGAAGCGTAAACCTGATGGTACAGTTGACAAGTATAAGGCTAGGTTTGTTGCAAAGGGTTATGCGTAGGAAAGAGGCATTGATTTTGATGAGACCTTTGCACCTACATGCCGTATGACTACACTTCGGAGCATTTGTGCACTTGCAGCCCATCATGGTTGGAATGTACATCAGTTGGACATTAAAACATTATTTATGAATGGTGACTTGCATGAAGAAGTGTATGTTTTTCAGCCCCATGGCTTTGTGCAGAAAGGGCATGAAAACCAGGTGTGCAGGTTAAAGAAGGCATTATATGGTTTAAAGCAAGCACCACGTGCTTGGTATGAGAAGATACATGCCTATCTGGTTGCACATGGTTTTGAGAACAGTCCAACTGAAAGCACCTTATATGTTAAGCGTGCTAATGATGTGCTTCTGATCATTGTTGTCTATGTTGATGACATGCTGCTCACTGGTCCTATTGAGAAGCATATTGCTGATTTCAAGACTGATTTGCATGCCTCGTTTGAGATGTCTGATTTGGGGCATTTGCATCACTATTTGGGCATTCAGTTTATGCAAGTTGATGGTGGAATGGCTTTGTGTCAAACAAAATATATTGACACATTATTGCAACGTTTCGGCCTTGAAGAGTGTAAGCCTATTGCCACTCCTATGGAGACAGGTTTACGAAATTTAAGTCTTCATGATGCTGGAGATGCATTTGATGATGTTCTCTGTCAGCAGGCTGTTGGATGCTTGATTTACTTATGCATTACTCTGCCAGATATTCAGTTTGCTGTCTCACAGATAAGCAGGTTTATGCATTGCCCAAGAGTCACGCATTGGAAGGAAGTTAAGCGCATCTTTTGCTACTTGAGTGGTACTCGGCTACTTGGGTTGTTTTATCCCAAGGGGGGATCACTACCGCCAGATTTGCATGCTTTTTCTGAATCAGATTGGGCTGGTTGCTATGACACTCGCATGTCCACTAGTGGCTTTTGCTTCATGCTTGGTAGCTCATGTATATCTTGGTTGAGCAAGAAGCAGCCTATTGTGGCCACTTCCAGTTGTGAGGCTGAGTATAGGGCAACTTTCACAGCTACTTTTGAGTGTGTGTGGCTCAGATGCCTTATGGCTGATTTGGGTGTTGGCCAATCTTCTGCCACCACCATCTTCACTGACAGTTAGAGCACATTGGCACTTGCGAGGAACCCTGTGTTCCATGCTCACAGTAACCACATTGAGGTGCATTATCACTATGTCAGGGATAGGTTCTTTGTTGGGGAGATCAGCTTGGCATATGTGCCCATGAAGGAGAACATTGCAGACCTTTTCACGAAGGCTTTGCCTAGGGAGAAGTTTGAAGCTTTCCGCAAAGCTTTGGGCTTACTTCCTTTTGTGGAGTGATTTCCACATAGCTTGGCACTTCCTTATACATGAGTGCGAGCTCCTTGTTCACCGCATCACTCCCAGGGGGGATTTGTTGATATATTTAGGTAGTGATGTGTGTGAACACACTAGGACCGTGGGGGCACTTTTTTACCTCTTTAGGAGGTTTTTTTCCCCTGGCTTGTATATACGCCTATTGCCCTAATGGGCTACTTATCTTTGTACATTCTCTAGTAATACATTCAGTATTGTGTGTTTGTGCTCCAAGCTTATTCTTCTTCCTTGTGTTGTTCGCGTGCTTCCGCAGACGTCTATCTCCAACAATATCCATTGAAAGCAAAGTCTGAAGTGTTTATGTGCTTCAAATAGTTTCTAGTTTTGGCTAAAAATGTGTCAACATGTAAAATGGGCACCCTGTGTTCTGATCGGGGGGAGGGGGATATATGTATTCGCACTTTAATGCATTTCTAGCTAAATGTGGGATAAAACATTAGTGTACAGTTCCATATACATCTCAACAGAATGGATTTGTTTGAATAGAAGAACATGTCACTCATGGAGATGACAAGGTGTATGTTCAAGAGTAACGCTTTACCACATAGTTTTTGGCTTTAGGTTGTTATGTGTGCAACATATGTACTTAATAGGTGTCTGACTAAATCATTGCAATCTATCACTCCATATGAGGCTTGGCATGGTCGCAAGCCATCTCTTGCTGAGCTACGTGTTTTTGGTTGTTTAGCATATGCATTAGTGCCTGAACAACAATGAAGGAAATTGGATGATAAAGCAATGAAATGTATTTTTGTTGAGTACAATTCAAAAATCAAAGGCTATCATTTGTATCATCCATAGACTAAACACATTTTGGTTAGCCATGATGTTTTGGTGGAAGATGCTATTAAGCCATTACTTCCATGTAGTAAGGAGACATCTATTAGCTCCAAGACATGAATGATACTTTTCTACCTCTTTTTACAGGTGGATAGTCTAGTGCTAGTCCTAATGAGGCAACTTCTCAACCTTTACAAGTTTCATTTGATGATGCAAATCATTCCATTTCTGATGCAGATTTACATCATGCACTTGTTAATGAGAGCGAGGAGGCAAAAACTATGGCAAAATGGCTGGTGATGACTTTGCATGACAACAAGTTAGATGCACTTCTGTCATATCATACTCGTTCAGACCCTCACACTACCTTTTTTGCATCAGATTTCTATGCTATGGTTGCCTCTTGTCTCTATGATGAGAATGAGCGGGTTTCATTTGATGAAGCATAAAATTCAAAAAATTTGATGGCTACTATGCAATTTGAATATAATGCTATATTGAAATATGGTACTTGGTCTTTATGTGACTTGCCTCCTGGGAAAAAGGCCATTGGCACTAAGTGGGTATACAAACTAAAGTATAAGCCTATGGTACAATTGATAGGTATAAAGCTAGGCTTGTTGCAAAGGGTTATGCTCAAGAAAGAGGCATTGATTTTGATGAGACCTTTGCTACTAGTTATTGAATGACTACTGTTCATAGCATCTGTGCACTTGAAGCTCATTATGGTTGGAGTGTACATCAATTGGACATTAAAACTACATTTCTCAATGCTGAGTTGCATGAAAAAGTGTAAGTTTTTCAGCCCCATGGCTTTGTGCAGAAAGGGTATGAAAACTAGGTGTGCAAGTTAAAGAAGGCATTATATGGTTTAAAGCAAGCACCAAGTGCTTGGTATGAAAAGATACACACCTATCTAATTGCACATGGTTTTGAGAATAGTCCAACTGAGATCACCTTATATGCTAAGCATGCTAATTATGCGCTTCTGATCATTGTTGTGTATGTTGATGACATGTTGCTCACTAGTTCCCATGAGAAGCATATTGCTGATTTTAAGGCTGATCTACATGCCTCATTTGAGATGTCAAATTTGGTGCATTTGCATCATTATTTGGGAATTTGATTTAGGTAGGCTAATGGCGGAATAGCTTTGTGTCAAATGAAATATATTGGCACACTATCACAACATTTTGGCCTTGAAGACTGTAAACCTATTGCCACTCCTATGGAAACAAGTTTACAATTGAGTCTTCATGATGCTAGAGATGCATTTGATGTTGTTCTCTATCACTAGGCTGTTGTATGCTTGATTTACTTATGCATTTCATGGCTAGATATTTAGTTTTGTTGTGTAGCAGATGAGCAGGTTTATGCATTGCCTAGGTCTCAAGCATTGGTAGGCTCTTAAGCGCTTCTTTTGCTACTTGAGTGGTACTAGACTACTTGGATTGTTTTATCCCAAGGGAGGCTCACTACAGCCAAATTTGCATGCTTTTTTTGACTCTAACTCGGTTGGTTGCTATGACCCTTGTGTGTCGACCAATGGTTTTTTCTTCATGCTTGGTAGCTCATGCATATCTTGGTTGAGCAAGAAGCAACCTACTATGACCACTTCTAGTTGTGAGGCTGAGTATAGGGCAACTTTCATAGCAATTGTTGAGTGTGTGGCTCAGATTCCTTATGGCTGATTTGGGTGTTGGTCAGTCTTTTGCCACCACCATCTTCACTGACAGTCACAATGCATTGGAAGTTGCAAAGATCCCTGTGTTACATGCTCACACTAAGCACATTGAGCTGCATTACCATTATTTAAGGGAGAGATTCTCTATTGGATAGATCAGCTTGGCATATGTGCCCATCTAGGAGAACATTGTAGACCATTTCTCGAAGGCTCTACCTAGGGAGAATTTTGAAGCTTTCCACAAATCTATGGGCTTACTTCCTTTTTTGGATTGATTCCACATAGCTTGGAACTTCCTTATACATGAGTGCCAGCTCCTTTTTCACCCCATCACTCCCAGGGGTAATTTGTTGACATATTCATGCAGTGATGTGTGTGAACACAATAGGACTTTCGGGACACTTTTTTCTCTCTTTAAGAGGTTTTTCGCCCTTGGCTTGTATATAAACCTATCACCCTAATGGGTTAATTATCTTTGTACATTCTAGTGGTAATACCTTCAATATTGTGTGTTGTGCTCTAAGCTTCTTCTTCTTCAGTATGTTGTCTCCATGCTTCCATAGACCTCGAACTCCAACATTATAGACATGATTGGATGCCTCCAAATGCATGGAAAACATAGTCCTATGTTTATTGATGATATGGAAGGTTAATTTTGGGGGCATGTTCCCACACTCTTGAGTTTGAAATGCTTTCTAACTTCCAACACTCCCCTTGAAGCACAAGTCTATTTCCTTCATTGCTTCATCCTATGTCGCTTATGTGGATTGCTCCCGTGAATCCTGTAAGCTTTTTGCCTTCAAGAAAATTTGTAATCATGTCCATAACGCGCACTTTAGCGTTCACATACCTTATATCTAGATCTTTTTTCATCACTTTTTCTCGAATGAAGTGGTAATAAACCTCTATGTGCTTGCTTCTTGTATTGAACATTGGATGTTAGCTAGGTGGATGTTTGAAATGTTGTCTCCATAAATAGCAAACTCTATCAATTCCACGTCCAAGTCTTTAAGTAGCTTTTTAAGCCATTATAGCTGACATATAGCCAATGCTAAACCTTTGTACACAGCCTCTTTAGATGAAAGAGAGACATTGGGTTGCTTCTTAGAGCTCCATGAGATCATTTTTGTACCTATCATGAAAACAAAACCTAATGTACTTCTTTGATCATTTTTGTTAGTTCCTTTGATATCAGCTAGATGTGAAGAATGCCTTCTTCAATGGAGAGCTTGAAAAAGTAGTCTACATGATCCAAACTCAAGGAATTGTAGTACAAGATATCCAAATCACGTTTCTAATCTAAGGAAATCATTATAGGGAATAAATAAAGCCCCAAGGGCTGTGAATCAAAGGATAGTGGATTATTTATATATCAAGTTGTGGATACAAAGAAAGTGTTCTAGATCCATCACTTTACATGAAAAAGCGAGAGTATATATATTCATCTATGTGGACCATTTGATCATCACAAGAAGTGATATTGCATGAATTCAAGATATCAAACCAATCTACGAAAGAAGTTCAATATACATGTTCTTAGTATTGTTGGGAATCGAGGTAATCTATGCACACAAAGAGATCTCCATAATTCAAAGAAAATACTTGTTGGATGTGTTATAAAGGTTTTACATGAGTGGTTGTATGTCACTTTCTCAACCCATGAATCCCAATATAAATTTGGTTGCAAGTCAAGGAGAGGCTATAGAAGATATTGAACTATATAAAAGAATAATTGCTTCATTAATTTATGCCACATACACTAGACCTAATCATCCATATGTAGTGGGTGAACTCTCTCACTTTTTGCATGCACCCACTCATGATCATCTTCTAGGAGCAAGAAAAGTGCTTAGATATACCAAGCACACCATCAATCAAGGTCTACTTTAGTCTTATGTTGTTTATCTAAGTTTCAAAGGATATAGTGATGTTGAGTGGGCAATATGAATTTTTTCTAATTTTTTAAAATCACTTATTACCTATCACCTTCATGCCTTTTTGAGGTGATACCAAGCTCCAATTATGATTTTCATTGAGTTCCATTAGCTCTCTCTTTGGTTCCTCTTGCCATTCCTTGCAATCCTTAGCTTCTTCATAGCTAGTCGATTATTTGTCCTTGATTACCTGAGTCATGTATGCATAATTCTTTGCAATGAAAGTATCCTATGTTAACCATTGAACTTGATACATTAATTTTGAGGACCTTTTTTAATTTTATTTAGGTGTCATTGCCATCTTCTTTCTTTATTTTGCCATTCTTGGGGTTCAAATTTCATCTATCTCTTCATCTTCCAACATGATCCTATCTACATAGCTTTCTTCTTGAATCTCAATCTTCTCTTTGCCTTAGATTTTGCATTCTTCAGAGCTAGTGTCTCTTTCCCTATGCCTTCCACTCCATGGCAATGGTTTCCTTGTGTTGGATGAGTTGCATGAACCACTTAAATCCATCCATTCTTCAACTCTATCATCATTCTTCTTATTTGTCTCACTTATTTCTTCAACTTGCAATGAACTTGTGAAAGAATACCAAGGATTCAAATCATTAAAGACAACATCCCTATTTACCTTCAGCTTCTTGGTGATAGGGTTATAGCATTTATACCCCTTCTGTTCTATAGAATATCCTAGAAAGATACCTTTCACATACTAGGATGTGAAATGCAAGGTTTTCTTACATTCCATGATTCTTTAGGGCTTAAAGGATGTATAGATAGTATAGGAAATCTATTCATGATGTATGTGGTTGGATATGTAAACTCTCCCCAATAACAATGCAACATATTCATTGAGCATAGACATTGCTACCTCTACTATGTCTGTGCTTTCTCTCTATTACCCCATTCTATTGAGGGGTATACTTGCATGTAAATTTTTCTTCATGCAATTTACTTGAAAAATTTCATGGGAAAAGTACTTTCCACCTCCATTAGATCTCAAATTTTTGAAAAACATTTGAGAATCCTTCTCTATTTGTGCCTTCAATTACTTGAATTAAAGGGACATATCGCATTTGTTTCTAGTGCAATACAATGACACCTTTCTTGAAAATTCATTAATGAAGGTTAGAAAATACCTATTTCCAACAAGGGATGGCTCTCTTGTTGGACCTTAAACATTTGTATGAATATGTTGTACTCACATAGACACTCTTCTTGAAGTGTAGCCTTAATTATTTCCCTTATTGGCAAGCTACATAAATTTCATGAAACATTTTAGATGTAAAATTTGGTAAGCCTCTTACCAACATCCTCCTTTGCATGTAATTAGCTTTTGTAGGATGAAGTGACATTCTTTTATGCCATAGGTCTAGCTCTTCTATCCTCGTGTCTCCAATTATGTGACATACATTGAATGGTGTGGTTGATTTTTCCCCATTGTGAACATTCTCTCTTGTTTCTTCCTTTAGCTATGAGCTTGAAACATGCCTTTGGATACTAAAAAAACATCCTCTTTCATTGATCTAAGTTTCTAGACTTTCTCCACCATTTGCCTTATGGAAATCAAGTTTTTGGTAATAGTAGGGTCATATAATACATCCGATAAGCACTTTGACCTTTGACTCCATTCTAAATTGAAATCTCCCATACATTGAATGGTATGCTCTAATTTGTCATCAATTTCCATATGTCCTTGATGCTTTGAAACCTGCAAATTACTAAAATGATCCTTCTAACATGACATATGATTGCTACATTCATTGTCTACATAGCATACATCTTCATTAGCTTGAGTTGTATCTTCACCATACCTCATGGAAAGTAAATAATCATTCCCTTGGATTAATGGCATGACTACATAGTTACCTTGTCCTCTATATTTGATGTTGCTTTGATTCCCTAGTCTTTGATCTCTATGATAGCATTTATCTACAAAATGACCTAGTTTACTACATACAAAGCATCCATTTGAAGTGTGTTGTCTCTTCCACCAAATCCTCCACCTCTTCTTGTATTTATTGCTTCTCCATCCCTTTGACTTACATTTCCTTGAACTCCTTGGTTGATTTTATATCTTCCTCATCCTCTTGCAGCACCTTAGCTCTATCTTCTTCTTCCTCTACCTGCAAACAAAAAATACCCTTGGCTATCCTTGGCATGATTAATTACCACCAAGTTTCATACCTCTATCACCATGAGAGTGATTAGTTGATAGAAGCCAAGAATAGAGTCCCTTACATGCAGTGAAGTTGTGAAAGCTCTCCATTTTTTGTCATCCCTAAGTCCAGTCAGGTTGTGGGCCACAAGATCATCATCATCTAGGGCACAAATGATCAACCCTAGTGCATCTACAAGATCTTTAACCCTTTATGGGTAATCATTAATACCTTGAGAAGGGCCTTTCCTAAGATGATGCCTTAACCAACTGACATTACTTGACCTCTTCACAGAGTATTTCTTAACTATACATACAATGTTTTGGAAATTTCTTTGAACTTGTACAAGCACTAATCTGGAGACATATACCACTCAATGAAGAACTAATAAGCTTTAAAAGACGACAAAAGTGACTAGAAATGGAGGTAGAATGAAGGAGAAACAACATTTACAATAATAGTGGTGCTTAATCAAGGGGAAACCTTTGGCACACTTTTCCACAACTCCGATTCATAATACAACTCATTAGAGGATTTTTACATCACATATTAACCTCTTTAACCAATCAAAGACATATATGTCAAACAGTGAGGTACAATCACATGAATGGGTGACATATTTTTTCTCTAGTAAATTTCTTTCTATTAAAGAAATGTGTTGATGCCTCCAACTTGTGGAACTTATCCTCCTTTGATTGTGGATGATTTGGAATATGAAGCTTGGGGCATGTTCCCACAAGGTTGAGCTTGAAATAATTTCTAACTTACAACATGTCACATTACAAGTGTTTCTTGGATTTTTCATTTTCTGCTCATACTTGTTCAGATATACATGACCTAGAGATTAAAAGTGCATTTCGATATGGTGATTTGTATGAAGAAGTGTATGTATTTTAACACCATTTTTTTGTGCAAAAACGCTAGAAAAACAAAGTTTGAATGTTAAAGAAGGCATAGCTGGGTTAAATACTATGTGTTTATTATAATAAAATACATGCCTATGTATTTGCACATGGATTTCAAAATAGTCCAAGTCAAAGCATCTTGTACATAAAGCATGTAGATGATGTACTTCTTATCATTTATGTAGATGATATGTTGCTCACTAGCCTTAATGAGACACATATTTCAAATTTTCAAGATGATTTGCATGCCTCTTTTTAAATGTCTTATTTTGTGCATATGCATCCCTATTGTTGGGAATGATGGATGGACACTTCAAGATGATGAGTAGGTACTGCCAAATCCTGCTTTGTACCAGCCCTTTGATGCTTCAGAGTTGATAAGAGGACCCTTTTAGCTTTCCAATGACACCATAAAGTGGCCTATGTACTTTGGAAATGACGTATGAAAAGATAGAATCAAAACAGACAACTTTGAACTTCAAGCCTTCAAGAAAACCTTCTATTTTTGACAATACACCTACTGTATCTTTTGCTCAGTATGACCAGCAAAGTAGGAATTGGAAAAATTCCTTTTAGGGTATCTAGTTAACTTAGTAAGCTAACTATTCCAAGTGCAACTACTTAAAAAGATTAACTATGCTTAGAGAAATCAATTTAGCAAGTAAACCTTTACCCTCTATATTTTAGGACCGTTGCAAACTTCGACCAATGATCACTTTGACGAACTTTTCTCTAATAGAAATCCTTTAAATTTTTGACAACATGTAGAAAACTTTGAGCTGGTTCCAACAAGCTATAGATTTTTGAATTTGGTGAAGAAATGAGTGAGATATGATCTCCACAAGTTGACAGACTTTCAAGCACTATGACAGAGAACTAAGAAATGAACACTTTAGATATATGTATTAATGAACACTTTTGTACAATGCCATAGGCATGAATATCATTGCCTAATGGTGTAGACAGGTGTGGGCTAAAGTGTAGGCCTCACACACACTCAAAAAATGAGAATGAGAAGCTCGGAAAGTGACTCTTCTACCCGCGACTTTTTGAGTTGATCTTTTATAGAGGTTGAGTTCAAAGTTTGAATTTGAATTCAAACTTTGGCTCTCTATAATCATGCTCCTACATCCTAGGAGATATTCTCTCTAATTGATTGATGCTTTACAACTAATAAAATCCATGACTCCCTTGGGTAGGTGGTACAAAGATTCTAAGTCAAATATGACTTTTACAAAGAGTAAATGGGTAATTATCTTCTAGCATTGGTTCCCACGCTTCTCCATATGTGTATGGTCTTTAAGCCAAATGTGTAGGCTTGTGAATTGCACCAACAGCTCCCCCTCAAGCCAAACATTTTGGCTTGTTCTTCACTCTTCAGTCTTCATGTATATCCTGCAATCCAATCATTGATTTGAACTTGCAAAGTTTGGTTCCATCCAATGCTTTAGTTAACAAATATGCACACTGCATGTTGGTTGATACATATGTTAGTTGAATGTCCTTGCTTAATAACTTCTCTCTCACATAATCGTAATGGACCTCTATATGTTTGTTCCTTGCATGATAAATAGGATTAGCTGCAAGGTGAAGTGAGCTTGTATTATCTCCAAATATCAATGGTGAACTAGTATACAAACCCAATTCTGTATACAATAACTTGATCCATATGGATTCTTGGGTGGCATTTGCCAATCCTCTATACTCTGCCTCAACAAAAGATAAAGCAACAGTAGGTTGCTTCTCTGAAGACCATGATATTGGTTTATCACCTGCAAATGAAATGTATCTTGACGTGCTCCTTCTATCATCCTTGCATCCTGCCCAATCTGCACCTGAATAGATCTTAATGTCCAAGTTTGAAGTGTAAGGGAAATACAAACCATGATGTTGAGTGCCTTTGAGATACCTTAGAATTCTTTTGGCAGCTTCTAAGTGAGGTAACCTTGGTTTGTGCATGAACTGACTTAGCACACTAACTCCATATGCAATATCTATCCTTGTTAAGGTAGCATAGTTCAAGATTCCAACTATACTTTGGTAACTTGTAATATCATCAATTTCATCACCTTCATGGGCACTTAGTTTTAGGTTTACCTCCATTAGAGTGTTTGCAACTTTTGCATCCTGCAAATGAAACTTCTTCAACATATCCTGTATGTAATTTTTCTGAGTAATATAGATTCCAGAGTTAGTATAAACTAACTCAAGTCCAAGAAAATACTTTAGTAGACCAAGATCACTGATCTTGAACTCCTTCATCATCTAGTTCTTGATTTATCTGATTCCATTGACATCATTACCTGTAAGTATGATATCATCAACATATACACATAGCTATATTACCTCTGAATTGCTTCTCTTGATGAATAGAGAAGTGCCTGCCTTGCTCATGACAAAACCTTGGTCTTGAAGGTATGTAGTTAAGCTTTGATTCCATGCCCTAGGTTCCTGCTTCAATCCATAAAGAGCTTTATTCAATTTGCACACATATGTTACCTTGTTTGGATCCTCATAGCCAGGAGGTTGTGACATATATACCTCCTCTGAAATCCATCCATTCAAAAAATCATTTTTTACATCTAGCTGATACATGTTCCAATTTTTAGATGCAACCACACTTACCAACACCCTGAGGGTTGGCATCTTGGCTACAGGTGCGAATGTTTCTTCATAGTCAATGCCTTGGGTTTGTGCAAAACCCTTGGCCACCAATCTGGCTTTGTACCTTTTTATTGACCCATCAAAATTCCTTTTGAGTTTATAGATCCATCTAGATCCAATTACCTTCATGGACTCTTTCTTTGGTACAAGTTCCCATGTGTCACTTTCTTTGTGTGCTTCAATCTCCTCATCCATAGCTTCTTTCCATTCTATCTTGGTTTTTGCTTCTTCATATGATCCTTGTTCTTCAATTGACAAGTCCTTGGCAAGATAAACAGAGTGTTTATTAACAAGAGAAGTGGCATACCCATATCTGATAGGTTTTTTGCTCTCCCTTTGTGATCTTTTGATTGATTGATTTGAAGATTCAGGTATGTCTTCAAGTTTCTTCATCTTGAGTTTGCCTTTGGACTTCCATGCCTTGAATTCTTCAAGATTGATAATGTCTTCATCATCTGAACTGATATCTCCATTTTGAGTAGGTTCCTCCTTAGCAAGACTTGGAAATTCCTCCTCCAAGTCATAGGGTATTTAATTTTCCTGCATTCATTCTCATACCAAGAATCATTTTCATCAAAGACAACATCTCTACTAACCATGAATCCCTTATTTGAAGGATTATAGAACCTGTACCCTTTTTGATTCAGATCATATCCGATAAAGATACACTTCTCAACCTTAGGGTCTAGCTTACCTCTTATCTGAGAAGGAATGTGTACATATGCTACAAATCCAAATATCTTGCAGTTATCAAGTGAGGGTCTCTTACCATGCCATGCTTCATAAGGGGTCATCCCATCAAGAGACTTAGATGGTAACCTATTTATGAGGTAAGTGGCAGTAGATACACTCTCTGACCATAGGTATTTAGGTAATTTCTTTTCATTTAACATTGACCTAGCTATTTCAACAATCAACCTATTTCTTCTCTCAGCCACCCCATTCTATTAAGGAGTATACCTTGTGGTGATTTCTCTCTTGATTCCTCTGTCCTGCAAGAATGCTTCAAACTCGTTTGAGAAGTACTCACCTCCTCCATCTGACCTTAGCCTCTTTAGATTCTTCCCTGTCTGATTCTCAACAAGTGCAATATACTTTTTAAAACGGTTGAACACTTCATCTTTGTGCTTCATAAAGTACAATACAATCCACCTGCTATAATCATCAATAAAAGATACATAGTACCTTGATCCTGATATTGAGGGGTCTCTGCTTGTCCCCATACATCTATATGGACAAGTTCTAGGTAGTCCTCATGCATGTAGCCTTTCCTTGAGAAGGGTAACGTGTGAGACTTTCCAAACTAACAAGCACCACATTTATATATCATGTGTTGTTTGGAAACATTTGGTATTTCAATTACACATTGATCCCTGCATATTTGCTTCAAGGTTCTTTCTCCTACATGCCCTAATCTTTTATGCCAAATCTCAAGCTCTAAAAGTGTTTGATCTTTATAATTTTAGAGTGCAATATTCTTTGTATCTTCTAGCTCAAAAGTAAAAAGTCTACCTGTCTTTTCCCCTTTAGCAATTCTTTTGAACCCCTGCTTGGGATCTTCCACAAATGCTCCAAATCAGTTGAATCTAACCTGCAAACCTTTTTCCACAATCTGTCCAACACTCATCAAATTTTTTGTAATGGTTGGTACATATAGTACCCTACTCAATAAGTTTTGATTTCCATCACAAGTCTTAACATTTCCAACTTTAACTACTGAGTGCTTGGTGTCATCACCTATTTGTACTTGATGCTTACCTCTTGGTTCTTCAAGGTCAGAGAGTAGAGCTACATTGCGAGCCACATGATTTGAACATCTTGAGTCAATGTAGAAGAGATGATCATCATTTGTACCTGGTTTTGAAGTCATGTTCATAATCAGAAGAGAATCATCTTGCTCTTCTGTATAGTTGTTGTAATCCTTTTTGGATTTGAATCCTCCTTGATAGTTTCCTTTGTAGTTGTTTTTGTAGTTGTTATTGTAGTTGTTGTTGTATCCTTGATGATGGTTGAATATGCCTCTTGATTGTGAGTATCCAGCTCTTTGATATCCTCTTCCTCTCTGATTCTTGTAGTTCCTGAAACACTCATCTGTAATATGATTTGATAAACCACAAATGTTGCATGATGAGGAGTTATAGGATCTCCCCTTACCTTGCTTACCTCCTCTGCCCCTTCCTCTTGATGATCTACCTCTCCTTGCATAGTTGGCTTGGGAGGTAGTGCCTTCATCCTCTATCTTCTTGTTCTTGCTGAGTGAACAATTGCCCCATGAGAGGTAAGATCTCGAATTTGCATGTCCATGTATAGGTCCATGGTAGTGGTGAAGTTTTCCCATTTGTCATCAGCTTTAATCCCATTGATCACTTACCTTACTATCTGCTCTTCTTCAATCTCTTCTCCTATGCTTGCTAAATGATCTTCTACATCTTTAATCTTAGTCACAAACTTTGAAATAGCCTGCTTAGGTTGCTTCCTTAGTGTGGTGAATTCAATCCACAATTGGTTTTTTCTGGGCCTTGTGTTGGAAGAGAAGTAGGATGACAAGGTTTCTAAAGTCTCTTGGGATGTCTTACAGTTTCTAATATGTGGCAAAAGAAAGTCAGAAATGGAGTTGAGTAAGTAAGACCTTGCTAATGCATCCTTGGCACACCATGTGTTGAGCTTTTCATGTTCTTCCTTTGTTGGTAGTCCTCTGGTTTTGAATGAGGGTGATTCCTCATCTCTTGAGATGTATCCATAAAGACTCCTTCCTTGTAGGTATGCCTTCATCCTTAGAGACCATGCCTGATAATTGTTCCTATACAATTTATCAATAAATGAAGGAAAACCATCTCCCATTTTACCTTGACTTTGCTCTGATACCACTATTGGGAATGATGGATGGACACTTCAAGATGATGAGTAGGTACTACCAAATCCTGCTTTGTACCAGCCCTTTGATGCTTCAAAGTTGATGAGTGGACCCTTTTAGCTTTCCAATGACACCATAAAGTGGCCTATGTACTTTGGAAATGATGTATGAAAGGATAGGATCAAAAAAGACAATTTTGAACTTCAAGCCTTCAAGAAAACCTTCTAGTCTTGACAATACACCTACTGTATCTTTTGCTTAGTATGACCAGCACAGTAGGAATTGGGAAAATTCCTTTTAGGGGTGTCTAATTAGCTTAGCAAGCTAACTATTCCAAGTGGAATTACTTAAATAGAGTAACTATGCTCAGAGAAATCAATTTAGCAAGTAAACCTTTACCCCCGATATTTTAGGACTATTGTAGACTTGGACCAGTGATCACTTTGACAAATTTTTCTCTAAAATGGCTGAATAGAAATCCTTTAAATTTTGATAGCATGTAGAAAACATTGAGCTGGTTCCAACAAGCTATAGATGTTTGAATTTGGTGAAGAAATTAGTGAGATATGATCTCCACAAGTTGACAGACTTTCAGGCACCATGAAAGAGAACTCAAAAATGAACAATGTAGATATATGTATTAATGAACACTGTTGTACAATGCCATAGGCATGATATCATTGCCTAATGGTGTAGAAAGGTGTGGGCTAGAGTGTAGGCCTCACACACACTCAGAAAATGATAATGAGAAGCTCAGAAAGTGACTCTTCTACACGCAACTTTTTGAGTTGACCTTTTATAGAGGTTAAGTTCAAAGTTTGAATTTGAATTCAAACTTTGGCTCTCTATAATCATGCTCCTACATCCTAGGAGATATTCTCTCTAATTGATTGATGCTTTATAGCTAATAAAATCCACGACTCCCTTGGGTAGGCGGTTACAAAGATTCTAAGTCAAATATGACTTTTACAAAGAGTAAATGGGTAATTATCTTCTAGCATTGGTTCCCATTCTTCTCCATATGTTTATGGTCTTCAAGCCAAATGTGTAGGCTTGTGAATTGCACCATCACCTATTTGGCATTAGTTTATTGAAGATGATAATCGCATCACCTTATTTCAAACTAAATACATTCAAACTTTATTGAAACATCTTAGCCTTGAGGATTATAAACCTATTGTGGCTCCCATGGAAATAGGTTTAGGATTGAGTTTTCATGATGTTAGAGATGCATTTGTTCTTGTTCTCTACCAACAAGGTATTGGATCTATCATTTATGTATGCATCAATTGGCATGATATTTAGTTTGTCATATCTCAGATGAGTAGATTTATAGATAGCCCAAGAGTTAAGCATTGGCAAGTAGTTCAATGTATCTTTCACTAGTTATCTAGTACCTATAAGTGGCTTGTTTTATCCCAAGGGTGAATTAATACTACTAGACTTACATGCTTTTTATGACTCCAATTGTTTTCACTCTTACGGAATTCATGTGTCCAAAAGTTGCCTTTGCTTCATGTTTGTAGCTCATGCATATATGGTTGAGCAAGAAGAAACCTATTTTTGGAAACTTTTACTTGTGAGACTAAGTAATGGGAAATTTCAACAGCTATTCTTGAGTGTGTAGATGGAACACCTTTTGGATGACGGGTGTTGCTTTGATTTTTGCGAACACCATATTTATTAACAATTGGACCACACTGGCACTTAGTAGGAACCTAGCATTTTGCATTCTCATACTCAACACATTGAGATGCACTATAGTAATATCAACGAACAAATTTCTATTGATATATTTAGGTAGTGATGTGTGTGAACACTCTAGGACCGCCGGGGTACTTTTCCCCCGGGCTTGTATATACGCCTATTGCCCTAATGGGCTACTTATCTTTGTACATTCTCTAGTAATACATTCATGGTGTAAAGGATGTACCAATTTTTTTCCATCTCAAAATCCTCCTCAATTTATTCTTATCCCATTTTTTACCCAAAATAAATGTAAAAATATCTATTTTTGGCATGAATTCCTAATTTTAACAGAAATCGAGCAAACATTGTAAACATTTAGTTCTTGAACTTCATGGGCATGAATAGAGTGAAAAAAACCTTTTACCTATGCTTTTGACATCATTTCCACCTCCAAATGGCTTTGAGATATGATTTTAAGGGTTATACCAGATATGAGTGAGGAAAAGGGTCTTAAAAGGTCTATATAAGTGAAAGAGCTCTCATTTGTAGGTGTTACTTGCTTGGAGTAAGTTTAGAGAGATAAAAACTCTAGTGAGCTTTTTTACTAGTCGACTACAAAAACAAATAATTACTCTTTTGAGTATAGGATGGAGCTATATGAGAAACGTTTTTGCCAAGAGCCTTGTAGTTCCAGGTTCAAGCCCTGACTTACATACTTAAAGGAAGACTCACATGGCAAGATATAAGAATCAATACAAAAACAACATAGGCTCAAATGGAAGTGGATTCAAAACCATTCAATGACATCAAGGAAGAATATAATGAATACTATGTGGGTCCCGAGAAAGTATACCTTGGTTGTTGTCTTCATAAGGTGTTTGATTCTTGGCACATTTGTACAATTCTATGGATCCCCATAAGTTTGTTTGAACCATAATTAGAACTAGTTGTTGTTTTTGGTGTACAAAGTCAAAATAGTTGAAATACATTTGATCAAGAATTTTCATCCTGCTCACTACCATAGCATGTTGAGAAGCTATTTACATGAACAAAAAACATGATTTATTGTGTTTTATAATTTTTCTTTAACCTTTGAATTATATTTAATATGTGTGTTAAAGGATTTTCTCAAATTCTCTTTGTAGAAGGTGTGTGATTTTTTGGAAAATTGTCAAAAAAGGACACTTAAGTGTCCTGTTTTGGTACCAAACTAGTGTTAAATGAACTTACACGGAATTTCTTAAAGGATTTGACAACTTTAATCCCAATTAAGCACAACTAATTGAAATCCTTACACGGCCCTTTTTGGGCCGTTTTTTGCCCTAATGCCATGGCTGCCCCATGCGCTAGAAGAAACACCACCTCTATTGAGGTCCAAGCACAAGGCTTGTGTTGAATACTAGGTGAAGGATGCATCAACAATGATACAAGTTACCAAATAGAAAATGTGTGACATAACAAACCAAAGCTTACATATACGAGGCTAAATAATTTATTGAAATCCACCAAAATTTTCACGTCTTTGGACACAACCAAGAATCTTTTGTTTTTTTTTTTAATATAAAGGAAGTTCGGCAATAGCCTACTCTCCCGGACTTGAATTAAATAAAGAAAAGTACAAGAGAAGGGGACTAGTGCCCACGGGACCCCCCAAATCCTACAAAGCAGGGGAAGCTTTTACAGAGCTTAGATGACATTACAAAGAAGGTTAATTACCCTCTCATCACCCTCATGAGGGGCCCACTTGGGTTTAAGCTTGTTATCGATAAAAAGGAGTACTTGATGATGCCTAAAGGGGGGGGATTTTTTACAGTTTACAATCCTTTTGCCAAGGAGGAACAGCGATTTCTCAATTGACCACTCCTTGGGGGAGTCACCGAAGTTGAAAGCACATCTTTCCCGCCAGATTTTCCATAGGACCTCCCCTCTGATGGCGTTCCAGAGAGTCGCGGAGCAGCCGATCGCTTCCCCTAGCAGGGCTTGCTGCCAACTGAGACGTTTTTGAAGTCTAATTCTCTTTCCAACCACCTGCCAGAGTCTGTTGGAGTTGGGGCAGGTAAAGAAGATGTGTGAAATATCTTCGATAGACCGGTGGCAGCGTTTGCACCAGGGAGGGATCCCACAAATTTTGCTAGCCTTAAGGTTGGTCCAGATTCCATGATGAAGAATTTGCCATAAGAGGACAAACTTTTTGATTTCTATGAGGGGGTGCCAGATAGCCATGAACTTCATGTCCCACCGAAGCCGCGTCCATGACAGGCACCACTTTTTGTTGAGGTTAACCTGATAGTCGATTGTTTCTTTGATGTTCGGGATTTTTGATAGGCTATTCCCATTGTGCCATTTGAGACCAAGCGAGCTCCACATGTCGTGTCCCATGAGAAGGCGAACTTTGTGTCGGTCCCAGGCGAGACATCTGCTTTGCAAAGTGTTCCATTCTTCATGCGAAATGTTGATGCTAGGGTCAATATCCTCAAAGTTGATCCAGCGGTTGGTGTCTTGTTTCCAGAGATGTTTCCATTTTTTGAAGCCTTTGTTCCATAGCTTCTTGGCATTTTGAATGTTCCAAGATTCCACACTCCGGATGCCATGGATCGGAAACCAGATAGAGTCGTTTTGTTTGATACCGGCAGCCCACTTCCAGTCTTCACTTATTCCAAGAATCTTTTGTTGTGTGGGCATGAACCAAATTCTATAGATACAATCATGAAAAGTTTGTGGACACATACTCAAAATTCTTTGATATAATCTTTGATATCATAAAATGATAAGGATCATTTGAAAATATTTCATCATTTCCATCATGGATGCCATCTTCTTTTTGTCAAATGAAATATATATGCCAATTATTTTCATTCTTATCACAATCACCATTGCGGATCACATATTATTTGACGAGATTAAGAATGAAACATGGCACGGAAGCATTTTTTGGAAGGTTTAATACTTAGAATAGCATTTAAATAATTATTATTTTTCATCATAATTTTTTATTCCACCTTTGGAGCCATGTTCTTTTTGTGAACATAGAAATATATGCTTTGCCAATTCAGCATGAAAGTCAACACCAAATGCAATGGCTACTAGTTCAAAGCGGAGGCCTTCTAACTTTGAATAAAAATATGCATTCAATAAGTATGAAGGTTATCCATTGATAACTTGCCAATTCTTTGCAATCTCACTTACACACAAGTTATAGTGAGCCATTCTTTAAAAGGTGTGATAAATGACAGTGCTCTAGAGAAGACAAGTTTTGAGTCCATGTTTATCACTTATGTAAGTGTTCAACCTTCTCCAACGATCCCTAGACACTTGCTTTACACTACCAAAGTCCATGAATAGCTTTCCATTTCCTAAAACATATCCAATTTGTCAAAATGCTTGAATTGTGTTATTTTTTCAGTTATGCTAAAAGTTGAGTTTTCAAAAATCCCTATTTTCTTCTTCATTTAATAACCCATGTGAAGTTGTAAAATGTCAAAGATTATATTTTTCTCTAAAAGTACATGATGTGGGCTACCAAATCCAAGTGAGTATGCCATCAAAGCCTCAAGGGTGTCATCAAGAAAAATAAAGCAATTCGGTGTAAAAGTAGGACACTTAAGTGTCCTAGGACACTCAAGTGTCCTAGTAAAGAACTAGTGTTAAAACGTATCTTATGCAAATTTTGAAGAGAGAGAAACTCGTATCATATAATCATGAAAAGTTTGTGTGATATCTTATGCCTCGAAGTTTGTGCTCACCGGGCGCTGACCTAAATTCAAATTTTCCTCTTGTTCATAGACCTATATAATGTGTGCTGATGACATTTTGCACTTTTTTCTCTACTTTTCATAGTAGGCCTGTTTCTCCCTTTCACGTCATTTTAGACACTTGCCGGTCATTTTTCATAACAGACCATGGAGAACGTTAACCCAAATACTGTCGCTGAACTTTCAAACAATCGAAATCATTTTGAAAAGTTCCATATCAACATTGCAGTTAGTCAGGAGTATGTGACGACAAGAAAAGTATTCCAAAAGGCTCTTCATCCTCCTGAAGTGGATGGATTGCGAAAGGAAGGCAAGAAACATATCGACATATGGACAGATGGATTTGTTTATCCAATTGATCCACAAACTGGAAGATACCCCCCTTTTCATAATCTTCATGATCTGATTAGATTTGTGGGAGATGGTGAGGATGGTTTATGAGGCTATTGTTCAAGGCTCTGGGATATTTCAAGGAATTATGTACAATACATAAACTGTTTACAAAACACACTACACCAGAAGAATTTACATATGAGGGAGCTAGAAAACAAATTATCCACTTTATCTTCTCAGTTAGAGTCTTTTAAAAAAATGAAAGAAACTCCTATAGGTTTGAGAATGCTGTCAAACGAGTAAAACCTTTTTTAGATTTGACTGAAAAATCTAGCCAGAAAAAGAAAAGAATGAAAATTGTTAAAGATCATGTGACAAATGTGCTAGGTTTCAATATGTCGAGCAGTTTTGAGCGCGTACATTTCTGTAATGAAATTTTGAGTCAAAATGATGTTTTAAGACTATTGAAACTGAATGAAACTACATGCTTGAAACGCTTTGTTTTTCAAAAACTCATGACAGAAATGAATCTTTTACTAGAACCATCTCAAATTCTGAATATTTGTCATAGTGTCGGAGTGAGTAGGAAAGGTTATAGAGCAATTTCAAAAGTTTGGTGTGAATTTTTAAAATTTAACAAAGTTAGAAGTTTTGGATGGCCTAGACCCCATCATGTAGGAAAGTTTCGACTCTGCTTGAATAAGAAGATCACATCAGTATTTGGTGAGTATAAACATATTCACGGTAACATGCCTTACGAAGTAGGAAAAAAAAAGTTACATTTCACTTACATTGCATTTAACAACATATGGATAGATGTTATAAAACTTCAAACATACATGGTTCAGTTCTATAATATAAAAGAGCACGAATGTTCTGGTCTATTGAAATTTGTAATCAAACTTGATGAAGTTGAGCTTAAAAAACATCAAAAGATGGAGAGAATAAGCATTGCACTGATGAACAAAGCTTTGGACTATAGCCTTGGGAAATTGTATACTCCATCTCTCAAAGTACAATCAGAAATGGAGTTATGGTGGGTTGGTTGTGCTCAAGTTCCATCTGAGATCCATAAAACACTTAAATGGTTATTCTCACAGACAAACATTCGTAATGTTATCCAAAGGCATCATGCAGGAGAATTGTTGAATGTCAAAGACTACGGGAACTTTCAAGTTGAGTGGCATTTTAGTGGAGACCTAAAGACACTCAAATGCATGTTTGGTATAAGTGGGGGAGCAAATTCTAAGTACCCTTGCTTGTACTGCATGCAAAGCCTAGGCACAAATGGATGGATTGCTAGAGCTGAGGCTGAAGAGGCTCCTTCTAGACAAAATGTTATTCTTCATAACTACTCATGTTCTTCAATGATTTGGGATCCCATACTTCCAATAGCATTGACAAATGTACACATATGTACACTACATGCAGAGTTAAGAATCATTGACAAGTTGGTCCGTCTTCACTTGGATTATGCATATTCTATCAAGCCTACAACTCTTGCAGATGAATGCATAAAAAAATGTGAATGTCTTCTTTCAGAAATGGGATTTCATGGTGGTGATGTTCATCTAAGAAAAGATCCAAAGCTTTCACAAAATACAGGTGATGTACTACAGAATGTCTCAATGGGAGGTGCAAAAGCAAGGAGATTCTTCAGCAACCATGATGGCAAACAACTTAATGCCATGTGGAATTGTTGGAAGAAATTTTGTGAGGTCATGACTAATGTAAAAAGCAAACCAGAAATAGCAAAAAAGAGAATGGAGGTGTGGGTCAAACTAGATAATCTTTTAAAGATCATGAGGCAGCAGGTAACATCAAAAAGTGATGTGACAAATTTCAGAAAGGCGACCACAGAGCTTATAGAAACCATCATAGAGGCATGGGGTGCCAAAGACATAACATACTACTTGGTGAGCTCCAAAGATATTTTATTCAATTTATTTATTTTTAATTGAAATAAAGATCTAATGAGATTCTTCTACTCTTCTAGCATATTCTTCTTGTGCATGGTGCATTCTTTGCAGAAAAACAACCACTTGCCATGTGGAACACCCAAGGCATGGAAAAATCTCATTATCAAGCAAGGACAAGCTTCTTTATGTGTACAAGGAAAGGAGGAGGAGTAACAAAGAGCAATGAAGGCCTATTCACGAAAAATGGGACTTATTCATGATTTTGGGACAATTCTATATTTTCCAATTCTATGTTTTTTGAATGATTCATGTTATTTAAATATCTTAAAAATAGCTCGACATTGATATTCAAGAATCTCCAGGTAGTTTCTTCTCTTGTTGATAACAAAATCTTCAAATCTTAGCTCAGGCCAAATATTGCAAATTGGAAGGGGCTTGGGCTTAAGTTGCTCCTAATTTTGTAACTAGGTTTAAACTCTGAGCCTCTTCCTAAGTGGATAAAAATACTCATAATGTCAATATACATATTACAATTTATAATTGTTTAAGGGATCAATATTAGAGTTTTAACCTCATATAGTCTCATTATTCTAGTCCTTAAAAGAAATAAAGCTTTGAGTATATGTAAGAGGCTCTTTGAACTCTCAAATTAATTATAAACCATATTAGTCACACTAAGATTAAAACTTCTATATAAGAAGCAAAATATGAATTCGAAGCCTCAAGATTGAGCATATTAATGAGATAGGTGACAAAACTCAACATTGAGCAATTTATTATCACTTTACACTAGTTCATCAATGGAAATTCCAAGAAAAAGAAGATTGATCTTAATATTACAAAAATGCAAATTGATTATCTTAGTTTTATAAACATATTGAAAATTAGATTAAAAGATAAAACAAATGAAATCTTTTAAAAGTAACAAGTACTTTTAAAATTATATTAAATATTGATATTATATATACGTATATACATACACACACACACATATAAATGTATATATATAATATATATATATATATATATATATATATATATATATATATATATATATATATATATATATATATATATATATATATATATATATATATATATATATGTGTGTGTGTGTGTGTGTGTGTGTGTGTGTGTGTGTGTGTATATATATATGTGTGTGTGTGCGTGCACTGTGTATGTGTGTGTCCATGTGTAACCATGTGTGTGTATATATGTACATAACCATATCAATTATTTAATTAAATATTTTTAAATTATAAAGATATACCTCTTTCCAGAGAACTCAAAATATTTAATATTAAATATTGATATATTTATACATAAAGAAATTTCAACTTATATATATAGTGTGTGTGTGTGTGTGTTTTCAAATTATAAAGATATACCTCTTTCCAGAGAACTCAAAATATTTAATATTAAATATTGATATATTTATACATAAAGAAATTTCAACTTATATATATATATATATATATATATATATATATATATATATATATATATATATATATATATATATATATATATATATATATATATATATATATATATATATATATATATATATATATATATATAGCTAATACCGATAGGCTACAGCTATTACCATGAAGTCAAGAAGGGTGTGTGTGTGTGTGTGTGTGTGTTTACATCCAATCATTTGAATCAATATCTTCAAAATATAAAAACAAAATGACTTCAAGAAAACTCAAAATCTATGAATAACATTGGTGCTAATGGAGAGCCATCTAGTCAACATTATTTCCTTCACAAAAAGTTAGCAAAGCCATCTAGTTGACATTAATTCCTGCAACATAAAAAGTTAGCAAAGCAAAAGAAACCACAAGCTTGGGATGATTTACAAAAGAAAACACATAGGCTATTATAATTGAGTTACAAATTACAATAATCTTCATTAGAGGTATTACAATTGAATTATAGATTACAATCATTGTCATTAGAGAAGTAGCTCAAATGTTCGAATACTTCATTTTCTTTCCCTTGGCTTTGTTTTACCTTCGATATCACTGTTGTTGGAATTATATATATATATATATATATATATATATATATATATATATATATATATATATATATATATATATATATATATATATATATATATATATATATATATATATATATATATATATATATATATATAACCTTTTAGAAGAAAAGGGGGGATTAACCCACACACACACACACACACACACACACACACACATATATATATATATATATATATATATATATATATATATATATATATATATATATATATATATATATATATATATATATATATATATATATATATATATATATATATATATGTGTGTGTGTGTGTGTGTGTGTGTGTGTGTGTGTGTGTGTGTGTGTTTACATCCAATCATTTGAATCAATATCTTCAAAATATAAAAACAAAATGACTTCAAGAAAACTCAAAATCTATAAATAACATAGAATATTATTAAATGATGAGAAAATATAATTGATTATATAACTATCCATTCAAAGCAAATTATCTCAAAAACATATGGTGTTTAGAAACACCTAATTAAATTTAATGTATGGCTAAATATCCACATAATTGAATGATCTCGACATTGTATGGTGTTTAGAAACACCGAAATAAATTAAATACATAATAATAATCCCTCTAATTGAATGTAGTCAATACTATCCCTTTGTAGTGAACAACATTGGTGCTAATGGAGAGCCATCTAGTCAACATTATTTCCTTCACAAAAAGTTAGCAAAGCCATCTAGTTGACATTAATTCCTGCAACATAAAAAGTTAGCAAAGCAAAAGAAACCACAAGCTTGGGATGATTTACAAAGCTTGGGAAGAAACCACAAACCATAAGGAATCCAAGTTGCACCATATCAAATATCCCATTAGCAACTAACAAAGACAAATATGCAAAGACATAGCGATTCTTATTTTCTGAACCACAATTATCAAGTTGCAAAAATAATGTTCTAGGTAATTCCTTGAATGGATTAATTTGATTTTCGCATGTAATATTACATTGTGTTACATTGTCATATAAAATTTGCTCCTTTAATACGTCCATATGATGATAAAGTGCATCAGGCCACAACAAAGAATCAAATAGACTCTTTGTGTAATTCACACCAGAACTCTTCAATCCCAAATCTCCATACAACTGACTGTCTTTTTTTCTAAGTTTCTTAAACACATTGAAATAGATGCAATTGTGAAATTTGGATCACCGGGCCATAATCCTAAAGCAAAATGACCATAAGCACATTGTCCATGTCCATGAGTAAGCATTCCTGTTAAAGATATTGGTAATCTCTCAATGCCATTAAGAGATTTTGGAACTGGTCTAATCTGTGGTATAGCTGTTTTACTTTGATCCATTTTATCATGAATAATGCATAAATATTTATCTGGAAATAGTTCTGAGGAAACTCTCCAAGCATAATATAGATTTCTACAACTCATTTGACGTAGCATATGAGATCTTCTTTGTGCTAAATATCTTGCATGTTCTTCATGGTTTTTAGTAGATTGTAACTTTGCTTTTATTCCTGTACAAAAGTCACATTTGGAGAACGTACTTGACGTTGATAAAGAAACTGTTCTAAATTCTGTATTCCACATTCTTGAAAATGTTAGTTGAGATAATTTATTATATCCCAAACTCTCTAATGTCATATTCACCTCTCGAAGAATATCCACTTGTTTATAATGTGATGGAAGCACTCTTTGTGTTTCACGAGAACCATCAGTACATGTTCTCAACTTGTGTGGCATTTGATCTGCATTATTATCAATGAAATCATGTATCAAAGCTTTTGCTATTTCTACATGTTTGATACTTTTTCTAAGTATTCCATTATTCCCATGAATGGATACCTTTTGACCAAGTAGAAACTTTTCTCGTAGCCTATAAAATGAGCTCTTTCCAATACCATGAATTAAATACCATGCCTTGATACATACTTCTTTTGCATCAAACATGAAATTAAAACTCAAGCGCTAACTTGAGTTCACAAAGTTACCTTTGTATACCATACTCATGCAATCGAATACATATTTGCATCTATCTGAATAGCATTGTCCCCAAAAGTTTAATCTTGCATCCAGTATTTTAGCCCTACTAGCTGCTTGACAACATCTCTATTCACAACAATCATGCATTGAAACCATCTGAATTCTCTCAAATGAGCATCTCTTATTAGGAGCCAATGTAGTACTTTTTCTAACCTTGTAGATGTAACTTCTTTTTTTTTGGTTCACTTCAAAATATCCACTGTTACTATTTTCCATATGAAAATCCTCTTGTTGATCTGATTCCATTCGAAGAGGAGAAACAACTTGTATATCATTAAAACAATGTTGAATATCAATTGCATGAGAATAATTCTTATCAACATCTACATCCTCAATACCATTGCAATTATCATCATCGATGTTGTATGATGACGTAAAGCAAAAATTTGGATTCTCTCCAACTTCAAGATCCACATCCTCAATACCATATCTTCAATGTCATACAGTGAGTTAAAGCCTAATTTTTGTATCATAGACTCACCATCTTCTATAATGATTTGGAGTATAGGCCAACTGACCAATTTCAAAGTTGAATCCAAAGTTGATGCATCCACAGTTTCATCCATAATAACACCTAGGCAACTTTCTCCCAACTCTTTGCAATTTATAGCATCCCATGGATTTACCAATAAAACAATAGCAGTTGCAAATCTTTCATGCTTTTCATGATCCAACAAGATGACTCTCTTTCCTTTCCACTTTTCTCTTTCTTCAAGTTGACTAGATATAGTTTGCTTTGTTGCCATCTTGATTTTGCCTGTAAAGAATAAATGAGAAATTAACAATGCTATTCAATTGATCATTCTTTCAATAATTATTGTAAAAATAATCAATTGAATTAAAACTAGATACAAACATCATTTCCACAAAAAATAATCCATATTTGCATATACAGACATTCACTAATTGGACTTAACTTTGAGTCTAGTCAAAAATCAAGGAAACTACAAGAATAAAAATCTCTAACTTCATTTTGATGCTAGCATGTTAAGAGGCAATCAAACCATCCCTGAAATGATATTATGTATGTCTTTGTATGTGTGTATTTTAGTTGTACAATACTATCATGTTTGGCTCACTTAATTTTGCGCTTCTTCTATTCTAAATTGAATAGAGGCTCAAACTTAAGTTCGAGCCTTTCAAACTACACATTGAATGGAGCTTCAAACTTGAGTTTGAGCCAATCAAGAAAACTACAAGAATTAAAAACTCTAACTTCATTTTGATGCTAGCATGTTAAGAGGCACTCAAACCATCCCTGAAATGATATTATGTATGTCTTTGTATGTGTGTATTTTAGGTGTACAATACTATCATGTTTGGCTCACTTAATTTTGAGCTTCTTCTATTCTAAATTGAATAGAGGCTCAAACTTAAGTTCGAGCCTTACAAACTGCACATTGAATGGAGCTTTAAACTTGAGTTTGAGCCAATCAAGAAAACTACAAGAATAAAAAACTCTAACTTCATTTTGATGCTAGCATGTTAAGAGGCACTCAAACCAGCCCTGAAATGATATTATGTATGTCTTTGTATGTGTGTATTTTAGTTATACAATACTATCATGTTTGGCTCACTTAATTTTGAGCTTCTTCTATTCTAAATTGAATAGAGGCTCAAACAAACCATCCCTGAAATGATATTATGTATGTCTTTGTATGTGTGTATTTTAGTTGTATAATACTATCATGTTTGGCTCACTTAATTTTGAGCTTCTTCTATTCTAAATTGAATAGAGGCTCAAACTTAAGTTCGAGCCTTTGAAACTGCACATTGAATGGAGCTTCAAACTTGAGTTTGAGCCAATCAAGAAAACTACAAGAATAAAAAACTCTAACTTCATGTTGATGCTAGCATGTTAAGAGGCACTCAAACCATCCCTGAAATGATATTATGTATGTCTTTGTATGTGTGTATTTTAGTTGTACAATACTATCATGTTTGGCTCACTTAATTTCGAGCCTCATTTGTAACTAAACAAATTGAGACTTGACATGATTCAAAGCAGTCCGAGCCTCATATTATGTGACACAACATAAAATTCGTGGGCCGACTCTACGTTCAACAGACATTCAATTTTAAACTCCAACTTGAATCGACATCCAAACCTAAGCTTCACCTTCAGTTAGTTCTTTTGGATGTAAGAGAGTATTCAACGTAATAGTAGGCTCAAACTTAAGTTCGAGCGTCTTTTATTAAAATTTCAAAATAGATTCAAGTTAAAAATATTATCCTGTTTGCTGAAAAAGCTTAGAGGCTCGAACTTAAGTTCGAGCCTCATTTGTAACTAAACAAATTGAGACTTGACATGATTCAAAGCAGTCCGAGTCTCATTTATGTGACACAACATAAAATTCATGGGCTCGAACTTAAGTTCGAGTCTCATATCACGTGAAGACTCAAACTTGATATGATTCTAAAGGTGCGAATTTAAGTTCGAGCCTCTTAGCTCTTTTGGATTCATGAGTTAAGAGGCTCGAACTTAACTTCTAACAACTTTTGGAAAAGCTGAAAAAGTCTGAGCTTCATAACTCAGCTCATATGATTCAGAGGCTTAGCTTTTGTAGATGCAAGAAGATATTGAGTTAAAAACATTAGTGTTTTTACCAGAAAACTTGAGAGGCTCGAACTTAAGTTGAAGCCTGTTTTTGCCGGAAAACTTGAGAGGCTCGAACTTAAGTTGGAGCCTCATATCATATGAGCCAACAATCCTAAACTTGATATGACTCATGGGCTCAAACTTGAGTTCGAATCTATAAGTCCTTTTGGATCCAAGAGAGTGTTGAACTTAACATGCTCGAACTTAAGTTTTAGCCTTTCTCAATCTTAGTTGAATAAAGACTGGAACTTAAGTTCAGCCTCTTCGATTCCAAGGTCAATAGAATCTTAAACTCCAACTTGAATCAATATCCAAACTTAAGTTCACCTTCACTGACTTGAAGTTGAATAGAGGTTTCCATCTCACTCTTAGTTGAATAAAGACTGGAACTTAAGTTTAGCCTCTTTGATTCCAAGGTCAATAGAATCTTAAACTCCAACTTGAATCAATATCCAAACTTAAGTTCACCTTCACTGACTTGAAGTTGAATAGAGGTTTCCACTATAAATTTGAACTTATCGTGACAAAGTTAAATAGAGGCTCAAACTTAAGTGTGACTCCAAATTGTATATGAGAGGCTCGAACTTAAGTTTGAGCGTCATATCATGTGACCAAACAATCTCGAACTTGATATGATTCAGAGGCTCCAAATTGAATACAGGCTCAAACTCTCTCTATCCAAGTTGAAATGAAATTCAAACTGAAGTTCATAGTTTGAATTTCAACCCAAATAAGATCTCTATCCAAGTTGAAATGAAATTCAAACTGAAGTTCATAGTTTGAATTTCAATCCTATCTTATTTACAAACTTGAGTTTGGGTTTCTCAAGTTTTCTGAAGTTCATATCATGTGATCCAACAATCCTGAACTTGATATGGTTGGAAAAAGCTGAGAGGCTCAAACTCCTCTTTGTTCTTTTGCACATAACACACAACAATCCCAAACTTGATATGAATGAAAAAGCTCAGAGGCTCGAACTTAAGTTCGAGCCTCTTTGTTCTTTTCCTCATATCATGTGACCAAACAATACTAAACTTGATATGGTTGGAAAAGCTCAAAGGCTCGAACTTAATCTTTTGCACATAAGACACAACAATCCTAAACTTGATATGGCTGGAAAAGCTCAGAGACATGAACTTAAGTTCGAGCCTCTTTATTCTTTTGCACATAAGACACAAGAAACTTAAACTTGATATGGCTGGAAAAGCTCAGAGGCTCGAACTTAAGTTCGAGCCTCTTTGTTCTTCTGTTCATATCATGTGATCCAACAATCCTGAACTTGATATGGTTGGAAAAGCTGAGAGGCTCGAACTTAAGTTCGAGCCTCTTTGTTCTTCTGCTCATATCACGTGACCCAACAATTCTAAACTTGATATGGTTGGAAAAGCTCAGAGGCTCGAACTCAGAACCTCTTTGTTCTTTTGCTCATATCATATAACCAAACAATCCTAAACTGGATATGGTTAGAAAAGCACAGAGACTCGAACTTAAGTTGGAAAAGCTCAAAGCTCGAACTTAATTCTTTTGCACATAAGACACAACAATCCTAAACTTGATATGGCTGGAAAAGTTGAGGCTCATATCATGTGATCCAACAAATCCTGAACTTGATATGGTTGGAAAAGCTCAGAGGCTCGAACTTAAGTTCGAGTCTCTTTGTTCTTTTGCACATAAGACACAACAATCCTAAATTTGATATGGTTGGAAAAGCTGAGAGGCTCGAACTTAAGTTTGAGCCTCTTTGTTCTTTTTCTCATATCATGTGATCCAACAATTCTATACTTGATATGGTTGGAAAAGCTCAGAGGCTCTAACTCCTCTTTGTTCTTTTGCTCATATCATGTGACCAAACAATCCTACACTTGATATGGTTGGAAAAGCTCTTTGTTCTTTTGCTCATATCATGTGATCCAACAATCCTAAACTTGATATGGTTGGAAAAGCTCAGAGGCTCGAACTTAAGTTCAATCCTCTTTGTTCTTTTGCACATAAGACACAACAATCCTAAACTTGATGTGGCTGGAAAAGCTGAGGCTCATATCATGTGATCCAAGAAATCCTGAACTTGATATGGTTGGAGAAGCTCAGAGGCTCGAACTTAAGTTCGAGTCTCTTTGTTCTTTTGCACATAAGACACAACAATCCTAAACTTGATATGGTTGGAAAAGCTGAGAGGCTCGAACTTAAGTTTGAGCCTCTTTGTTCTTTTGCTCATATCATGTGATCCAACAATTCTAAACTTGATATGGTTGGAAAAGCTGAGGCTCATCACATAAGACACAACAATCCTAAACTTGATATGGTTGGAAAAGCTCAGAGGCTCGAACTTAAGTTCGCGCCTCTTTGTTCTTTTGCACATAAGACACAACAATCCTAAACTTGATATGGCTGGAAAAGCTGAAGCTCATATCATGTGATCCAACAAATCCTGAACTTGATATGGTTGGAAAAGTTCAAAGGCCTGAACTTAAGTTCGAGCCTCTTTGTTCTTTTGCACATAAGACACAACAATCCTAAACTTGATATGGTTGGAAAAGCTGAGAGGCTCGAACTTAAGTTCGAGCCTCTTTGTTCTTTTGCTCATATCATGTGATCCAACAATCCTGAACTTGATATGGTTGGAAAAAGCTGAGAGGCTCGAACTCCTCTTTGTTCTTTTGCTCATAACAACTTTTGGAAAAGCTGAAAAAGTTTGAGCTTCATAACTCAGCTCATATGATTCAGAGGCTCTTTGTTCTTTTGCTCATATCATGTGATCCAACAATTCTAAACTTGATATGGTTGGAAAAGCTCAGATGCTCTAACTCCTATTTGTTCTTTTGCTCATATCATGTGACCAAACAATCCTAAAGTTGATATGGTTGGAAAAGCTCTTTGTTCTTTTGCTCATATCATGTGATCCAACAATCCTAAACTTGATATGGTTGGAAAAGCTCATAGGGCGATCCTCTTTGTTCTTTTGCACATCAGACACAACAATCCTAAACTTGATATGGCTGGAAAAGCTAAGGCTCATATCATGTGATCCAACAAATCCTGAACTTGATATGGTTGGAAAATCTCAGAGGCTCGAACTTAAGTTCGAGTCTCTTTGTTCTTTTGCACATAAGACACAACAATCCTAAACTTGATATGGTTGGTAAAGCTGAGAGGCTCCAACTTAAGTTTGAGCCTCTTTGTTCTTTTGCTCATATCATGTGATCCAACAATTCTAAACTTGATATGGTTGGAAAAGCTCAGATGCTCTAACTCCTCTTTGTTCTTTTGCTCATATCATGTGACCAAACAATCCTAAACTTGATATGGTTGGAAAAGCTCCTTGTTCTTTTGCTCATATCATGTGATCCAACAATCCTAAACTTGATATGGTTGGAAAAGCTCAGAGGCTCGAACTTAAGTTCGATCCTCTTTGTTCTTTTGCACATAAGACACAACAATCCTAAACTTGATATGGCTGGAAAAGCTGAGGCTCATATCATGTGATCCAACAATCCTAAACTTGATATGGTTGGAAAAGCTCAGAGGCTCGAACTTAAGTTCGAGCCTCTTTGTTTTTTTGCACATAAGACACAACAATCCTAAACTTGATATGGCTGGAAAAGCTGAAGCTCATATCATGTGATCCAACAAATCCTGAACTTGATATGGTTGGAAAAGTTCAAAGGCTCGAACTTTAGGTTCGAGCCTCTTTGTTATTTTGCACATAAGACACAACAATCCTAAACTTGATATGGTTGGAAAAGCTGAAGCTCATATCATGTGATCCAACAATCCTAAACTTGATATGGTTGGAAAAGCTCAGAGGCTCGAACTTAAGTTCGATCCTCTTTGTTCTTTTGCACATAAGACACAACAATCCTAAACTTGATATGGCTGGAAAAGCTGAGGCTCATATCATGTGATCCAACAATCCTAAACTTGATATGGTTGGAAAAGCTCAGAGGCTCGAACTTAAGTTCGAGCCTCTTTGTTCTTTTGCACATAAGACACAACAATCCTAAACTTGATATGGCTGGAAAAGCTGAAGCTCATATCATGTGATCCAAAAAATCCTAAACTTGATATGGTTGGAAAAGTTCAAAGGCTCGAACTTAAGTTCGAGCCTCTTTCTTCTTTTGCACATAAGACACAACAATCCTAAACTTGATATGGTTGAAAAAGCTGAGAGGCTCGAACTTAAGTTCGAGCCTCTTTGTTCTTTTGCTCATATCATGTGATCCAATAATCCTGAACTTGATATGGTTGGAAAAAGCTGAGAGGCTCGAACTCCTCTTTGTTCTTTTGCTCATAACAACTTTTGGAAAAGCTGAAAAAGTATGAGCTTCATAACTCAGCTCATATGATTCAGAGGCTTAGCTTTTGTAGATGCAAGAGGATTTGAGTTAAAAATATTAGTGTTTTTACCAGAAAACTTGAGAGGCTCAAACTTAAGTTGAAGCCTGTTTTTGCCGAAAAACTTGAGAGGCTCGAACTTAAGTTGGAGCCTCATATCATATGAGCCAACAATCCTAAACTTGATATGACTCACGGGCTCGAACTTGAGTTCGAATCTATA
>CM035438.1:1302500-1312500 GCA_020310875.1 Ceratopteris richardii
GCCCATCTTTTTTTCCCTGAATGAGAGACATATACGAACTCTATATGGGCATCAAAGGATGCCCTCGAATGCATTTGATGCCCATTGGGGCATCAAATTTAAGGCCTGCCACCAAGCCCTTATGTTATCTGAAGCCCCAATTGAGTTTGGGAATGATAGCTCCTACAAACATATTAGTGATATCTCGTAAGTCTTTCTGATAGCTTTGGCACATGCACGTCAGGGCCTAAAATTCACGGGTAGCACAACCTCACATATGACAGGGAAAAAATATTTATGCTTGTCATATGACAAATTTCTTCCAAACATCTCCTGTCAAATGACAGATAATTTTTTGTGAAGACAAGTTGACCTGTTTTATAATGATAGGAGAGAATTTGGGCAGTATTATGGTGATGATTTGTAGTAAGCAGATTTTGCTATCCCCTTTGGCTCCTAGCTGAGAAGAGGACGGAGAATTTTTGTTGCTTTCTGTTTAATTTGCAAGCACATTCCAGAACAGAAGGCGAATCAAAACACAAAAAGCTGATTTTTGTTGGAGAATTTTGCATTTCGTTCTAGTCATTGAAGAATAATTATCAACGGTATGATTACTCTTTGCGTTACCTTTATGAGTCCTAACATTCATGATACAAGTCCCAATGCTTTCCTTTGTGAATCTATGGAGCGTTGATTTTAGGACAGCCCCGATTCCCTTTCATATTTGAAACTTATCTTATTATGATGAGGATTTAGATCATATTTGTGTATTTTTCTTTTAACTTATTCTTGCTCTTTCATATTCTGAAAGCAGACTACTTGTCCCAACAACTCTGAGTCAGGGCTATTGGGTGTAATAACTAACATTCTAGATGTCATTAAGAACATTATACATATACAATGGTGCATTACAATACGGTACATAACCCAATCTCTGAAGTTAGTTCTCTGCACTAATTCACATGCATAGCAAAGCTTCACATGATCTCTGAAGTAAAACAACATAGGTGCTAAATGTCAAAGAAGAGCATCTGAAGGCCTATTATGTGCTTTCAAATAAATATACAATCCCACAATTATAGGTACGCAGACCGAAAGCTATAATGAGATGGCTTCGTTCTTCTCTTGATTACTAGCCATGACAAGTCTACTATATTCATCCCTTGATCTATATCACATATGAAGAAATTGTTTAGGGAAGTTTTTATTGACTGAGATGTCTTGTTAACACTATGTTGTCTCTGTTGATATATTTAGGTAGTGATGTGTGTGAACACTCTAGGACCGCCGGGTATTCATCAATATTTGATGAATATTAAAGTATTAAATCTCCTAAAAATATTTTGGAACTTTACAAGTTTCAACAGAAACTTCCTTACTTGGATGCATGAACATGAACATCCAAAAACAACTAAATCCTCATTAGCTGCTAAGAATGTCTAAGTTTCTTCCCAAACTTAGACTGAGCATGCACATTGGAAAGTAGCTCTATGAATACTTACTTTCAACATGCTTTCTTTTCCTCACAAAGACTCCTACTAAGTGGTACCTATGTATCACTTTTTGGAAAACAAATAGACTAGATAGTTAGTTGCATGATGGTCAAGATCCTTGCAACTAGGTAATTTTCTTTTCTTTTTTCACCTAGCTAAGTTAGTTAGAAAAAGAAAGAAACGAAAGTATACGTGTTCAACTACTTACCAAAAGATCATGCGTATGCTCATGCATCTACTTGCATGCAAATGCATGTTCATGTATGCAAATGCCCATTCTTGGGTGCAAATGCATGTGAGTTCATGCAAGTGAAATGAACTTAAGCAAATCTTGAGCTTATTAGGTATGCAAACCAGCATCCATGCAAAAAACAACCTGCTTGCTATTCTGGCCAAAGGTATTTATTCAAGTGCGTGAACTGGAGAATTAACTACCTTTCCCAAGCAGTGTGAACTTGATGTGCATAAAACATTCTTTTATGCACAAATAATCTTTTCATTTTCTGTGCATGAATGGAAATAGAAATTTCAATTGCATGCCTAAAACGGAAAAGTATTTTACATACTTTTGTGTCATTTCAATACCATTTAGTTCTCTAATTAGCTTTCATGTTCTGATAATCATAATTGGACTATGTTTTTAGTCCTAATTAATGCATCCTAAATGAAAGCATTCGAGAAAACAAATATCAAAATGAAAACATAATTTGTAAAATACTTAGCTCCACATAGAGCTACGTCCTTCCCTTGATCTTTAGAAGAGTGATTCGTCCTCTTGATCCTCACAGCTACATACTCTTCGTATGACAAATCCACTTCCTTCTAACTTTTCCCAAAACTTTGGCAGTCTTCGGATTTGCTCACCAAAGATATGCAATCGGATTCGGTTGGGGTAATCAGAAGCTCAAGAAGAAGCCATAATCCAAGTAATCTTGGCTCGGGATTAACAGCTCAATTCTGCTCTTTTGCTATCTTGTTAGAAGTTGTGGATTTCTACGTCGGAGTGGTTGTCGGGCATAACTAGAAATCATGTGGGCTCTGCAACGCCATAATCAATATGAGAATATGTTCCTCTACCGAACAATAGTCATGATGACAGCTTGGTTCCTTGGCTAAGGGAAAGTCTCAGGATCTGAGAGGTCGCGGGATCAAATCCCATCCCTGGGCACACCAACAATGACTCCACCTTTTGCAACCTCCTCGTTGCCCACCGAAATAATTTCGGATGGTGCTTCAGCACGCTCATAAGCTTTTAGATCCAAAGCTCGATTTCCCCAGGTTCTGTCCTCCTTGCTAGAGAGATGACTCTCCTCCCAACCAAATGCCTCTATATATAGCTCTCTCCAGGGTACTGCCTTCTTGGGCAGGTGGATACTAACCAGCCATGTGTCGGCCATGTAACTACATGTGCGCCAAGTGTCCCAGTTAACTCGAGTTAACTCAAGTAGATGCTTCTAGAAGGCTCTAGAGCTCTTTGGGCAAAATACTCTCCCCATGTACCCCATGGGGATTGAACCCAAGACCTCCTCCTTCACATCCTTGAGACTTAACCACTAAGCTAAGTGGATCACTTGTTCACAAGAGCACAAGACCTCCTAGTAAGTCTAAACTCGAGATCTTTGGTCATACACACGGATGACCAAACGGTGTCCGATTTCAGATCTGTCTGAACCGGCCAGACCCTTGGATCATAGACTTACTTTATTACACTATGTCATTTGAACATTAATCCTTTTCGGACTTGTTCTTGTGTTAGCTATAGTTTTCACATTTCGTTTGCAACTTAAACATGGATTTATGTGAATATTTTGGACAAGAGTGGAGAGGTGAAATAGCTTGATGGTATTATCTTCGTAAGAGGCTTAATGGGATTGAAGATGACAGATCGACATGTAAGGATGCGCACATGAAGAGGAGTGGAACTCCTTCAACGGAAGAAAAGAACGCAGAAGAAATGAAGTGGTGGAAGACATGCATAAGAGAGAGTTTTGCATGACAAAAGAGAGGCAGATCAGAGAGCGGCAGCGGTCCGAAAAAAAAGACATAAAGGAGGCGACGCTACAAGAAAGAGGAGGCCAATTGATCGTCCATATCTGGCGGAAAAGGAAGGGATACACAGAGGGGGCGCATGTTCTGAGAGAAGGTGGACAATTCATGCGGGCAGCACATCAGTTCTGTTCTGAAAAGATTTGTGGCACTTCACGCTCTGATCCGGGAAAGAAGGGGAAAGCGTGAGATAGTTTTTGAGCGATGAAATACAAGAAGCTTGGAGGATGTGACTGAAGAGGTGGAAACCAAAACAGTAAACAGTTATACTTGTGCTACTTTGTCCATGTTCTGCGAGGTCGCTCAAGGAAGAAAGGCACCATCCATGAAGGAAATTGACAATGAATTGAAGGGCATAATCTGAGCTATGCGCCAGAAACAAAACAATCACGGGAGGATTTCACCACTACAATTTGGCAGACATTAGCAGAAGATGACATTGTGAAGCGATGTGACATAATGGCTATGATACGTGACGACTGGACCGACTAGAAGGTATGCTTTTGTAAATCAGTCAACAGCAAATTGTCCAATGACCAGTTTTGATGCCATAGTCAGTTATATTTATGCAATCTAAAAGCTGAAGAGTTAAGCCGATATTTGTGTGAATTTTTTTTTTTCATTAATAGCTGAAAGCATTACGCAGACTTTTCGCACTCTTCAAGTAAACCATCATTTGTGACTTTGCTCTCATGAAAAATAGCTCAAAAAAATAGCTCAAAAATAGTTCAAATATATTTGTGCAATCAGGCAGAGTTTTTGGTCCTTCCTAATCTTTATTATAAAATAAAACTTTATTTATAGTTGACGAACGTGACGCTGATGACTACTTTTGCCTGACGACATTCATCTATTTTCCATTATGATGCGAAATGCTATGCAGCTAAACTCGTAGCCTTAGAGCTAATGCTGATGATCATAAAGATTTGACCTGCGGAGAAAACTAAATGATAGGTCTGAGTTTCATTGACAAATCGTTTTCTAAAAATTCATTAAAATATTAATTTTCTGATAGCACATGATTTCTTTACACAGTTATAGATTGTCTGAACTTTTCGAGCTGCTCCACGAAATAGTTTTTAGGATATGATTGGAAACTTCTGATTAGTAAAGTTGATCTCTGATGATGACTCTCTACAGACTGTACTATGAATATATTATTTGAGGCTGAGCATTGAAATCTTTTTAATCTTGGTAGTCTCTGATGTGTGTAGTATAGTAATAAGTTGATCTTAACTGCGCTATTTCTCAGATGTAATTTCAGTTTTGAATATTCACAAATTGATGTTGAACGAAATATTGAGTCGTTTAAAACTTTTTTTTGAACAGCACGATATTCACAGAGATTGGTTTGAGTTGTATACACAGATAATGTTTGCACTTTGATCAAATTTTGTCATTTTAAAAGGAATTGCGTAACAGCAAAAACTCTTCAAACTGAATAATTCACTTAGATGTGCATGATGTTTATAAATTGATGCACACATTTTACTATCTTTTTGTATTTTTTATCACTTATCTTGATCATTACCACTTAACTTTTTCAGTTTCTAATACCTAGATTTATTTCAATTCGAATTGGTTTTCTTTTATGATAAACTTTGTGATAAATAACTTGAAGTTAATACTACTACTACGATTTCAATGGATCATGCCCGAAAAACGATGCTAGAATTGGTTATCTCATTCTATACTTTCACATAACTTATGAATTACTTAAAAGAGAAAGTTATGCATGCATGCGAATCCTAGCTCATTCAAAGACCTAAAACTTTCGATTATGCCTTGCCTCAAAAATTGTTATTCTCTTAGCATCTAGTTAGCTTCGGCAAGAGTAAATCTATTGTTTATTGTTATGATTGGTGAGAAAGATGCATAAATCTCTTGAGTTTGATCTAATAGTTATCAAGAGAATTGTGCTTCGAATATGGTAGATCACGATATCAGCACAAGAACTTGCTATATGATTTTGTACCTTCAAGACACCTTCCAAAGGAATTAACCCACTCGGTCTAGAGGGAGTTGTTCTCTTCCATAGTTTGTCTATGAAGAGGGTTTAGACTTTGCCTTAGTTAATCTTCTTTGAACATGTGATGAAATCAAAACAGAGTTTTGTGCCATATGTGATTTTTTCCATCACATTTGACATATTGCCTTTGACTATTCAAATTATCTAATCATAATCGTGCCTTGTTTCAAAAGCAGAACATGTTCTTTGATAGAAGATATTTATTTGCCAATGACGTAGCTAAGCGCTAAGCGATTCCTTTCTCTCAAACTTATTCAAATAATATTGTCATATTATCAATATCGTGTACCTAAATGTTTGAGAATTTCTAGCAAAGACGTGGAGTTTTCTTTTGAACTATATTATGTTTTCCCAGAGAATGAAATACGATCATTTTTTATTGAAGTATACAATGTTCTCATTTCTATGAACACTACGAGATAATTCTCTAAAATACATTTGAAGTTATAAAAATGAATGCCTTGCTTTCGGTAAATTGTAGTTTTAATTATTATAAAGATATGTTTCCTTTGAGTATTTGGACAAAGAATTGCTTTTTATTCAACCGATCAACTCGAATCTTCCTAAAAACCTTTACACTTCTCCTGAGATTGCTACAAGCACCCAGCGTGCGCCGTATTTCTGGCGGTTGGCATGATCCACCGACCGTCGCTTTCGCGCCTACAGCGCTGCAATCTATCACTCCATATGAGGCTTGGCATGACCGCAAGCCATCTGTTGCTCATTTGCGTGTTTTTGGTTGTTTGGCATATGCATTAGTGCCTGAACAACATCGCAGAAAATTGGATGATAAGGCAGTAAAATGTATTTTTGTTGGGTACAGTTCTGAAAGTAAAGGCTATCGTCTGTATCATCCACAGACTAAACGCATTCTGGTTAGTCGTGATGTATCAACTACAATGTAAGGATTTAAATTTTTCTCCTTTAATAAATTAAAAAAAACTGCATTTTTTTATTAAGAGTTAAAGAAAAGTAAAAAAAATTGTTTCATGATTGTCACTCTTCAAATGGCAATAATAACTTTATAGTTCCACCATACTCGTGTGAGCACATTATTGATGGGACTATCACATCTAGTACAACTATACTTTATGTTTGTTTCACAGTGGTAGTATGTGAACTCAGCCTGAATCGTAAACTCTTAGTAAGCCATTACCTCCACCCACGTTAGACATCATGCTTCTACTTATACATATACATATACACATATAGGCAACTAAAAGGGATGGAGCATTTCTCCGACATGTTTCAGTCTCATGGGTTGGAACTTGGGAGAGGCAAATGAAGGCTTCCGACGTTTATAATGATTTTGCAGTCAAATATTAGCTTCAACATCTTCAGTCGTATCGCACTGCTGTCAAGCAGCAATGGCGATACGATTGACGGTTTCTAAATGCCCTGCCGATCCCAAGGTACAGGAAGGAAACGGAATACCATGGGGTGCAGCGGTAACTCCATTTGCAGCGCACGATGAGAAGGGCATTGCACCCGTGATCCTACCCCTCGAGAAATCGCATGCATTGCCACGCTGTGATACTTGTTGGGCTTATTTTAGTTCCCTCTACGAAACAGAACAGTACTCTTGGAGATGTGCTCTCTGTGATTCTGTCAATTCTTTTTCCGGAGCTGATATAGTGCATTATTCATTGCCTCAGAATTGCCCCGAACTCTCATCTTCTTTTATCGATTTGGAAATAAAAGGTGCTATCTATATCGCCGAGAATCCCCTATCAAAGGATAGGAGAACTTACGCTTCCTTTGGCCTAGTGGCACTGTCCCTCCATCAAAGCCAATGCTGCTTACCCTCGTGTGATGCGATCTCGAGCTTCCTGAAATATGGAGAAAGCCCCGGAGGCGGCTGTGAATGTCACGCCCAGGTATACATATGAGCTGAGTACCTTGATGGATCCGCCTGTTGCTGTGAAAGAATTTTGTCTCCTCATCTGCACTGATGTATGAAAGATCAGAACCTTGCTTTTACCAAGGTTCACTGATAGCCATCTATGTGTGCAAAAATCGTCTAGGCCGTGTAAGTGGTATTGCAGACCCTTCGCAGACTCTGAAACCAAGACAATATCATCAGCATATAAAAGAATATGGATCGTGGTCCCTCTTACCTCAATTCCATCAGCATATAAAAGAATGTGGATCGTGGTCCCTCGTACCTCAATGCCATCTCCTCCTTATTGTTGTATGAAGTCCACTATCTCATCAATGTATAACCCAAAAAGTGTAGGTAAGAGAGGGCACCCTTGCTTCATCCCAATGGTGCTAGCAAGTGAATTGGATAGGCCGCCCGGACATCTCAATCTACCTGATACTCTCTCATATAGGGAGTAGATCCCCCTCATTATCTCCTCTGGAGCCCCGGTATCGAGTAGACGTCTGAAGAGCCGCTCCTTGGGAATTGTGTCAAAGGCTTTGCGGGAGTCTAGAAAGCAGGAGTATATTCTCCTCTTCCTCACTCTTGCCTGATTGATTAGGCATCTCAAAGCGAAGATGTGGTTAATGGTAGAGAAATCTCGTCCGAATCTCGCCTGTCCTAGAGCCTTGATACCCTTCCTCTCAGCGAGAGTGCTCAACTCTGTCTGTCTCTAGTACCGCTCCATTAACTTGGCTAATGTGGGGCCAATCATGATCGTATGATATGTGGCTGGATCCATAACATTGCTTGACTTATGAGTGGGCACAATGGTGTGCTGAGTCCATGAGTCAGGGAACCGTTCAACAGACAGTTGAAGAGGTGGGCAATGAGCGGTGCTAGAGTGCAAGGTTGCATCGGTTTGCGTACCGGAAATTCCGGTGCCATAATCCGGTTCGGTTTGGTTCCATAGCGAACCTTACATCCGGTTCGTCCAGTTTTTTTTTATGGTTCAAATGATGTTTTTCTTGATACTCGACACAAATTGTTGCCAATTTACAAGGTACATACACATACATGTGTTCATACATAGTGCACACACACATATACATGTATATAGATGTGTATGTATATGTGTATATATAATTTTTACATGTATATACAAAACCTACTACGTACCTTACGAACCTTACCTTGGAGGTAAGATTCGGTTCACGTACCTTACTCGTACCGAACCTTAAGAACCTTACAAACCTAACCACTTTGGTGGGGTGTGAGCTTTGTGGCTTGGGAATAGGGGGCTGGTATGGGATCTGGTATAGGCTCTGTGCATAGCTATGCCAAGTACTCGAGCTTCGAATGGGTGTTTGCTGTCTCCTCTCTCTTAGACATCCCCACGCCACTGGAGTGTCCTGACTCATGATCAAGTGGTAGATATCCCAATATTGTCTCTCATCCCATTCTCGCCGCTTGCTAGGAGTAAGACTCTGCATGCGGTGCGTGGCTTGTCCGTGTGTAATATCCCCTCTATGCTCTAATATCCGTAGACGCTCCCTTAGCTCCTGACAATTTGCATCATACCAACTATTTTGGGGCATGGATCCTCTGCGTGGAAGGTATGTATGTGGGCGATGTGGAAAGCTGTGTGGAGCTGAGCCATGTACGATGGTGATATGTGACGTGAGTGTATCCAAAGGTGACGGTGTGTCAAGGGAGAGTAGCCGGGTGTGTAAGTGGTGTGCATAAACATGAGAAACTCATGTGTGAAATATATCGTGGTGTGTGGCTCAATGAGTGGTGCCAGGTCTAATGGAATAGGACATGAAAGTGTGAATGTGAGAAACGTGTGGTCAGCACAGAGTGGACATCTTCCAATACTAAGTGAGGGAATAAGCGAAGCTACAGAGATGGTGCCCAGGATGTAGTCAACCGTGCTCTCGCCCCCGCATGAGGGAAGCAAGTAAGTCCGCCCGAGCCTGACCATCAGTGCATCCCATTATATATAACGAGATGGTGTCGACTCCCTAGCTCAAGGAGGTGTGTGCCATAGCCGGTGGTGTTGTGATCCATATTTGCTGATACTCTACTTGTCCTCGTCTCATCTCGATCTCTGTTCCTCATGATCTGTGGATGCTCTCTGTCGTATGGCTTGCACTGATGTGACTGGGTGCGGCCATTGAAACCCTTCATAAGGAAGACTTCACCTAGGGTGCTATAATGTAGTATCTCCTCTGAAAGTGCTGTGCAAGGTGACTCTCTATCTCGGGTCGATCCCCTAAGGTCACTGTCCTGCATATCAAGATTGTATGTATGTGTGTGTATGTATGTATATGTATGTATGTATGTATATATATATATATATATATATATATATATATATATATATATATATATGTATGTGTGTGTGTGTACGTATATGTATCTATATGTATATATACATACATACATACATACGTACATATGTATGCATTTATGTGCACGCATGCACACACACACGCGCGTGCTCGCGCGCGCACACACACACACAGAGACGCACATCTATTCATATGTATCTATATATAGAAGCCCGTCAATAGTTTAACTATGAACTCA